>JAFMZF010000010.1:0-528589 GCA_019155655.1 Kregervanrija delftensis | reverse complement strand
TTTAGCCTTAAGTTCAAGTGATGATTTGATGTCATTTTAAACAATTCAAGAGTTTTTTTTTCTGACAATGAAGTCACAAGTTTGCAAGGTGTTTCTCACTCATTTGATTTTTTCACCATTTGACTTACAAAATGTCGAAATTATTAAACTATATGCTTCAACAGAACGGTTCATAGATAGAAATACAGATGAAATTAATACTGTGATGAATCATATTCAACCACCATTTCGTTATAAAGTTGGTTTTCAACTGGTTGGCATAGCTATTCTGGTTGTTTAAATTTGATTACTTCGAGGTGGTTGTCCAAAGAACTGATCCGATTAGCCCTGATGATTGTGGTTTAGTTATTTGATATTTTGTTCAATTTAGTCTGCGAGTTATGAATTTTTCAAGTTCAACGGGACAAGTTGAACAGCATTATCTTCTCTTTAACTTATTTGTAAGTATGCAAATGTCCCACCGGAAGCTTCCTAACTGGACCCAGGGTGTTGATTATTTTCCACTTGGCCCGAGGAAGGTCCCATACCTCTCAATAATATTACTTTAAGTATATACCAGAAGTTCATCTTTTCAAAAAGAAAAATATCCTTTACAAACTGAAATAATAGTTTTCTCCTAAATTAGCCTTTATGTATTTAAATTTGTGTTATAACGTTACGTGAGTAAAATAAACCACTTCAAAAGCACACTAGTTGCCAAGCTTTCTTCCAGTTGAGGGAATCGAAAGGTTCTCTTACCGATCTTATAAATTTGAAGATCTATTCACAGCAAAAACTAGGATCAATTTAATATATTATCAATTGTTTAGCATATAACTTTCATGGTTTATTGACAATAATAATCTTTCTGCGTATGCTATCGAGCTAGTAAAGTAGTTAAGAGAAAATTACGATAAACTCCGAAAAAAATCCTCGGACGACCGAGTGGGGAATTTGCTGTTTACGGAAGCGGCTAGATAATTTTTCGTCTTGCAGGATATCTAATTTTGAATTTAAATGCCACATTTTGTCTTAAAATCTCTTGGCTCATATTATAACTTCAACGCGGTATATTACACTTCTCCAAATTGGTACATTTGTTTGAAAAGTCAAGAAGGCCTCACGATAATAATGGAGGAAGTTAGAGCATTATTTTCTTCAAAAGGAGTCAAAGATATTCCTTATTCAAAAGAAGATATAGAACGACGAGTCGCTGGTGATCCCAGAATCCATCCACAGAAAAGGTATCTAAGTGCATTTTTACTTGATAAAACTGTTCCTCCAATTCCAACTGACGATGAAAGAATTGAATTCCCATTTCGAAGAACAAATATTTTTAGTGAGACATTTTATTTATGGTGTGCACCAATTTTGAAAACTGGTTATAAAAGAACAGTTCAACCGGAAGATTTATATAAAATTTCCAAAGGTTCACTTTATGATGTGGAAAGACGTACTAATATTTTCTTTGATAATTTTATTAAAAGAAAGAACAATGTTGAAAAAAATTATTTGAAAAGGAACAAGCTAGAAGATACCCCAGAAAATAGAGAAAATTTAAAAACAGATCCAAAATTTAAATATCCTAAAATGTTAGTTCTCAGATCTTTATACACAACTTATAAAAGAGATTATAGTGTTGCAGTTTTTTACAAAATGTTGGGTGACTCTGCTTCAGGTTTAAATTCTCTTCAAATTCGTGCTTTAATTCAATATGTTGATAAAAAAGCTTTAAATATACCAGTTGATAGAACCGGTTATGGCTTAGCCGTTGGTGTTGCATTGATTGTTTTTTTTACTGGTATGATGTTTGCTCATTATTTTAACGATGCTAGTTTTTGTGGTGCTGAAGTTAAAGGTGTTTTAACCAAAGTTTTATTAGATAAATCATTTAGACTTAGTAGAAGTTCCAAAATTGAATATCCTCCATCAAGAGTCACATCATTGTTAGGGAATGATTTGTCTAAAATTGATTTGGCTTTCAATTTCTTTGCCTTCATTATTTGTTTTCCAATTGGCTTGTCAATTACTATTGCATTACTAGCTGTTCATTTGGGTGGTGCAGCACTTGGCGGTGTAGCCTATTTCATGTTGATTACAGCATTGATTGTTCTTGCAACTAAAAAACTCATGAAATGGAGAAGGTTTGCTAATGTCCAAACGGATGCAAGAGTCAAATACATAAACGAAATTTTGAACAATATGAAAATGATTAAATATTATGCTTGGGAACTTCCATTTGGTAAACTAATTTCAGAAATCAGATCGAAAGAAATGCTGATTATGTTGAAGATTCAAATATTTAGAAATTTTATTTCAGGAGTTGCAGTGACATTACCGATGGTTTCAGCACTCATTGGGTTTCTAGCTATGTTTGGTCAGAATCATGGTTTAAAAAGTGCAGCTAATATATTTTCTTCATTAACATTGTTTAATATTTTAACTATGAATATTGCTATGTTGCCAACTGCGTTAAGTTCTGCTGGTGATGCTATTGTTGCATTTCGTAGAGTTCAACATTACCTCTTACAGGAAGAAGAGACACCAGATACTGAATATCATATGAACCCATATAATGAATCTCAGCCTGCAATTAAAGTCATCAATGCATCTTTTAATTGGAAAGACATTGACAACGATGATTCATCTTTAGAATGGGTTGACAAGGAAAAAGTCAAAATGTCAGAGAAAATATCATCCGATATGGGATCTATTCCTACTAAGCTGTCGCTTGATCTACATAATATTAATTTATCCATTAAACAAGGTGAATTCATTGTTATTACTGGATCCATTGGATCAGGTAAATCATCTTTATTATCTGCTATATATGGTTCTATGCCACGTTTATCTGGTTCTATTGAAATTTCAGGTAAAATCGTTTTATGTGCTCAACCTTGGATACAAAATACCACAGTTCGAGAAAATATTATATTTGGGTCTCCATACGATGGTAGGGAGGATTATGATAAAGTTGTGGAATGCTGTGCATTACCAAGTGATTTTGATATCCTACCTGCTGGTGATATGACTGAAATCGGTGAACGTGGTGTGAACTTATCCGGTGGTCAAAAGGCTCGTATAAATTTAGCTCGTGCAGTTTATAGAACACATATGATGGATGAGTACAATATTATTATGTTGGATGATGTGTTAAGTGCGGTCGATGCCAAAGTTGGTAAGCATATTATGAATGAATGTATTCTTGGTATACTAAAAGACAAGACGAGGATTTTAGCAACGCATCAATTATCATTAATTGGGGAAGCCGATAGAATCATATACCTAAACGGAGATGGTACGATAGATATTGGTACCAGTGAAGAATTGGTTGAGAAAAACTTTGGATTTAGGACATTGATGGAATTTCAAATGGAGGGACAAGAGGAAAAGAAAGATAGTGAAATGAATGAGCATATTGATAGCGAAGATGCCAGAGAAGCAGAGGCTAGGTTAATAAGAAAGCAAACTACCAGAGATGAAGGTTGCGGTATATTAATCCAAAAAGAAGCAGTCAGATCCAATGGTATTCCAAAGAAAATGCTTACGACATATTTAAAGTCCGGATGTGGTAAGCTAGGTCCCGGTATATTAATTCCCAATTTAATTTTGGCAATTGCGATGACTTCGTTTTTGATGCTATTTGAGAATGTTTGGTTGTCATTTTGGACCAATAAAAAATTCAAAGGGTATTCGAATGGATTTTACATTGGTTTATACGTGATGTTTACCATGCTATTTGTTTTAGCTGCAATTTGGCAATTCTGTACTGTGATTTACATTACAAATAGATCTTCCAAAATCTTGAATATTAAGGCACTGAGAAGGATCATGCATGCTCCAATGGCATTTTTTGATACTACGCCAATGGGTAGAATTATCAACCGTTTCACAAAAGATACAGATGTTTTAGATAATGAAATTGCTGAACAAACACGTTTATGCTGTTTTGGTTTTGGTAATATGGCCGGTATTCTGATTCTTTGTATTATTTACTTACCATGGTTTGCAATTACTATTCCATTTATTATTATTTATGTTTTCGCTGTTTTCACTTATTACCAGTCTACTGCTCGTGAAGTTAAGCGTTTGGAAGGTGTTTCACGTTCACTTGTTTTTTCAACATTTGACGAGGTTTTGCAAGGTATGGAAACTATTAAGTTATATGCATCATCTCAAAGGTTTATTAATAAAAATACAGATCAAATCAATACTATGAATGAAGCATATTTACTTGCCGTGTCCCTTCAACGTTGGTTTGCAATTCGTTTACATGCTTGTTCAGCTTCGCTGAATATTATCATTTCCATGCTTTGTGTTTCTAGAGCTTATCCAATTAGTGCTGCTGGTTCTGGTTTACTAATTTCCTACCTGGTTCAATTCAGTATGCAATTGATTTCTTCATCTAAATCATTGGGTCAAGTTGAACAGTACTTATCATCCGTTGAACGTTTATGTGAGTATGCTATTGAATTACCACAAGAAGCTTCATACATGAATCCAGATGGTGTTGAACTTCGTTCGACTTGGCCTGAAGAAGGTGCCATATCTTTTAATAATATTTCCTTACGTTATAGACCAGAACTACCGTATGTTCTAAAGGACCTAACATTAAATATCAAACCTGGCGAAAAAATCGGAATATGTGGTCGTACTGGTGCTGGTAAATCCACTATCATGACAGCATTATACAGATTAAGTGAACCCGAGGGTGGTGAAATGTGTATTGATGGTGTCGATTTACAGAAGATTGGATTATTTGAACTACGTTCGCATCTGGCGATTATTCCACAAGATCCAGTTTTATTTCGGGGTACAATTAGAAATAATCTGGATCCATTCCAAGAATTGTCTGATTCGGTTTTACAGAATGCTTTGGATCGTGCATGTGGTGTGGACGATAGTGCTAAGTTTAACTTGGATTCTTTAGTCGAGGATGGTGGAGCAAACTTTTCATTAGGAGAGAGACAAGTGTTGGCATTATGTAGAGCATTGGTCAGAGATAGTAAGGTTTTGATTTTGGATGAGGCTACGTCGAGTGTTGATTATGAGACTGATGCTAGGATTCAAAGAGACTATCGCAGAAGGATTTGCGGATTACACAATTTTATGTATTGCACATAGATTGAGAACTATTTTAGAATACGATAGAATATTGGTTATGGATAAAGGAGAAGCGGTTGAATTTGACAACCCTAAAGCACTATGGTCACAAGGTGGTATTTTCAGAAGTATGTGTGATAAATCAGGTATTGAGGAAGCTGATTTCGAATAATTACAGCTATTAGCTCTATAGTTACTAGATTAGTTGTATATTTAAAAAAATCGAGATTTTTAATTTTGTTTCAAATAATTTGGTGTTTCCGATATTAGGAACGCATCGTATTTATTCGTCGATAATACCAACCTGGTGTAGTGAAAAGATACGAAAGCCACAGTTGATTAAAGTCTGTTGCACCAGCCACCTTTTGTTATTTAATTCATACGATATAAATGCGGTTTAATTAGTGGATGTGGCGTTGTATCGGCCGATACACCAATCTATCCTTCTTGAGTCATCCCTTATCCCTTTTCCTTTTTTGTGTCAGACATTGAGATATTAAAACTGCTTAAGGTATAAGTGTGTCAAATTCACAAAATTAAGAACAAAATATACACCATTTTATAAAATTCACAAACTATTTTAAAAAATGAATGTTATGTTTCCTTGGCATATGTAACGGTTATCTGTACGTTATCGTCGGCAACAAAAAAATTTTTGAGATACGCTACACTTCTGCCGTGGGTTAAAGAAAAAAATATTATGCAGCTATAATTGTGAACGCAGATTTAAATAATAGTGAAAATATTACCAATCGGTATCGGAATCACCGTTATTGTCCTCCGTGGTTGTGTTCTTGGTATATAAAGATGTTGCTTTTTCCTTGTAGAGGTTTTTCTCAATGCTGATTTTGTAAATATATTTTCTTTTTATTTTGCATAAGAAGAGCCAGTTTCATTTAGTTCTAATTATTGTTTGTTTAAAATGGAAGAACTAAAAGCTCTACTATCGTGGTCATGGGTAGAACCAGTGAAATATGATCCTCAGGATATAGAGAACAGAGTTGCCAATGATCCAAGAATTCAACCTCAGAAAAGGTTATTAAGTTCTTTGTTATATGATAAGACCATCCCTCCGATTCCAACTCAGAAAGAAAGAATTGAAATGCCATTCAGAAAAACCAATTTCATTAGTGAAGCATTTTATATATGGTTGAAACCTTTATTAAAAGTTGGATATAGAAGAACTATTCAACCTGAAGAAGATCTTTATAAAATTTCAAATGGGTTCCCTCTTTGATGTTGAAAGACGTGCTGATGTTTTTTTAAAACATTATAACGAAAAAAAAAAAATCAAGAATCAAAGTATTTGAAGAAGATAGGATTATAAGAAACTGCTGAAAGCCATGAAAATCTAAAACATGACCCTAATTTTCATTATTCAAATTATATAGTTTTATCATCCATTTTTGCTTCATTTAGACGGGACTATTGTTTGGCAATCTTATTCAAAGCTATTGCAGACGTTGCTGCAGCTTTAAATACTATTCAAATACGTGCTTTGATTCAATATGTTGAAAAAAAGGCAAGCGGTGAAGAAATTGGAAATAGTGGGTATGGTTTGGCGGTTGGTGTTGCTCTTATTGTTTTTTTTTTTTTTTTTTTTTTTTTTTTTTTTTTTTTTTTTTTTTTTTTTTTTTTTTTTTTTTTTTTTTTTTTTTTTTTTTTTTTTTTTTTTTTTTAAGAAATTCTTCAAGACATGAAAATGTTAAAATATTATGCCTGGGAGGTTCCTTTTTTTAATTTAATTTCAAATGTCCGATCCAAAGAAATGAATATTATGCTTAAAATTCAGTTTGTAAGAAATATCATTACCGGTATTGCCGTTACCTTACCATTAGTGTCTGCTCTTGTTGGTTTCTTATCAATGTTTGGTCAGAATCATGGTTTAAAAAGTGCTGCTAACATTTTTTCCTCTCTTACATTGTTCAATATTTTGACTATGCATATTTCTATGCTACCTTTGGCTTTAAGTTCAAGTGGTGATGCTTTGATTTCATTCAAGAGAATTCAAGATTTTCTTTTGGCTGACGAAGAAGTTTTAGATCCAGAATATCATCTCTATTCTCCTGAGCATTCAGCAAGTTCAATTGAAATCTTCGATGGGTTATTTTCTTGGGATGATCACTCAGAAGATGAATTATCATTTAATTGCGCTGAAAAAATAGTTGATTCGGAAAAGGAAACATATGATTCAGCATCATCATCATTCACGACCTCCATTTCGCTGCATAATATTAACTTATCCATTAAGCAAGGTGAATTCATTGTTATTACTGGATCCATTGGATCAGGTAAATCATCTTTATTATCTGCCATATATGGTTCTATGCTACGTTTATCTGGTTCTATTGACATTTCAGGTAAAATCGTTTTATGTGCTCAACCTTGGATACAAAATACCACAGTTAGAGAAAATATTATATTTGGTTCTCCATACGATGGTAGGGAGGATTATGATAAAGTTGTGGAATGCTGTGCATTACCAAGTGATTTTGATATCCTACCTGCTGGTGATATGACTGAAATCGGTGAACGTGGTGTGAACTTATCCGGTGGTCAAAAGGCTCGTATAAATTTAGCTCGTGCAGTTTATAGAACACATATGATGGATGAGTACAATATTATTATGTTGGATGATGTGTTAAGTGCGGTCGATGCCAAAGTTGGTAAGCATATTATGAATGAATGTATTCTTGGTATACTAAAAGATAAGACAAGGATTTTAGCAACGCATCAATTATCATTAATCGGGGAAGCCGATAGAATCATATACCTAAACGGAGATGGTACGATAGATATTGGTACCAGTGAAGAATTGGTTGAGAAAAACTTTGGATTTAGGACATTGATGGAATTTCAAATGGAGGGACAAGAGGAAAAGAAAGATAGTGAAATAAATGAAGATATTGATGATGAAGATGTCAGAGAAGCAGAGGCTAAGTTAATAAGAAAGCAAACTACAAAAGATGAAAATCATGGTAAGCTGATTAAAAAGGAAGAGATGAAAAGTAATGGTATTTCTACAAAAATGATCAAGGAATATTTAGTGGCTGGATGTGGTAAATTAGGTCCAAGATTTTTGATTTCAAATTTAATTCTAGCAATAGCAATGACATCTTTCATGATGATATTTGAAAATGTTTGGTTATCATTCTGGTCAACAAAAAGATACGCTCATCGTACCAATGGATTTTATATTGGAATATATGTCATGGTTACTGTTTTATTTGTTTTATGTGCAATTTGGCAATTTTGTACGATTGTTTACATCACCAATAGGTCTTCAAAATTGTTAAATATTCGAGCATTGAAAAGAATCATGCATGCCCCAATGGCATTTTTTGATACTACGCCGATGGGTAGAATTATCAACCGTTTTACAAAAGATACAGATGTTTTAGATAATGAAATTGCAGAACAAACACGTTTATGCTGTTTTGGTTTAGGTAATATGATTGGTATTCTTGTCCTTTGTTGTGTTTATCTACCATGGTTTACAATCACTATTCCGTTTATTATTGGATATATCTTTATTGTTTTCAACTATTATGAAGCTACAGCTCGTGAAGTCAAACGTTTAGAAGGTGTTTCTCGTTCACTTGTTTTTTCAACATTTGATGAGGTCTTACAAGGTATGGAAACTATTAAGTTATATGCTTCAACAGAACGGTTTATGGATAGAAATACAGATCAAATTAATACCATGAATGAATCATATTTAGCTACAATTTCGTTACAACGTTGGTTTTCAATTGGGTTGCATGGTTGTTCTGGTTGTTTAAATTTGATTATTTCGATGCTTTGTGTTTCTAGAGCCTATCCAATTAGCGCTGCTGGTTCTGGTTTAGTTATTTCTTACCTTGTTCAATTTAGTCTGCAAGTCATTACATTTTCAAGGTCGATGGGGCAAGCTGAACAACAGTTATCTTCTGTTGAACGTATTTGTGAGTATGCTACAGAAATTCCACAGGAAGCTTCCTACAATAATCCAGAAGGTGTTGAACTTCGTTCAACTTGGCCTGAGGAAGGAGCCATATCTTTTAATAATATTTCCCTACGTTATAGACCAGAACTACCTTATGTGCTTAAAAATCTAACATTAAATATCACACCTGGCGAAAAAATTGGTATATGTGGTCGTACTGGTGCTGGTAAATCCACTATCATGACAGCATTATATAGATTGAGTGAACCCGAGGGTGGTGAAATGTGTATTGATGGTGTCGATTTACAGAAGATTGGATTATTTGAACTACGTTCGCATCTGGCGATTATTCCACAAGATCCAGTTTTATTTCGGGGTACAATTAGAAACAATCTGGATCCATTCCAAGAATTGTCTGATTCGGTTTTACAGAATGCTTTGGATCGTGCATGTGGTGTTGAAGATAGTGCTAAGTTTAATTTGGATTCTTTAGTCGAGGATGGTGGAGCAAACTTTTCATTGGGAGAGAGACAAGTGTTAGCATTATGTAGAGCGTTGGTCAGAGATAGTAAGGTTTTGATTTTGGATGAGGCTACGTCGAGTGTTGATTATGAGACTGATGCTAGGATTCAAAAGACTATCGCAGAAGGATTTGCGGATTGCACAATTTTATGTATTGCACATAGATTGAGAACTATTTTAGAATACGATAGAATATTGGTTATGGATAAAGGAGAAGCGGTTGAATTTGACAACCCCAAAGCACTATGGTCACAAGGTGGTATTTTCAGAAGTATGTGTGATAAATCAGGTATTGAGGAGACTGATTTTAATAAAATGTAATCTAATTTATTAATATTTCTAATTTTTTTTTATCTATATGGTTTTATATAAAAATATTTTTATTACTCTCTTAATGATAAATATTAGATAAAAATTCATCGTTTGAAATTGCTTATTATATTAAATTAAAACTTTGATATAAGACAAAATAAGTGAATAAAATATAATATAGTAGTATATTATTGCATAGTATAGTAAACGTTCTGATTTCTAAATCATTAAATAATTTTTACAACGTTCATAAACGTAAAAAGAGCATGCAAACATTGGAACGATTTTTAAAAAACCTATACCTAAACCGACATAAAATCCTTTGAAACCTCTTTCTTTATATATTATTGCAGCAGTTTGACTTAAAGTTAAAAACTGTCCACCACTATTAGTAACGCCACCAACTTGCATTCTTCTTCTAATAACTTCAAATGGATATGCAGCAGCCTGTGCTAACATGCCGGCACCACCACCAGCAATTAATTGCGCCCAAGTTTTTAAAGGTTTTCTATGATCAAATGAGCTGTCAGATTTTGTGATACCTGATATTTGACGACCATCATCCAGCACCGTATATGGAGAAAGTAATTTTGCACGAAAAAAATCATGCAGCATATCATGAGAATAAAAACTGACACCCGCATATGGAACCATACCAATAATCGTTGGTATAAAACCACGATAAAAATTAGATAACGCTTGAAAAACTTGAAATTTTTTGCCTGTATGATACATTACTCTAGTTAAAATTGGTTCATTTTGTAATTCACCACCCGTATTAAAAGAAAATCTCGGTTGTTCATGATAAATTGTTCGAAGTGTATTGAATAATTTGCCTCTACCATAATGAATTGATTTATGAGAAGTTTCAAATGCCAAACGAACACGAATTAAGTCAAGCGGATAGGTAAAATAAACTGAAATAACACCAGCTAATGCTCCAGCTAGTAGCCTACGACCAGCAGTTTCAAATTCATCCCTTGGAATGAGAACTGTTCTGATTTGTTCATAACAAACAAATTTAATTGCAGCATAAGGGAATATACGCAGTAAAGTTGCCGAATGACCCTGATATAGACCATGAAATCCATCCTTACCGTAAATTGTGTGTATTGCTCGAAATAAACCTCTAAATGAACCAACAAATTGTTTATAATGTGGATTATTTGTTTGAAATAAGATTTTAACCCTATCTAAAGGTGCTATAAGTGTTTTTGCAGAAACTCCAGCCAGACCTCCGGCTAGTCCGCTTCTAAGGACGTATTCTAATGATTGTTTATCTATTTCATGTAATTTGGTATCGTTATTAATATTAAGTTTAGAATTAGAGTTTAAAATTTTGGGTATCAGTGTTGTAGTTTCTTGTGCACTTTGTAAAGAATCAAGTTGATGCATATCGTAGTCCGCCGAAGGTATTATCAAACCTTTTGTAGATTTTGAAGTGATCGATTTATCTGTTGAAATTGTAGATTTTGATGTAGTGGGGAATACCGTACTATCCGACATGTTTAGTTTATATAGAAAGTTTCAGAAAAGATGGATTAATGAATTAAAGGGAAACCAAACAAATGATCTTTAGGTCACTGAAAAAATGGGGGGGAGAAATGTATGGTGGTGCAGCAATGTATGAAACGGATTAATGGTAATAAAGAAACAAAAATCTGTTTAAAAATTAATATAAGTAAATAATGTGAAATATATTAATATATATTATATAAAGATGTATAATGTATAATAGTAAAATCTTTTAGCAAACCAAGAGTGAAAAGAACAAAAAAAAAGTAAATGTCCAATTCCAACTCCACAAAATGGAATTAATTTTTTTCTGTTTTTTCAGAAAATATTCTATCGCATTACAAATTCAAGTAATTTTTCCAAACGTTTAACGTCCCCACATTGATACGACCAAACCATAAGTTTTGCTAATTGTAGTAATTTCACGTCCGTGAAATCTTTAGAATTATTCAAAGAATCACCTTCAAAAAATTCGTCTTCGTTATCATCATCGTCATTTTCGTACTCGTCAGATTCTTCGTATTCATCACCTTCTGAGTCTTCTTCAATGGGTAAATTACCCTTACCTTTATTTTGTCTCAAATGTTGAATATCAGTATCTAAAAACACCCCACTGCGTCTTCTTATACCAACGCTAACCCTATTATTTGTATTATCATTTACTAATTGCTTCTTTTTATATTTTTTTTTACACTTTTCACTTTCAATCTTACCTTCTAATGCGCTTAAACCATAATCAAAACCTTCAATTCCATACAGATAAATAATTATTGATTTATTGACTAAATTTGCTACAATATTTCTCATTTTTAAGCTTAATAATCTTTTCAATTTATTAGGAATATTAATACCTTTATCAAAACATAATAATGCCATTGTTAATTCCATATCTCTAACAAATTTCTTATTTTGTAAAATTTTAGCATCAGATAATTTTTCATCAATAAATTTTAAAATTAATTCTAAAAAAACTTGATCATCTAATGCTTTATTATTTATTTGATTCCTAATCATTTCAATTAATTGTAAATGTAATAACTTAAACCAAATAAATCTATTTTTCTCAAATAACCTTGGAAATTTTTCAATCACTAATTTAATTGAATCTTCAATTTTACCATTCAAAATTAACTTTTTGATTTCAAATCTTTCTTCAATAGTATCTAAGCCACTAAATACCCGTTGATACTTATCAATATTAAATTTAAATTCTCTAGAACTATTTTCAACAATATTATTATATGATTCGTTAATGTTTTTTAGAATCACAGAAGGTTCAAACCAATCTTCAATTAATTTAAACTCTTCTTCAGTTCCATTATCATACTCATTAGTATCTTCCTTTATATTCTCAGTATCTTTCTCACTACCTTCAGCATTTCCAAGTTGATTGCTTGTTTTATTTAATACAAATCCAAATTCTTCTGCAAATGTATAAGCAGCAGATGAATAACCTTGCTGAATTAGATAGTTCAAAACATTCATACCTAGTTCTTCTTGTAATTCATAATACTCAATTGAGAATTTAGAAATGTCTGTTATACCAGCATCATCATTATTTTCAATATTTTCAATATTTTCAAATTGTATCTCATTTGAAGATTGCTTTCTAAATTGTTCATTATTAATATATGAAGTTGGGTTATTTGAGATATTTCTCGATGAATATATTGAGTCCGTATTTTGTGCAGTATTGATTAATTCTCTTAATGACTCATTTATCATGATTAATTTTTGTACTATTACAATACAATAAAATTAAATATGAAGTAATGATGAGAGTAGATAGAACATACAAAAAGAGATAAGAATCGCGAGACATGATTAATTTTCATTTATTTTATGCTACGTTTTTTATGTATTTTGTATGCGATTTATATAA
The DNA here is from genome assembly GCA_019155655.1 of Kregervanrija delftensis. Classification (NCBI taxonomy): domain Eukaryota; kingdom Fungi; phylum Ascomycota; class Pichiomycetes; order Pichiales; family Pichiaceae; genus Kregervanrija; species Kregervanrija delftensis. The sequence goes on along the minus strand of JAFMZF010000010.1, from coordinate 515,351 downwards.
ATTTATATTAATTAATATAAAACGTATATATGCATGTATGTATATCAATGAATTAAATAAATCAATCAATATTTATTTGATTGTAAATTAATTTAATTATGCAAATTTTCAATAATATAGTAGAAAAGAATAATAAATATTATTCATTAATCTTTCATTCTTTCATCCTCAGGTTTCCAACTGCCTTCAAATAAATGTTTAACATATGCTAAATCATGTTTTACACTTTTTGAGCCCATCTGACCAACACCGGGGCTAAAACTTGTAATTGGTAAAATTAAAACATCATCTATTAATAACGGATTTATTAATCCAGTAAAAGTTTCCCAATTTATTTCCATTTTCTTTGAATTTAGAGGCATACCTTTTTCATCAATTTCTTGACTTTTCAATAAAAATTTTTCACCATTTAACCAATAATCAGAGCCAACGCCAAATCCTTCGCCTGATTTACCATTTGTAATAATATTATTTAAATAATCGAAAACCATATCTGTGAAAATTCCTGGGCCCGTCCATTGCATTATATCCCCACCATTATCTTTACCTTCAATTTTATTCAAAAATCCCTTTGCATTTTTCCTATTTGTTTCATTAATAATTCTGATGATTAACTCTCTTAGTAAAGGATGGCCCTTTTTACCCATAACTGTCCATTGAACAAATTGAATTCTTCTTGCATACCAGTCAGACCAATCAGATCTATCAGGGTCTGCTTCAATACCAATAACCATTCCAACTGGTGTTTCAAGATTAAGTGAATCAATTTTATTTTTAATTAATGTTTCTTCATTGATATTAGTATTATCGTCACCATTCAGACCACTTTTTATTGATTTCAATAATAATTCTTCGTTAAATGGTGCCCAAGTATTGATTTGTTTTAAACAAAGTGTATCCATATCACTATATACACCACCTCTTGCGAAAATTACTAAGTATCTAAAAAAATCAGCCTTTAAAATTTTTTTAGGTAATAATTTCCAAGCATGAATTAATTCAGGGATTTGATAAAATTCATTTTCGACCCATTCATCAATTACTTCATCAGTAATTAATGAGTATGTAAAATTTGTATTCAAATTTTTCCATGATTTATAACTTGATAAAAATGATTTTGAAAATTTTGGGTCGTCAGGTCCAGTTTTCCAAGTTTGAAAAATATTTTTTGGTAATGGAGATTTAGAATTGTATGGAAAATAAAATGAAAGTTTTGAACGTAGTGATGAATCTACCGGAATTGAATTCTGTTTAAATAAATTGCTTTGATATAGTTTCATATTTGAATGACTCGGTATTTTTGACTCGTATAATGATTCCTTACTAAATTGATCTTCTATATCATTCTGCTCATCGTTTTTATCTCTGTTATTACTATTAATCGTACTAGTATTGTTGTTTTTGGTAGCATAAAAATGGTAAAAAATATACAAAAATATTGTTGAAAATATTAGTATATATGATTTATAAAGACGTATTAAAAATGATAATCGGTGTAAATTCAATGGTTTAGAATTTTTATCGTCGGGTATATTTATGTAATCCATGGTGGTACTCTAGATAAGAATGAAACTAAGATACTAAGCCAAATAAGAAAACCAAGAAAGTGTGTGACATATAGACATATATAGATATATAGATGTTTAAGTGGACCGCTGAAATTTTACATTAACATTGTGAAGAACGCGTTTCCTTCGTTACGATAAAATCAGGGGATCTAGATTTATATATGGGCCCATTCGCACAGTTGATGTAATCGTTATTATTAGAATACTTAAAGTTACATATATATTACATGATTACTAGGTGGTAAACACTTAATCTCTTCTTCTGTTCATGCCTCTCAAATCACCACCGACAATAACACCACCGACAACTCTGAGTGTTTCTCTTTTCCTTCTTCTCATGTTACGTTCCTTTTCTGTTTCTCTTTTCTCAATTTCCCACTCATTTAATTGTTCAACTTTTGGTGAAAATTCTTCACCATATTTCTTCAAATCATATCTTAAACCTTGTAATTGTAGTTGGGTAATATCTTCAATATTCGGTTGATGAACTTGGTTGAAAAATGGTAATGAATCGATATATTGAGGAATTTGCTGTGGGTTTTCAATTAAATCTCTTTTAATTTTCAAAATTTCGTCATAAATTGAAAATGAAATTGCAGTTTCAAACTCCCTAGATAATCCCATATCATTGACAACAGTTTTAGCAAACATTTCAGGAGTCAAAGTTCTGTCCAATAAATTCCATTCAATTTTATCAGAATAAAATTGTTCACCCACATTAACAGAAATGTCTAATAAAACATGAAATTCTTTTTCATTTTGCAATTGTAAAATCGGATTATTTAAGATTTCTCTAATTGATTGAATTTGCTCCTTAATTTGACTGATAATCATAGACTCAATATTTCTAGGTAGTTCTAGTTCATTACAATAGATTTCTGTAAATATTTCTGGTGTTATTAATGACTCGTTTAAATTCCACAAAAATGAATCTCTTAAGGTGATCCCATTAGAATTAATTTTAATCTTAATTGGAATTATTTCTTCTGTTAATGATAAATTAGTTAAGTTTTCAAATTCACTGAAAATTAATTTATTATGAATTAAATCTTTTGGCGCTTCTTTACCTTGGTAATTTGATAAATTAACGTTAGAATTTATTAATCTGAAAAGGTCAAAAGCTGCATTCGGATCTTCATAAGTTGCATCATCATTTTCATCATCGTTATGCTCAAAATCGAAATCATAATCTTCTGCATAATTAACTCTATTTGATGTGGATCTTTTTGAAGCTCTTGAAGTCGATGATGAAAGGTATAAAGGATTATTTGAATTCTTAAGTCTATGTAGGAATGATGTAGATAAGGCTTGGGGGAATAAAGGTTTTGAAGTAATCTGTGATTGATTTTGTGACATTTTAGATATTAATGGACTAATTCTTGTTGTCGCTGTCTATTAACAATAATATTCTAAAATATGATGTTATGAAAACAAAATAAAATTAACGAGATAGAAAAATCAAATAATTTCTATGGCTCCAAATATAAAACTGCACATCCTTGCACCAAATAACCTATCTGTGGTTATGAGCCCACCTGAATCAATTTTCTGATTTTTAACCCTTAAGAATTTTTATGCTACGAAATTTCAATTTTCAGATTTTGTTCACGTTTTTCAGTGGAAAATTTTTTTTCGACGTAGACACGTTTCCATTCGCCTCAGTTTTTTCCCATTTAACTTAACTTCTTTTCTACTTCATTACTACTTTCAGTTCTTTCACCTTTTTATCCTTTCTTCAAGGCTACCACCTCCAACTTATATATATACACTACACAATGTCTTTCTCAGACTTCTCTAAGGTTGAAACTATCACCAAATTAAACACTTATCTAAAGGATAAATCCTATATTGAAGGGTACGTTTAAATTCATTAATTTTTCTTAAATCTTATTTGATTTCAGTTTTGTTATTTTATTCTTATCTAGATGATGATCGATTTCTTTGGTCCATGTTTATGAGGCGGACTCAAGACCCGCTGTATGAGTATCAAAAAAAGAAGGCTGTTTTACAACAGTCAGTACTGACAATTAAAAAAATGTATATACATACATATTAATAGCAATATTAATAATAATAATAAGAATAGAATAATAATCCTGAGTTTCTTAATAAGTTGAAATTGAATACAAAAAAATATTTAATACTAACATATGGTTTATTTTTACTGTTACCTTTTTATTATAGTGCTTCTGCAACTCAAGCTGATGTTACCGCTTACAAAGCTTTCCAATCCACCTATCCTGAATTCTCTAGATGGTTCAATCACATTGCTTCTTTCACTGCTGAATTTGAATCTTTACCAGCTGCAACATCCGCACCAGTTGAAGAAGAAGATGATGACGATGTTGATTTATTCGGTTCCAGTGATGAAGAAGTTGATGAAGCTGCTGAAAAATTAAAGCAACAAAGACTAGCTGAATACGCTGCTAAGAAAGCTGCCAAAGGTCCAAAACCAGCTGCTAAATGTATTGTCACTATAGATGTTAAGCCATGGGATGATGAAACTGATTTAGATGCTCTATTAAACCATGTTAAATCTGTTGAAATGGATGGTTTAGTTTGGGGTGCTTCTCAATGGATTCCAGTCGGTTTCGGTATTAAGAAATTACAAATTAACTGTGTTGTCGAAGATGAAAAGGTTTCATTAGAAGTTTTACAAGATCTTATTGAAGCCGGTGAAGATTGGGTTCAATCCACTGATGTTGCTGCTATGCAAAAATTATAAGTTAAATTAGTTTTAACTTTCTATAACGTTATTTTGTATCTTAATTTTTTTTTATTATAATAAAAATAATTTTTTAAAAATTTAATTTTCATTATTCAAATATTTATTTGTAATATATCCTTTCATAATAATATTTACAGTAGTTAGATTGGTTAAATACTAGTTTTAACAAGGTAGAAAATCAATTCCTGCTTGAAACCATCCTTCACCATTTAAAATTGAATCTAAACTTTCATTTGTTAACCAAATTCTTTCAACAATTTCCATTATACTTTTAATGGTACCCATTCTAACAGTTTCATATAATGTTTCCAAATACTTCCAAACTCTTTTCCTTGTGTCATCACCTTTGCTACAAACTGCAACATAAAAAATTGGCCAAACCATTTGTGTAATAATTGGTGAGTCGCTTGGTAGTGTTTCATAAACCGACAAAAATTCTAAAACAATGGCTTCACCTTCATCACTGTAAATATGTCTCGGAAAAAATTCAACTCCAGCTTCTTCTTCTTCGTCTTCGTCTTCATCTTCATCCTCATCTTCATTCTCATGGTCATCTTGATCTTGATCTTCTCCTTCTTTTGCTCTTTCTTCTCCCTTCTCTTCATTCTTAATGATTCCTTCATCATACACTGAAATACTATAAACTCTATCTAATTGATCTAATAATAATAATCCTGCCAGTGACCAGCATTGCGCACTTTTCAATCTATATGTATAACTAAAATTCATTGCAAAATTCAACTTTAATGGCACATATTTTCTATATTCTAATAATTTTATTTTCAATTCTTTAATTGCTAATAGTGAAATTTTAGCTTTATTGGTTTGCGACAGTGATTTTGAATTTAAATCTAAATTTTTAACTTCATTAATTGGTAATAACGTTGATAACAGAATTAAATTATTACTGAACCATGAATTTCTTAAAATACAAATTTCTGCAAATATTTTAAAAATTTCACCTGGACATGCATTCATTTTAGCGGTTGAGATTTGATCATACATTGTACCATAAGAAATTGGATCGCAATATGGTAATCTACAATCAGGCGAAACCAACGAAGAAATTGTATCAAACCATGATAAAACACAAATCAATGTCTGTGATTGTCCAATTTTTTGTAAAACAGGTTTAAAAGTGATATCAGATGCAATTGATGCACATAACTTAAGAAACATTCTTGACAATGCTGACCTACCAGATTCTAGAATTGCAAATAATAAATGAACGTATAACAATAATAAAATAACAATAAAATTTGTACCCTTAAGTTGTTTTGATTCTGTTTTCATTTTTTTAATTATTTTTTCAACATTAATTACTCCATTTGATTTGGATAATGGATCTTTATTTTTAACATATTTGATTAAATATTCCATTGTATTATTAATATGTAATAAACCTTTTTTATAAAATTCATTTTCTCCATTATTAACATATAAATGCATTGATGAAAGTGAAAGGAAACATGATTTTGCCAATTCAAATGACCCAAATCTCATCATTAATTCCGGCCATGGTGCTTGTGGATGTGCATCTAATAAATAAATAACCTTTTCAAAAAAATGTTTTAAAATAAAATTTTCTTCCTTTCTCTTAAGTTCCGGTACAGGTGCTGTTGATGCGTCTTCTTCACTTGATGAGTTCAATTGTGATGATCCTGTTATAGTTTCAGTTATCGGCTCTGGTGTTGGCGGCGATACTGGAATTGTTAAGTGGGTATTTGACGATGGTAAAGGTAATGATATTGGAGACGCTGAAGATATATTCAATAGTGGTACTACATTAATACTATTAATTAAATTATTATTTTTATTAATGTCTTCTAAATTTTCTTGGGGATCTATTTGATTATCAAAATTACCAAATATATAATCAAGCCCTGAATACAATGCATTTTCAAATTGTGTTGGATCTGTAAAATCAATATCTGAATGATCACTTATCTCTAATATAGGTGCAGCTTCTTCCTTTTGTAATTTTTTTGATAATGCTGTTACTGACGTTGCTGAATTTGATGCTAAACTTGGATTTAGAATAAAATCAAGCCCTAGTGAATGATGAAATGAATTATTATCTTCAATTTTAATTTCCGTGTTTTCCTTTTTTATATTTGTTTCTAAACCTTTTTCTTTATTTTTGTTACTAACACTATTATTATTATCATCATTCCCATTACTCAAATCCATATCCATTGTTGATAAATTTTCAAATACAAACGTATTATTTTTTTCAATACTATCTTTTAATCTTGGTCTACCTCTAAACCCATATTTTTTTTCACCTTTCGAATTAATTTTATCTCTATTTGCTTTATTTCTTGAATCATCAACATCAAAAATTAATCTAATTCCATAGCCTGCACATTTTCTGCCTGAATTGACACAATTCAAACATTCTGGTTTTGTTTCATCACATTTACGACGACGTTGCTTACAAGTAAAACAGCCTGTTCTTGACCTTGTAATCTTGCCCATATCTTGAATTCTTGATAATTAAAGAATACAATATGATTACTTGAATTAAATCTGCTCAAATAAATCATAGAATTTTTAAAAAATATTTTGCATATATTAAAAATACGTATTCAAGATTATCAATTATTAGCGCTGAAAATTACCACTTTTGGTAAGTATACCCATCGAACTTAATTTTGAATAAGAGCTGTTGTGGTTTAAAGTGATTAGATGAGGTACATCATTAGGTCGTATGTTATTGTACAAAAAAATATCACAGTTAATAAGTTAATCTTAACATTTTCATGCCTATTCTTTGGTCTTGAAATTGAAAGTAAATTCATTTTAATTAAATTTTTAAGCACGTCCCTCTCCATCCACAGTAAATCGACGCGTCGAATCTAATATAAAATTAAAAATTTCACGACTAATTAATACAAAAAAATTTTTTCACTATTATATTGTAGTTCCTTTCAAATAAAACAATTTTCCAAAACAACATTATCATGGTGGTCAATTCAGAAGCAATTTTTGCAGGTTGTAATAGATCATTAAGAATCTTTGATTATAATACAAGCGAGAAAATAATAGCTTTTGGATCAAAGAACACAGTTTCGATAACTTCACCTTTAATTAATACATCAACTAAATCTTATGATCCTACTTCAAAAATCATTATTACTTTAAAAGATCACTCCGGTGAAATTACATCTGTTAAATGGTTACCAGAATTGAAAAAACTTATATCAACTTGTGAAAATGGTACAATTAATATCTGGAATTATGATGATTTATTAAATTTTACATTATTTCAATCTTTGAAACCAAATAAAGCATTATCTTCAATTTCATGTATTGGAACGTCGTTAAGTTCATACAATTTTTTCCTTGTTGGTGATTCACATGGGTTTGTTTATGTTTATGTTCTTGATTCGTTTAATCATTTTAATGAATTATTTAATTTTAAGATTCAATCCGGTTATTATGCAATGGCAATTTCCCTAATTCAACCAACACCAGATACTGCAATTGCATTTATTGGTGGTACTAAACCATTTATTGAGGTTTTTTTAATTGATTTTAGTAATTCAACTTCAAAAAAAGAAATTATATTACCGGGTCATGAAGATTGGGTTAGGTCACTAGCAATTAAACAAATAAAAGATAATGAATACTTAATTGCAAGTGGTTCATTAGACAGACTTATTAGACTTTGGAAGTTAACATTGATACCGTCTGATACTCCTATACCACTTGAAACAAATAAATTAAAATTACTTACATCCAAAGAATATAAATTTAAAATTTTATCACATAATATTTCAATTAAATTAGATACAATTTTAATGGGCCATGAAGATTGGGTTTCTGATTTAACATGGAAACCAAATTCGAAAGAGAATGAACTATCGTTACTTTCGAGTTCAGCAGATAGTTCAGTTATGATCTGGAAACCTGATTCAACTAGGGGGATTTGGTTTCCTGAAGTTAGATTAGGTGAAATGTCGATCAAAGGTGCATCGACTGCAACTGGTTCATCGGGTGGGTTTTATTGTTCAACATGGATTTTTGATGCAGACTTAAAAATGGAATTGGTTTTATGTAATGGTAAAACAGGTTCTTTTAGGTGTTGGACTAAAAATGATTTGATTGATGAAAGTTATCAACCGCAAACTACATTAACCGGTTCAATTAAAGATGTTACAGATTTATCGTGGTCACCAAATGGTGATTATTTATTAACTACATCATTAGATCAAACAACCCGATTATATGCAATGTGGAAAGGTAAATGGTGTGAATTTGGAAGACCGCAGATTCATGGTTATGATATGATTTGCCTATCAACAATGAGTGAAACTAGATTTGTTAGTGCTGGTGACGAAAAAGTCATTCGTGTTTTTGATATGCCAAATGCAGTTGCAAATATCTTAAGCAAATTATCAGGATTAAAAAATATTGATGATGGTGAAAATGCATTGCCTGAAAATGCCACTTTACCCGTTTTAGGATTGAGTAATAAAGCAGAATCTGAAGATATTGAAGAAATTAATGAAGAAGATGATAATGATGATAATGGTGATAAGGATGATAATGAAGGTGGTGATGATAAGAAAGTTAATAAAATTAGTATCAGTGCACATATATTAAATGAATTGAAAGAACCACCTATGGAAGATGTTTTACAGAGGCACACATTATGGCCCGAAATTGAAAAAATGTATGGTCATGGATTTGAAGTGACAACAATTGATGTTTCACCTGATGGGAAATTTATTGCATCAGCATGTAGATCCAATGTTGCAGCGCATGCAGTTATTAGATTATTTGAAACTGATAAATGGTTACAAATTGATGAAACATTGAAAGGACATGATTTAACAATTACTAGAGTTAAATTCTCACCGTGTGGGAAATGGCTACTTTCAGTTTCAAGAGATAGAAAATTCACGTTATGGGAAAGAAGTGAAGGTACAAATTTTACATTGGTTAAAATAATGGAAAAGGCACACACTAGAATTATTTGGGATTGTTGTTGGGTCCCATGTAAATCAAATTTATGTGCATTTATCACTTGTTCTAGAGATAAGGAAGTTAAATTATGGAATTTAAATGATAATGGTAGTGATGTTGAATTAAAGGCAAGTATCAAATTGAATAGTGCAGTTACTGCTGTCGATTCATTTAAAATCGAATATAATGGTTTCAAATATAAGTTAGGTGTTGGTTTGGATGATGGTTCCATTTTAATATATAATTTGGATGTGGAAAATAGTAAATTTGAATTAATAGATGAAGTTGAAGAAAAATTATTACCAGGTGGTAGTATTACTAGAGTTGCATTTAATAGTAAGAACGTTGATGGTAATATATTACTGGCTGTTGGTAGTAGAGACAGCAGTATGAGAATATTGAATGTTGAATGTTGACCGTCGAATGTTGATATATAACAGTTGTGTACATGTATAGCACTTCAACTAACGGAACGTTTAAACTTTATACAAATTTTTCAATTCAGCATCAGATCGCATACAAATAAATGATTTGAATTTTTCACTGAGCAGCGAATAAGAGCGGGTGTGTTTATAATTAACGTAGGGTACATTCTGTACGGTACACATATCTTACAATTAAATTTTTTTTAAGTAAAATAAATAAATAAATTTATATTCAGGAATAAATCGTAAAATCATAAATAGTATGACATCAAATGACTTATTTGGAAGCTTCAAGCAGGTAAGTAACAATATCGTTTCTGTCCTTTGGCTTCTTTAAACCACCGAAAGCCATCTTGGTACCTGGAATGTACTTCTTTGGGTTTTCTAAGTAGTCAGACATAGTTTGACTGGACCATTCAACACCAGCCTTCTTGTTAGCATCAGTATAAGAATAACCTTCAACTTGACCAGAATGTCTGGTAAAAACACCATGAAGATTTGGACCAACCTTGTTTGGACCACCGGCTTCAATGGTGTGACATTGAGCACATCTAGTTTTAAATAGAGTAGCACCCTTCTTTGCGGAACCTTTTTCGTATGGAGATGGCATTTTAATATATGTGTAAAGTGTTTATATAAAGATACAACTTATAAAAAAGTAAAACTAAAGGGAAAAAGGAAAGCGAAAGTTGTAGGAAAAGAAATGGGAAGAAGAGAAAAGAGTTAATATTTATTTGAGTAACATTCGTCCTAGTTGGACGGAGCGAAAGGCCTGTTGATTCACGGAAATGCGCCAATTGACAATTCTGCACCGGCTATTGGCTAACAGCGTTGAGTGTCCGGGGCTCTAGCTACTTATCTGCATACAGCGTATAATAATTAAACGGGGTTTGGTCTTCAGTAGTATAATAACATTGGTAAACTACTTGTAACTTTTATTTATCACAGTCTTAGTGTTTAATACGTTGGGAAGGGAAAGTTATTATATAGTGTCCTATAGTATACATTCTCCAAAATATAATAATACAAATCTGTCACTGTTTAACACTTCAGATTCACTTAATAAGCCACCAAAAACACGGAAAAAACCGGCTACAAAATGGCTTGATGTCAATCAGTGTACGGATGTGTAGAAGAGATAATATCTATCGACGCGTCTACACTCACGTGAATATGTGGCGTATTATGGATGGCAAAATGTTGAGTCAGTTAAAGAGATCCAACCTTCCATTTTTTGCCCTTTTTCTGTTCAACTTGAATTTCTAATCTATCTTCAACTGGATTTATCTTTTGTTCTTTGTTGATCTCTCTTTCTTACTATATATAAACGTGTATATATTACGCTATATTTACTGTTATCTAATCACGTTATCTCTGTTTACATTCAAATACTTTCATACATTGCTTATAGTATTAATTATTTTAGATTTCTAACATTTTCATTATTTCCGATAAAATACTAAATTTTAATTGACAACAATTTACACTCTCATAATGTCATCAATATTATTAAATAAAGGTCTATTAAAAAATACCTCCTTATTAAATCGCAATATGATTAAAGGTCTACAAAAATCATTAATATCTCAAAGATATATTTTAGCCAGAAATTATGCTACTTCAACTTCCAATCTAGCTGTCCAAGAACAAAATGCAAATCAAGAATTATCAAATCCTCAAATTCAAGCTTCATTTTATAAGTCTTTATTACAAGCAAATTATCCTCATATTGTCGTTTCTAGATATGAAACTCCAGGTATATCAACAAATCATGAATGTGCTCAATTGTATGTTGAGGCACTTGCCAAAATGGGAGACCGTCAAAGAGCAGAATCTATTGCTAGATCCCTAGGTGTTTCTTTACCTTCAACTAATTCAAACGGTGCTAATTCATCCATGGGTGGCTTGGCCAATGGTTCAAAACAAGAGCCTATTCATGTTATAGTCACTGAAAGTTATTGGATGTCGTTATCAAAGTGGATTAAATGGATTGTTCCATTAGGTTTATTATCTTATGCTGCTTATATGGGTTTTAATTTCTTGGTTGAAAATGGTTCTATTATAAAAGGTTCTGGTGGTGATGACAAATCTGTTGAAGTTACAGAATCTGATGTCAGGTTTTCAGATTGTTGTGGTGTTGATGAAGCAAGAGCAGAATTAGAAGAAGTTGTTGAGTTCTTAAAGGATCCTTCTAAGTTTACAAGCTTAGGTGCTCAATTACCTAAGGGTGTTCTTTTAACTGGTCCACCTGGTACAGGTAAAACTTTATTAGCAAGAGCAACTGCTGGTGAGGCCGGCGTTCCTTTTTTTTTCATGTCGGGTTCTGAATTTGATGAATTATATGTTGGTGTTGGAGCTAAAAGAGTTAGAGAATTGTTTACAAAAGCGAGAGCGAGAGCACCTGCAATCATTTTTATTGATGAATTAGATGCAATTGGAGGTAAAAGAAAATCAAAAGATCAAGCTTATGCTAAACAAACTTTGAATCAATTATTGGTTGAATTGGACGGTTTTTCTCAAACTGAAGGTATTATTATTATTGGTGCAACTAATTTCCCAGATTCTTTAGATAAAGCTTTAACTAGACCTGGAAGATTTGACAAAATTGTTCCTGTCGAATTACCCGATGTTAGAGGTAGAATTGAAATCTTAAAACATCATTTAAAGAGAATTGCATTTGCTAAAGATGTTGACCCATCTGTTATTGCAAGAAGTACAACCGGTATGTCTGGTGCTGCTTTAAAAAATTTGGTTAATCAAGCTGCTCTATATGCTGCTCATAGAAATGCTTTAAGTGTTACGATGAGTGATATGGAATGGGCTAAAGATAAAGTTTTAATGGGTGGTGAAAGAAAAACAATGGTTATGACGGAAGAAACAAGAAGAAATACCGCATATCATGAAGCTGGTCATGCAATTGCTGCAATGTTTACTGATGGTGCTACTCCTCTATATAAAGCAACAATTTTACCAAGAGGTAGAGCTTTAGGTATTACCTTCCAATTGCCTGAGATGGATAAACATGATATTACTAAAAAAGAATGTTTTGCCAGGTTGGATGTGTGTATGGGTGGTAAAATTGCAGAAGAAATGTTATATGGTCCAAATAATGTCACATCTGGTTGTTCATCTGATTTATCTTCTGCTACTTCAATGGCTAGATCAATGGTTAGCGCATATGGTATGTCAGATAAAATCGGTCCTGTTAAACTATCTGATGAATGGGAATCATGGTCACCAAAACTTCGTGATATGGCAGATCAAGAAACTAGATCGTATCTGGTTGACTCTGAAGAAAGAACTAGAAAATTACTAAATACTAAAAGATTGGAATTAAAAAGATTAGCTGAGGGTTTACTAGAATATGAAACATTAAATAAAGATGAAATCGAAAAAGTTGTTAAAGGTGAAAAACTAATTAAAGATAAAGTTTCTTCAAATAAAGTTATTAAAGGTCCTTCTACTAGAAAAGAATTTGATATTGCACCGGATGAAACCCAGCCTTTAAGTGTTTCAGCAAAGGCTTGAATAATTGAAAAAATAAATCATAAAAAATAGATTTATACTTGTATTCAGTTTGTTTATTATATAGATTATCCTACTATTTCCTCTGTAAAATAAATATTTATAACTACTTTTTTTGACAGTTTTTTTAATACATAACTATTATGATTGATGATATACAAACAAAATTTTAAAACACAAAAAATAGAGTTGAAGCAAAGTCAAATGAGTTGTGAATTCGGAGTTTGTGAAACAACAATTGAACTAAAGTCACTATCATCTGATATTTCGTCATCAGCTCCCGAAAGATTTTTTCTTTTCTGAACATTATCGTCTTCATCAATATCGCTAAATTCAAATTCGTCTTCTTTTACTTTCTCCGTTATCAGGTCTTCTTCAAGATCACTGGGTTTTTTAGCCTGGCTTTTATTTTGTTCACCTTCGTGCTCAGCATCATCACCGTCTTCTCTATCTGCTTCCTCTTCTTCGTCTATATTTTCAACCTCTTCATCATCATCTTCTTCTTCAGCCTCTTCAGCCTCTTCATCCTCACTACCGCTATCGCTTTCAATATGACGTTTCTTACCTCTCTTTTCAACATTCAACTTACTTTGAATTAAGTTTCCTTTTTTAGCTATGATTTCATTACTTTGTAAAAATCCCACTTGATGTAAGATACTAACAAAGAGGTCACCAATTAAACCACCATTTAATTTAATTCTTGTACCGCAACTTGCATCTACAATTCCAACTGCAACACAAACTCCAAGTTTGGCACCCAATTCACAAATATCATTTTCTAGATCTTTTTTCTTTTCATTCTCATCTTCATATTTTTGATCAAGCAAATACTTACTAAAATTAACATCCTCATTTTCATCACGTTCCAATTTATCTTCAAACCCTTTACATTGTACATACTGATATTCTTTTATACAAAATAATTTAACTAATTGTCTAGTCACTTTGAATGGAACTTTACTTAAAATGTCGTTATTTTCTTGAATTTCAGAGTTAGGGCTACCAATTCCTGCCGAATTTCCTTTTAATGATTTAGATTCGGCATTATACGCCGCAATACATAACGAAATATCCAAATAATTTAATGCAATGTTGTAAACTATAGGCATCGTCAATCTTGTAGTTAAGTCATCCGGTGTTATCAAACTACCCAAGTTGTCCAAAATTGACTGAACACTTCTAGTAATATCATCAATTTCTTCGGGTATCAGAGTCTGCTTTTTCAATTTGGATTGATATAACATTTTGAATGAATCATTAACATAATCAGTGGTACAGCATAGCATAGTTTGTATCTTGTTATAAGTTAATTGAAGCTCTTCATATTCATCATCTTCACGCAAACAAATTTCCGTCATTTTTATAATAGTAGAGATTGTGGGTTGTAATTCTGTTCTAACCGATTCATTTAAATTTGAACATTTCGATAAAATATTTAGTTTATTTAAATGGCTGATCATTAAAGGATCCTTTGATTTGATACAATCCTTAATTTGGATACCAAAATTTATAACCAAATCATTAAGATAAATCCCAGTTGTTTTAAGTTGATCAAATGGTAAAGACTTTAGTAACGTGCAATAATCATATATAATTGATTCATAATACCTTGAATCTTTTATTTTAATATTGGTTTCACCAATATTAATATTAACTAATAATTTGAATAAAAGTTTTGTAGTTTCATCAAATGAATTAATTTGATTAGTGGATTCAAATGATTTTGTTGTAATCAAAAGGTTAGTTAAAAGAATCAAAATCGAAATTTTATCGATATCTATATCAAAATAATTTACAAGTTTTGGCATTGCCGTTATCAATTTTGCTAAATAATAATCTTTGTCATAAGAGTCTGGTCCTAATTGTGGATGTGGAAATAAATTCTTGTAAAATTTGCTTGAAGTGCCTTGAGCATAAATTGTAGCAGCACCAAGTAATAGGTTAAGTAAAATTGTTTGCTCAGATGAGTCTAGCTCAATCAGTTTCTTGCAATTTTCCGATAATCCTTGAACTGACGAAATGTCAAATGTCAAATACTCAAACAGTAATTCAAAATTTTTATTGTTTAGATTATAACGTTTGAACTGATAAATATATTGGGAAATAGTTGCAGTTTTTTCAAATTTTGAGTTTTGCAACAATTTCTTGGTCTTATTGGTTGAATAGTGATTTAAATAATATTCATATGATTCATCAAGTAGACCAATTAATAATTTGAATTTCAGCATTTCTCTCGCATCTAAAGGAATCATCCCGTCGGTTTCATTAATAATAGATTCATCTCTTTCAATAACTTCATCCAATTTAATTTTTTCAACTATGAGAACATATTTAGCAATTTCTTTTATTAATTTTGTCGTATTGGATTTGGAACCTTTAAATTGATAAATTGAATCTTCGTTGTCAACAAAAATTAAACTGCATATTTTGATCATTTCATCATCTTCAAGATAGTTTCTTTCCGTGATTTCATTCAATAGTTGCAAACAATGATAACGGGCTCGAAAATCAGTTTCATAAATAACAATATCAATCAATTTCGTTTTGAAATAAGAAGTAAATTGTCTCAATGCAGAAACAGTAACACGCTGTTTATAGAGTTTGGTTAAAACTTTGAAGACCTCGGTTCTAACGATTGCTTCCTTATCGGTCAATAACCAACCCAAGTATCTTAAATAGATACTTTCAAAAAACATTGCTGGATATTCTTCCATCCACTCACCTAAACATTTTACACATTCAAGTCTAATATCAGAAGAAATATCTCTATATCTATGAGTGAATAAAGTATTGAAAAAATCTACTATTAAGTTATCCAAATATTCCTTTTGATGCTTATAAATTTCAATATTTTTTTCAATTTGTTTAATTCTTTCACCTATTGTATCTATCTGTTTCTTAGTATTTCTGCTTTTTTTCATGTTATCAACAATACCATGTAAGGTATCATTTTCCTTTTTCAATTGTCTTTGATATTTATCAACGAATTTGGCAACATTAACGCTCAAATAACATAAGGCAGATTGCATTTTCAATCCGAAAATAGTGGCACAATAACGTAAAGCTCTAATATTTGAAGTTGACATAGCACCTATCCATTCTAATAATAAATCTGCAAATCCTTCATTATCATATAAAACACCTCTCTCACCAGCAATCAACATAATTTCATTAAAGAAATTTCTTGCGTTACTAGGAAAAATCTTCCAATCTTCTTTTTTACCACCAACTGGAGCATACATCATTGGACATTCATGAAATTTTTGTCTACCAAACAAAATCTGAATCTCACTAATTGTTTCCCTCGCTGAATCTGTATTAGTAACATCATGATGATTTAGCTGCGAAACGCAACCTGCGCAACGCAAAATTAGATTCAAAAATTCTTTTAAAGCTTCAAATTTTGTATTCAAATCGTCTTTGATAAAGTCATCCAACCAAGACTGTGCAAGCTCGGTTATTGAAATATCTTCTGTGCTTAAAGCTTCAAACAAAGGATTTTCGTCAAAATCCTCAACTTCATCAATATTTGAAACTGCTGGTCCAGTATTCCGAGTTTTAGAGGTATTAGATGTAAGTGACGATGTTTTTGATTGTGTACGTTGACGTTTAGAGCGTCCTTTTCTGGGTTTTGAAGATGGAGAACGTGATAAAACATCATCTGATAAATCATGATCGTTCTCTTCTTCAGGAAGTTTCATATGTTCATCATAATTCAGCAATTGACGAGATCTTTTTGAACGTCTGACACCGATCAATTCTTTTTCTGGCATCCTTTAATACAAATCTGTCCTTGATATGTGAGTGTATTATAGTTGAAAAGGGCAAGAAGATACATAAATCAAAATAAAAATCGCGTAACAAAAACCAATCAGTCTTTTAGAAATAATTTTTCGTGTCGCAGATCACGTCTATCGACTCAAATATAGTTTACATTTCAAAAAAAATTACAAAGTAATATTCGTAACCATGTTAAGATAACATAACATTTAATATAGAAGAGAAACAAAAACACATAACAAATAAATAAATAAATAAATTAGAATCTATTTTTCAATCGATGCTGTTTAATGTAAAGCAGTAGTTAAAGCTTCTAAAACTTCAACTTCGATAGAAGCTTCACCAGCAACCTTTTCATCGGTAGAGGCAGCATTTTTTTGAGCTTCAGCCAATAAAGTCTTAACAGTAGATGGTTCAAATGAATCTAAAGTGTAAGCTTCAACAGAAGTAATGAACATCTTGGATTCTGGTAAGACAGAAAGGAAACCTCCAGAAATGAAAAATTTAGTAGATTTGGTACCTTCTAAAATTTCAATAACACCTGGTTTTAATTGTTCAACAGTTGGGACGTGGTTAGCTAAGATACCCATATCACCTGAGACAGCTGGAACATTAACTTGAGTGCTAGATTATAAAAACGTAAAAATGTTAGTAACTGATATATATATACGTGATCTACGTTAAAAAAAATCAATGCAAGAAGTTTTCATTTAATTTTCTCTTGATTTGTTTAAATCGGTTATATCCGTTGAAATTAATTTCTTTCTCGCAATGATTATCAGAAATATTTTAAAAGTAGACATACACTTCCTTCTCAGAGTAAATAGTCTATATTAAGAATTGAGTGCAATTAAGCATAAGAATGTTAGTATTTATATTCTTTTCAAAATAAATTTAGAGATCAAAAAGAAGAATCAAAATGACCATCGAAAATTAATGTGCCTTAATTTCAAAACAATTTTCAAACTGAATCTATCGATGGCTAATTGAACCTAATAATATTTACAGATCTAATGAATCCCAATTTTGAATAAAAACTGTACTGCTATTTTTGGTTGACTGGATTGATTCCTAAACAGTTGCATTTCCGATCAGGCTGGGCCAAGGTGATTATGATAACAATTATTTAATTATTTTATTATTAAAAACAAGATCAATATTCAAATGTAAGTGCTCTTTATTCCGTCGGATAAATCTTCGAAACTGATTTCATAATTATTCAAAAATTATAATTTCAAGTCCAAATATAATATTGATAGCATCTAATTTTCAATAAACATGATTTTTGATTCTACTACTTGCTGATTCTAATAATTCTTGGGGTATAACTTACATCGTGTGGTAAAGCAAAGGATAATTTTAAACCTTCGGCAGCAGCTTCAGCATAGGTTCTGACACCTGCTAATCTGTTGACCTTAGTTAAAGTTCTCAAAGATTGTCTAAACATTGTATATGTGTGTACTGTTGAGTATAGATGGTTTTAAAAGAAGATAAATACAACTCTACAATTTGTTCAACATAAAACAGATGGATGAAGAAGGGGGGATAGCTACAGTGAGAGCTAGCGAACGAGTGCGAAGTTCAGAATTTCCCACTGTGATTGGTTCAAGACGACACAATGTCAATGGACTGTGTGCATTAAAGTTATGCTTATATAAAATTTCACGCCTCTATGATAATCGACGCGTCGATATTAAGATATTTTATCTCAATCCTTGAAAATCAGATACCAACATGAATTTATGTTTTAAACTTTATATCAGATTCAATTGTCACAATCATCCAATCACAATGAATAATCTACTTCACACCGCTGCAAATAATATTTTTATCACGTCTGCGAATATTATCGACACTATCACGTACAAGTATTCTAATCCAGCTACAGATATTGTCATTCCTCATAACTATGATTCTTTAATGGCTCCTATGACAGACTTACTTAAAAGAGATTTTGAACTGTATAACCAAGTGCTTGATGACTATAATTTGGAGTTACAGGATACAGAATATATACTAAACCATTTCAAAATTAAAATTAAAAAGGAACAAGATTTACGTATTAAAATGGAACAACGTCGTCAAGAGCAACAACGTCAGGCTGAATTAAAGGCAAAACATCAAGAGGAAGAACGTCTACAAAAGGAATTAAAGGCCAAACAGGAAGCTGAATCAGTTTCTTTTCAGGAAAAACCTCAACAGCAAATGCCTAATCCAGATGATATGGTTCTTGACCTTGACTTAGATAATTTTAACTTTGATACGACTGGTGCAGATGGTCTAAGTTTCAACTTTGAGCCATCAATGGTTTCGGCAAATGAATTACAGAAATCACAAACTCCGACTCAACAGCAACCTCAATCTCGACCACAAATTCAAACCCAACCTTCTCAACCTCAGACTAATGACTTTTTAAGATTTGATGATCCTGATCAACAAGAAGCTGCTGATGCTGGGTTGGGTGATTTAAATTTGGATTTTCTTGATGCAGCAAGTGTGGATGGTGGTAATGCCGACAATCTTGATTTAATTGAAGGGCTGAATAATAATGATAATGTTGGCCCAAGTGGTGGATTCGAAGATGACGGTTCGTTAATGCCAACTGACCAAATGGAACACTTATTCTCACAATTTGATGAACTTGTTGGAAATAATAGTGGTTTATAATACATTTTAATTTTTCGTATTTTTGTGTCTCAACATGACTCAGTATTATTTTAATTATGGGATTAAATTTTTACAGAGACTAGTATAATTAGTGTTAATATTATTGCTTAATTTAATTTTTCTTACTTCAAAATCAGTACTTCTAGATTAATCAAACTACCTTATTTTCCAGAGATTTGATCCTTTTAAGCTTTAAATATTTTTAAAAATATTTTTAAATTTATTAACGAGGAATATAAACACAATATAAAAATTAAAATTGGAAAACTATAAAGAAAAACTAGTAAATCAATAAGGATTAGTTTTCTTTGGTAAATCTAGTACAACAACTTGAAGAAGAAGTATTTTCAAAAGCTAATCTTGAAGTAGAATCAGTTAAAGATTTAATTTCCAGATTTGTTGCCTTCTTAGCTTCAGAGGTCATCATAGCATGAGAAGGATTGATATCTAAACCAGGGTTTTCTAGGAAGAAGTGACGTGGTCTCAACATTAAAGTAATTGGTTCCGCAGGCATTAATGGGAAATCCTCAGGAGCTGGGAAATGGGAAATACCAAAAGTGTGATAAACTAAAATATCAGTGTTATCAATATCATCTTCACCGTCACCTATCCATTTTTTCATACCGACAACACCATCACCAGACCATTGTGGAACATGATCACCAGATGGATATAATCTATCGTCCTTAAATGGAATGACTTGCATGGTATTATGAGCCCATGGAGCTCTCTTGTAAACCAAAGCACCTGGTTTAGCAAATAATGGTGGACATTGGAATGAAACTAACTTATAAGATGGTGGTTTACCAGAGTAAATATTCTTCTTATTTGGATTGAAGATATCCCAAGATCTACCATTTTCAAATTGAGTTAATGAATCTTTAACCTTCTTAAAAGTGGTCGATTTAGCGTAGAAACCATTACCATACATGTTTTCAGGAGAACCTAAAGCGTATGGAGAAGAAGAACCATCAACAACGGAACAAGAGTTACCATCACCATCAATTCTAGGATGAATTCTTAAAGCAAACAAATGTTGATGGTTATGAGCGTTAACGTTTGGATAAACTCTACAACCCCATGGACCAGTAGTTTCACCAGCAGAATCGTCTAAAATGTAAGTGTTCAATATACCAGTCAATTTAATATCTAAACGGATAGCACCATCTTGTAAGAAATTCCAGTAAATACAATATTCATAATTAGCAGCAGTAAAAATTTGAGAAACAATTAATCTAGTAGCTCTTGTAACAATGGAGGTTGCAAAACTATCTCTGAAATCAGAATGCTTGTATAATAGACCATCGTCTTCTTCATGAATACAAACGGCATGTTTAACGGTAATTGGATCACCGGCTCTATCAGCAAAATGAGCATCCAAATAATGAATGACACCTTTACAATCGCAACCTAATGATAACGGATTTGTCATATAACCAGCACCATATTCACCAATGTCTAAAGCATGTTTTCTTTGATGTGGGAAATCTGGGGAACCATATGGGACAATCATTTCAGATAAGGAAATTCTATGGAAAAGTGGTCTAACATTACCGTGATCGTTATATGTAATATCAGATAAAACAATACCTTCTCTATAGTTGAAACCAATATGGAATTTATAATTATTCCAAGTCATGACATTACCATCCATTTTGAAAGAAACACCTTCTGGTTGAGTAACATTGATTGGCTTTAAACCTTCTCTCATTTTACCATATTTTTCAATCATGTCCTTTGGATAGAAGTTAGCATGAGGATATTTAGAAACTTTTCTTCTTCTGTTTGGAATATCAAGATAAATAACTTTTTTGGCTTCGGTATCAACAATTGGACAGAAATCTAACGGATGAGAATATTGAGAATCATCTTCATCACTTCTATAGTACATTAAAGCTTGTTGTAATCTCTTACCAGCACCCCATCTTTCATCGTAACCAATGGTCCATGGATCACAATAGACTTTATGCATTTCATTTGCAGGAATACCAGAAATAACACATTGTTCAATAACTCTTGGATCTTTTCTAATGATATCTTCAGTGGAAACCAAATCTTCAACTGTTAAAATTGGTTGAACATTAGCTAAAGTTTGAACAGACATGACAGATAAGCTGAGCAAATCAACTAAACCATCCTTAACACCTGGAGCTCCTTGTTCTAAAATGACATAGTAAGCAATTCTTGGAGGGAAGGGACCACCATGTTCTTTCCAATCTAAGAAAGCTCTTTTGGTTGGTTCTCTTAAGGTAACGGTATTGAAAGCAATATCACGGCCAGCGAAATATTCCTTAACAATAGCAGTACACGCCTTGATTTCAGCAATGGATAATGGATCCAAAGGATGAGGTGGTAAAGGTGGTGCAGCAACAGAAGCAGTTGCTTGAGACGCAATTTGAGATAATCTTTCCATATTGATATTTATATTGATATGATATAGATAGAGTAATTAAATAATTTTAGTAACATATCAATAGGAACGAATGATTAAGTGGGAAATAAGCTTGTTTAAATATTCATTGAAATAACCTTAACTGAAAAATAACTTTCTTAATCAGAAAGTGGTTATCGGTGTGTGGTGTTTCCTAATGTGGAAACAGTATCCGCGTGTGGAAAACTTTCCTGTTTGGGGAGCTACAACCACTACCAATACGATTCTATTTCCTCGTTCTTGGTAGGTTGATACTCATCATCAAACCATTTTTTTATTCTTCTTCTCTTTGTTAGATCTATCAATGCACTGTAATTTATTCTTACTAATAGCTGATTTTGTCGTCCAAATAACGCTCTGCAAAAACTTTTATACACGGAAACTAAAAATCTCAAAACAGTAATATTTTGCATTTCTCGTTTTTTTATCGAATGAATTCTTATCAATTTTAACTGCTTTTTCCACGTCTTTCAGATCTCATTCATCTTTATGAATTTGAAAAACCAAATAAATTAAGGGCTTTGAATTGAAAGAAAATGAAGCTTCGTTAATTATTTCCTAAACCATTATAAATGACTATGTAAAACGTATTATTTTTCTTAATTTACTTTTTTTCTTAATTTTCCCACTTACTACTCAGTCATCTTATTTATCGCATTCTTTACCTTTAGATAACCATTATTTTAAATGGTTTTATTAGTCTCTAAAACTTTTGCTGGTTTAGGAGGGCGGCTTTTAAGTTCAGAAAAAATAAAAAATAAAATACAAAAAATCAGATTTTTTGCGTCGATCGACCCGTTGACTCATTGACCCGTGTTTATAAATGACAGATGATTCACGGCATTTTTGCCCCACTATTTCCACTAACCCCGACAATAAGGCCGTTTACTGTCAATAATCGGAACTAATTGACATTTTTTAAAGAAAATTTTTTCCTTTTCGGTGATTTCTGTGGAGTTAATCATGATTAAATCTGGCGGGAAGTTTTCTCCCCTTCTTCCTCCACTTTGCCGTCGTCTACACTTCGCCTTTTGTTTTCTTCTTTTACATTTATTCTCTTCTTATTGGAAAAGTTTTGCAAGTTACATTACCATAGTCTCTTAGTATTATACTATAAATAAATAGTAATTTATTGTTTTTAAATTATATTATATTATATTATATTGTGTTAAATAAAATTAAATGGCAACACCTTTATCATTATCAACTTTATCAAATTCTGCAAGTCAATCAACTTCATCTTTAGCAACTCATCATACAATCAAATCTCATCATGATCTGGTTCCATTATCAACAAATGAATCAATTACAATACCATTTTCAATTGAATTAATGGATAAAATTGTGGCTTATACTTACTATTCAAGTAAGCCATCAAGAATTTTTAACAGAGCTAAAAATTTGGAATCCATTTCATTGGTTAATAAAACGTTTTATCAAATTTCATTAATTTATAAATATAATTATTGTAAATTTATCAGATCAAATATGTTTTATAGATTTTTATTAAATTTAATGAATAATAATTATTTAGGTAAATTAGTCGAAACGTTAGATTTCCAAGAATTCACATCGATCGGTTTAGGAAGATCGGGTCAAATGATGTCAGAAATTCAAAATTTAACAAGTAGAACTTTACTGCAATGCTTAAAATTGACACCAAATTTGAAACAATTTTTAGTTAGTGAAAGCATTGAAAATGATATTAATCAAGATATAATCAACCATTTATTCAATAATTTACCTGTTTTGGAATCATTAGATTTTTGTGGTGCTTCTGGAGATCAATTTTCTAAGAGTTTCCAAAATTTAGAAATTATTAATAATTATAGTTTGAAAAAAGTTTCATTCCATGATTGTACAGATTTACCAAAAACTGTTTTTGAATCAGTCTTACCTAATTTAATTAATTTAGAAAGGTTAGATTTGGCTCACACAAAAATATCATGTCAAGATTTAAATAAATTTTTGCATTCGAATGTTAGATTAACTCATTTTTCTTTAAGTAAATGTTCAAATTTGGGCTCATCAAGAGAACTAGTTTATTTAATTGTTAATAATACCTCAATCAATAATGAAAATTTACAGTGGTTAAATATTCAAAATGGTTATTCTGGTACAGTTTTGAATTCAATTTCCTTAACATATATTTTATCGAATTTAATTTCACCAAATTTAAAATATTTAAATTTAAATGGTCATAGTGAAATCAATGGAGAACATTTGAAAATAATCTCGGAAAAGTTCCCATTATTGGAAAGTTTATCAATTTCAAATTCAAGTATTTCAAATTATTCAACTTTAAAAGAATTGAGTAATTTAAAGTATATTGATATTTCAATGAGTTTAAAAACAAGAGGCGAACTAGAAAACTTTTTAGATGATTATTTTTTAGATTTCAGTGAAAATGATAATAATAATAATCTTGAATCTATTGAAATTAATGTTAAATTAGGTGATAATTTACCAAAGGTTTTTAAATCAAATAATCAATATTGGAGATGTTTCAATAATGGTGGTACAAGTAGAAGAGTTTGGATTCATAAAATTTTATCAAAAGAAGATTCAGAATTATATGATAATTTCACAAGTGGTCTAGTTCATTATGATATTGAAACCGGTAAAAAAATTGAGCCTAAATTTAAAAAGCCAATTTTTTTAAGATATGCATCAAGAAAAATTAACTGTTGTAAGAATTTAGATTATGAATTTGATGATGATACTTTCCCAAATGAAATGAATCAAAGAGGTATTTATAAATATTATTCATTAAACAATTAAGGGGATCATTATAAATACCTTTGTTACTTTTTTTTTAACTTTGCTACTATTATTTTGTATTAATCGCATACCGTATATATATTTGTATAATTAACTTTTTTATAAAATTAAATCAAAAAAAACAAAAAAATATTAATATGAAGTATGAATTTATTTTCGTTTACTTTCTGCGCCATAAAAAACTTTTTTTGAAAATAATTTTTTTATAAAATTTATCTATTTCTTTAATATATTCAGTTGCTTTTGTTATAAGATTAATAGGGTGTAAAATTAAAATGTCGAGTAATAAATATCAACGAAAACAAGGTCCAATACGTGATTATAATAAAAAATCAAAATCATTATCCTCATCATATAATTCAAGATCTAAATTTAATTCTCGTTCACATTCTAATTCCGATTCTGATTCTGATGGACCACCCGAATCATCAACTATAAAAGATGCAGATAATGATGATGATGATTTTTTTTCAAATAATGACAATTCAAAGGATATTAAACATCAGAAAAACAAGAAAATAAATAAAAAACACAAGAATGAGAAAACTAATAAACATGCTCCAAAAGAATCATCAACTAAAAGGCCCGTTTCGGTTATAAGACCAATTCCAGGATTGCCTGTAAAGTCAACAATTAATACCGATATCAGATTTGATGCAGCATTTGGTAAACCAAATTATGATAGAATTAGGAAAGATTACTCATTTTTAGACGACTATAGACAAAATGAAGTTGATGAAATGAAAAAAATGTTAAAAGATAAAACATTTGTGAATAAATTAAATCAAAATGAATTTGAGGATTTAACATATCAAGAAAGAAGTACAAGAAGTAGATTAGAATCTTTGAGAAATAAAGATTTGGAGGATGAAGTGCTCAAAAAATATAAAAAAGATACTGGTAAACAATTCATCAAAAGAAGTGAAAAACGTAAGTTATTACAAGTTAATAAATTTGAGAATTTAAGTGCTAGACAAAGATCTAAGGTAATGGAAAGAAAGAGAAAGAAGAAATTAGGTAAAGAAATGCGTATGTTTGAATTTAAAAATACAAATAAAGAATAATTATTTTTTAAAGTTTGATATATAATTTCTATAGTAATTTTAAAATATAAAGCATATTTATAAAAAAAATATATCAAGTAACTAGTTTATAATGTAATAGTGAGATAATGAAGTTAAAAATAAAATGATATAATAAGAAATACTAATAAAAATAAAACAAAGTAAGATGTATAATAAAAAAAACAATACACACGTTAAAAACAACTCAAATACATTTTAATTAACTTTTTTTCTGATTTTTATGCATTATTTATTCTTTTTAATGTTCCAAAATTTGTAAGTTACCTGTAATGACAACATTTTCTAAAATTGAACCATTAGGAAGATCAATTTTTTGACCATCAGAACAAACAATAATAACAGTACCTTTCAGATGAACACCTTTACCAAAGAAAACATTACCAGTAACAGTTAGATGATCTAATTCTAAAATTTTTGGCATATGAGGAATTCTTTGTTGAAAATCACTCACCTTCTTAAAATGAGAACCTAATTTAATTAACGGAGCGCCGCCAAATCTGGAATTATCCATAACTAACGTGCCGTGTTGTAAGTTGAATAAATCAGACTTAACTAGCATTAAATCAGAGCATGTTTTAACCGGTAGAAATCTTGATCTTGGAACAACAACACCATGAGCTTTATCAAAATATCTAATCGCAGCACCAACAGCAGTTTCTAATTGTAAAACACCCATTTCAGAATTACCAACAGAAATTGACTTCGCATTTGGAATGATTTCCATTTGTAAAGAATTGGACTCAACTAATCTTTTAATTGCCCTTAAATTAATCCAAATATTATTTGTATTGAAATTTGTAAACTTTTTAATTGATTTAAATTCCTCAACATGGTCCTTAGGAACTTGAGCGATTTCTAGCAATCTAATTTGACCATCATAGTTGATTAAAGTACCACCTTTAACATCGGCTCTCGTTTTATCTGTTAACTCCATGATATATTCGGCACCTGTTTCTATCATATGATTTAAAATTTTTGTGTCAACAGTTGCACCTAAATTATCACCGTTTGAAACAAATAAAATTTCCTTACCCTCTTGTAGTAACGATTCTAATTCACCAGATGAAACTAATGCCTCAAATATATCCCCATGACCTGGTGGATACCAAGCATCTAAATTATCATTAAAAGACTGTGGAACTGGCAATAAAGAGTCCTTAAAAATTCTAGGATATCTTGATTGATTAAAGGTTTTAATTCTAATTCTATGACTTTGGTATTTCTGAACAATAATTTCAGTATCAACATCGGTATTAAAAGAATTCATTAACAGTAATGGAACATCTGTATCACAAGATTTATTTAAAAATTCAATTTGTCTAACTGCTAAATCCAAGAAAGACTGACCTTCTCTAACTTCAATAACAGATTTTGGACCAACACAACCCATTGAGGTACCTAATCCACCATTTAATTTTAAAACTGCTAATTTATCTAAATTGTCAGCTGAATCAGTATTAAATGAGGCATATGAAACAACTTCATCGCTTTTTGGTGATCTAATTCTATCCCAGTCTAATGTTTTAGAATTTGCTTTGTCTGAAAGGTATCTTCTAAAAAGGGCAAAAAACGAATCCATTTCATTTTCAAATCTTTCTTTTTTTGAATTATCAGGAACTGAATCAACAATTCTATTTAAAGCATTTCTCATTTGAGATGCTGCAACACTTGTTGAAGTATTTTCAAATGCGAATGTTGATTGTGACTTAATATGTTTGCTCATTGCTATTAGTTTTTAAATAGGTGTCTAAAGTAATTAACTTGATATAATGAAAAGAAAACAAGTAAAAATCAAAAAAAAAATCGACAATAGCAATTAATTATTTGTGATTGATTTATTTACCTTCTGTGTGTATTTTTCGTTACGAGAAAAAGGGCAACAGCTGAGATTTAAAAATTAGTTAGCGAATACATCGAAATCCGAGTTTTGATCCCGGGGTAGCGAGAGCGAGGGGAAACAAAAACAAACACGTTGCTGAATTTTATGGGTTGAATAAATATGGATATAAATTTTTACTTGTTCAACTGTTTGATTGTTTGACATTTTGATCCAGTTAAGAATAGAAATATAGCGGTGGTGCAGCTTAGGTGAATTATGCCTTTGTAACAGTTTTTTTTTGTAGCCGATTAATTATCTGGAAGTTTTTTGAAAATTCTCTCGGACTGAACGTCTTTCTGTATTGAAAGCAATACTCAGTCAATACATTTAGTTAACAATTTGTAATTCCTAAAAGTAGTAATTCACATATCTTGCTGACTGGATGCATTACTTCGATAGTTACTGATACCAGGAAAACTGTTGATTATTCTTACAATAATACTTCAGCCCTGTGCCAAGTTCATACCGCAAAAAAAAGTCGTACAATGCTAGGCGTTTCAATTGAATATCTAAGGTATTAAATAATTTCTAATGGGTTGTTCGATAAGATAATGTTCATATACTTAATTTAACTATACTCATTCTGTAATCGCTCTAACCTTTGAAATTGACCTCAGTCATGTAGATTAGGTAGAATTTTCTGAAGAAAGCAGAATTGTAAATCAAATTTAGGAGTCCTGCTGTCAAGCCGAAATGAATGATCATTTGTTTTTATTTTTGTTTAAGCATGAATACACTTTGAATATATGATAAGAATAATATATTAGATGTAAAAACCAGAATTTTGATATATTTCCATAAAAACAGAATGATTAATTTAAGACAGGTGAAAATTTTCATTTAGTTACCTAAAATTGGTTGAAAAGTAGAATTTGTAGATATTCAAAGTGTCTTATTTCCATATACTATAAAGCATACATTAATTGTTTTGTGTCTAACCTTGTACTCTATTTGAAGGTAAAGTAATGCTACTAACTACAATAAATTAACGAACAAACCTGTCGCTTTCTGCGCCCTGTAATACCACGACACAACAGGAGCAACAAATCATCTGGATATGAAGTAGTCATATACCAAGTAGTCATATACCAGGTATTCATATACCAGGTATTCATATACTAAGTATTCATATTTAAATGATTTAAACTCTATTTTCCAGAAGTACCATCAATAAAATTAGTTTTGTTATCTTTTATATAAAACGAATGGCACACAAAAGTTACGTACAGTGTAATCTAAGAAAAAAATCTTTACTTTATACTATTCAACAAGTACATCACAATAATAAGCATTTTCGTTTTTGGGTCTAACCACTATTTTCTCCCAGAATTCTGTAATCAGCAGTGCTCTACAATGAAATATGTGTATGATGCTGCATGTATACTAGAGGAAGAGTTATGTACGCCGTTTTCTCCTTTCTCTTTTTATTTTCTTGTCTTGGTCAAGATCATTCTCTTCCCAAGAAGTCTCCCGTTCACAGCTTGTAGTGCTTACCCATCTTCCAAAATTGAAATGAAATAGTTAAACATAGAAAATAAAACCGTACTCAACCTCATATTTGTCTTCATTAATAGATAACGTAATTCGCCAGCTTATTCATACACCTGTAACTTTTGTTGACTAAAAAATTAAATTCCATACTACTTGATACGGTTCAGTCCATGCATTTCAAAGATTGACTGACGGAGTTTTTTTGTCAAAAAAAAATCTCTTTAAAGATATGACTAATTAATGTTAATCCAAGCTATTGTGAAATGATAAACAAGAAATGGTTTTAAGATGTTAATTTACCACTATTTAGTAATGTAATTACATATTAAACTCTTTCCAAAATAAGGGTAGTTAAAAAACGGTCAATCGAATTATCGGTTCAACAAACCTTAACGCGTTAAAAGTAAATTTTCGTGGTTTACAATTTGTTTCTCTTTTCATTGTGAAAATTTATCCTCCCTTTAAATATCTCAGTATGGAAGTAGAGACACAGGATATACAAGATTTAACAAAAGAAGAACAAAAAAATATAATAGCAATAGATTCTTCAAAACAAGAAAATTATAGAATTTGGAAAAAAAATGCTCCATTATTATACAATCATTTACAAACTAGTTCATTACTTTGGCCATCACTGTCAATAGAATGGTTCCCCGATGTCGAGCTGTCATCAGATAAACCATTTAATACACAAAGACTTTTATTAGGCTCATTTTCAAATGGTTTTAATAAATTTGAATCTTTACAACTATTTAATATTTCAATTCCAGATCATATTTCTAAATTACCGTTACATGATTTTGATTATGACCCAACTTTAAAAGAATTTGTGTATTCAGGTCAATCACCGAATAACAGCAATAATAACAACAATAGCAGTAATAACAATAATAATAATACTGAAATTAAAAATTCATTAAATTTAATTCAAAGAATACCTCATATTGGTGATATAAATAAAGCCAAATATATGCCATCAAATCCGGATCTGATTGCAACCAGTTCAAGCAATGGATTTGTTCGTATATATGATAGAACAAAAAAATCAAATAATTATATAGACTCAGAACTTGATTCTGATTTATCAGATATTTCATTAAATTATCATTCAGTCGAATGTTGGGCATTAGATTGGAATAATTTACAATCATCAATTTTAGCAACAGGTTCAAATGATGGTATGGTTGCGATTTGGGATCTAAATTCTCAATTTATTAAACCAGATAAAATTAATAGTAATAATGATAATACGTTATTATTAGGTCAACAAAAAAAATTTAAAACCTGTATTATTAATGACCCAATATTAGCCGTATCTGCACATGATTATGGAGTTAATGATATACAATGGGTTAAGAATCATGATAAATTGTTTGGTACTGTTGGCGAAGACGGAAGCTTTAAATTATGGGATACAAGATTAAGTAATACTGATAATAAAGTGTTAGAATACAAGGCTAGTTCTTCAAATCAGGGCATTAATACATTAGATTGGAATCCCATAGACGAATTTAAATTCGTTTTGGGATGTGTTGATGGTGAAGTAATAATTAATGATGTGAGGAAATTAAGTGAACCAGAATATAAATTTGAAGCACACATTGCTGGTATTACAGCGGCAAAATTTAATCCAAAACGTGGAGATATTTTGGCGACTTCTTCAGAAGATGGGCTTGTAAAATTATGGAAAGGGGATAAATGTATATTTGTACATGCAGGGCACCTACTAGGAGTATCTGATATAGCATGGAGTCCCAATGATGATATGGTCATTGCTAGTTCTTCAGAAGATAATTCTGTTCATGTTTGGGATCCCGTTTTGTTCTAGCGAATGAATAAAAAATTGACCGTTCTCAATAGTTTGTATTATCTATAGCACTTTCTTTTCTAATTCTTTATACAACTAATAAACAAATATTATCAGTCATGTTAAAAGGTATCAACAAGAAGTTCATTATTTTTATCTTAGTTGCATTAGGTATGATTGCCGTTATTGGTATGACTCCAGAAAACCAGAAAAAGAAATTATTAAAACCATTAAGTAAACTTTATGATGATGACGAATCAATTAGCGAAGGCTCACAATCAACAGAACCAAAGGTTGTTGTTGAATCAGAGGATGCTGAATTGCAAACAGTCGATGTCAAGCATGATCTGAAAGATCCTGAAATTCTCATTCCTGACGCCACTAACAATTTAGTTTTAGATAAAGACATTGAAGGTAAAGCAGCTAAAAATGTTGCTGATTTACCAACTGAAGCTGATTTAGATTTAGAAATTGCCTAAGTGGATCGCCTATCTTTGTTTTATTATCTTGGATTTTTTTACGACTTTGAGAGTTTATTCGTTTTTATCTTACTTTATTTTATTATTATTATTTATTAATATTTTTATTGTTATATAATAGTTATTTTTCTTAAATATATATATACTACAAACGATTATTAACTACTTTAAACCTTTTCTGCACCACTCAATCGAACAGCAGCACCATATTTCTGTAATTTAGTCAATAAGGCATCACCATTTTTAATCAATAGATGATATTTACTATTTTTATTATCAGGTCTATTGGTTTCCACAATACCATTAACTTTATCAATAACACAATTCAACTTTTTGGACGGAATAAATTTGCACAAATCATTATCTAGAAATTCAACACTCACACCAAATGATGTTGCCATGGATTTCAATGATAATGATCTATAGCTTTCTAATAATTGAGAATATGCCTTACATCTCATTTCTCTTAGATAATAATTCGCATGTGGCAATAGATATTTATTTTTAGTTAAAATCAAATCATTTGTTTTTAATAATGCCGGGAAAAAAAAATTATATTCACATGTATATAATGATTTGATCAATTCAAAGATTGGTAATAATTCATCTGATGTTGAATTAATCGATAAAATTTCTGGTGATTCCAGTAATTTGTTCTTTAATTCTTGTCTGTCGAATGTTAATGCACCACAAATTAACGAATACTGTGCAACATTTTCATATGTGGTTAATTCAGTTGATGTAAAGGTTGATAATGAATCTGTTAATGTTTTGGCGGCTTCTTCAAAATTTCTTGTTGACATTAAATAAATACCAAGATAAGTTTTATATCTATTTCTTCTTTCCCAATCACCACCCTTTTCAATTAAACTATTGGCTTCGTCCAAATATTTTTTTGTAAAAATCTTGTCATTGAAAAAAAATCCCACTCTTGCAATCGTTAAATATAAATCTATTTTCGATCCTGTAGACGGTGCCAGTTCAATTGTTTTATTCAATGTGATCAAACTATTGGTCTTATCACCAATCATAGCATAGTATTCCGCCAATTCAATCCATTTCTTTAAAATATCCAACTCTGATTCATCTTCTTCATCCAATTTGGCAATCACTTTCTTTAATTCATCAATTTTGGAATCATTATTCTTAACCATTGAATCATATAAAGACTGATCCCATTCCAAACCCGACAATTTTAAATCATAATATAGATAGTAATAGTAAGGAGCCAGGTCATGTTCTCTAATTTTGTCAATAACACTTTTTAATAAGTTAGAATCGCCTTGATTCACCAAAAATACATTTTGTGCAATTTCAAAATCAGGGACTTTATTGACAGTGGTTAATTCTTCTAAAATCATCGTGTAGTTAATTATTTATAGTTCTAATAAATAAAGAAGTTGATTTTGCCACTGAGAACGAAGTTAAATCCCCGTTTCTAAACTTTTAATTTTCTCAGTTAAATTTCACTAAATTTAATCCTTACTACTATTGGTATATTTTCTAATACCACGCTACAGTACATAACATGACACAAGTAGAAGCATCGTTTGCATCGTTCAGCAAACAGTTGAATAATTTACATAACTCGATATACACATATCGAAATAGCAACTCTTTGTCTTCACAAACTGTTTCTCAAATTTTAGATACATACACTACAATTGACACACTTATTTCTGACATTCAATATTGTAAATTGTCAACTTTACCCCCTAATGATAGGTTTGATTTTCAATTATTTAAATTTCTTGAAAGATATCATAGTTTAAAAGCAGAATTTCGTAAAACTCAATTGGAAACAAGACACAAAAATTTAAAAATCACATATTATGAAACAATTGATTTAGAAGAAGCAGACCGGGACGGATCAATAAAGGAGAATGAAAATGAAAACCATTATGAAGAGGGAAACAATGATAAAATAGAGACATTGGACGATGAAAAATTAGAAGAGTTAGGGGACAAAGAGAAGTTACTTGAGACGAATACTAAATTGACAAATAAATTACAAAACGTTAATGCTATAATGAAATCAACAATACTTGCCAGTGAAATGAATATTTCTGACCTGGAGAGTTCAACTTCTTCATTATCTAATCTAGCAGAAAGATATGGATTTTTTGGTGATATTTTGGTGAAAACGAATACATTAGTCAAATCAATTAATGATTCAAGCAAAAGTGAAAGACAACTCATATATAGAGCATTATATTTTTTCATTGCGGTTTGTTCTTGGATTGTTTGGAGAAGATTATTGAAAAGACCGATTATGTTAATTCTATGGTTATCTTGGAGATCAGTTAGATTAATTATTTTAGGTGGTAAACAAGGTAAAAAGATCTTAGCGACCGAAAAAGTGGTAACTGAAATAATTAACACTTTATCTTCCACATCAACTACAGTTCCAGATAAAACAATAGAACAAACAATGGAATATATAAAAGATGAACTATAGCACTATTAACATTATATATATGAAGCTTTAAAAGTATTAATAATCTTCACCTCTAGAAACAACTTCTTTCTTTGTTGGATGTAGCAAGACGGTATGTTCAAACTGTGCAGTATAGCATCCTTTAATATCAAGTAAAGGTGGATGCTCGCTGACAATACCAACCTTAACCAATTGATTCAATGCTAGTAAATATTTATCTTCACCAATTCTATCCAAATATCTACGACAAAAAGGTAAAGTTCCAAAATTTTTGTCAATAGTTTGTAATAACTTTTTAGCCCTTTCTAATCTAACAGGAGCATTTGCAGGTGGATCATTACTTAGCATATAATGGGAGCATTCCCCGCCTTGAGCAACATACCCTTTACCAGTGGAACCGAATGTTTCAATAGCAATTGTGTCACCTTCTTCCAATTTTGTGGTATCACCATTCTTAACAATTGGAATTGATTTACCACCATGAATTTGATATGGTAAAATATTATGACCATTTAAATTTCTAATGCATTTAACAGGATACGTTTTACCATCCAATTCAATTTCATAAGACTCCATAACCTCCTCGACAGCTTCGCCAATATCTGTCATTCTCACATCTATACCTGCCGTCTTAATACCTGTATTAGTGGCTGCTCTAACGGCAGCTAATAATGGGTCATACCTGGGGTTAAAAGTATGAGTCCAAGCACAATCAATTATATGACCATTGACATGAACACCAAAATCAACTTTCATAACATCATCGTATTGCAAAACAACGTTGTCTCCTGCATTGGGCGTATAATGAGCAGCACAATGGTTTAGTGAAACACCACACGGGAAGCCCATACCACCTTTTTTGGTATCTCTTGTACCGGAGTAATCTCTAACTAAATTTTCAATGGTTTCAGCAACTTCAGTCATGGTCATACCAGGTTTTAAAACTTCTTGGGCATGTTTTCTAACTCTTCTGTGAATCTCAGCACCTTTTCTAAATTCATTCCACTTACTATTTTCTTGGTTATCAAGGTATCTTTTTTCTTCATCTGTGGATCTCTTTAAATTAGAATCCCCAGTATATTCTTGCCATTCTCCTTCGGGGTAAATACCTTCAGGGTAGAATTTGGTGATTGGATTATCGAACCCTGGTTTCTTCTTCTTCTTTTTTTTGTTCTTTTTCTTGCTAGTAGCATCTTCTGGGATATCAACAGTATCGTTTGCAGTCGGATTTCCCACCGTCAAGTTTTCTAATTTTTCTTCAATTCTTGCAGTAGTTTGAACAGATTCCTGGGTCATGACGCTATAGTTTTCAAAATAACTATGAATTCTCCAAGACAAAATGGTTTGAATTAGTATTGTTTAAATTGAAAAAAAATTAAAGCGACAAATTTTTCACGTTGCGACGATATATTTTAACTTCTTAACAACATCATACAACAATTCTTTACTTTTTACACATACTTCTAACTACCAATAACTATGTTTAAGTTTTTATTGTCTCGTACATTTACTAGAAACAACTCCACATCATCCAATACCATCACACTTTTGGACAACGTGGTTAAAGCCAAATCCGCAAAATCGACCAACAACTTTCTCAACGACTCATCATTTAGCTCTTTCTTGGGTAAGTCCACAGCAGATATCACAAAAGAAGCTAAAACAAAACTTCCTGATGCATTTACTTTTGCTACACAACTTCCAGTATCCGGAAAAATTGCAGGTAGAAGTTTACTCGTGTCCAAAAGTTCCATCAACAGATCCATTTCTAGTTTTGAAGGTTTAGTTAGGGCCAATCGTTTGAAGGAAGTCTATTTCAATCAAAGGTTCTACACGAAACCAAATAAGCGGAAACTTGCTAAGAGAATTGCCAATAGAAAGAAGACCTTCGATAATGGTATTGCTAAATTATTCTCTGTTGTTAGAGACGCTGTTAGAAAGGGTTACTAGATTTATCGACAAACCACGTTACTCTATAAAGATCTGTACATATATATATTTTAAGTTCCTTTATTTGATATAATATTTTACTTGTAGCAATATGTCGAAAATAAAAATAAAAATAAAAATGTAAAAAATACTGGTTAATATGTATGGCACCTTTTAGGAAATTCCGAAAACTGAAATTTACACAGTAAGGAATGTTATTATATTAATGTCCATCAATTTCAATGCCATACTCCTTTTTAATTCGACTTTCTATATAGCAACTCAGTTAATCATGAACACATTAGGAACAATGCCACCTCAATCAGGTATAATGAGCTTAATGCACACAGTGCTTGGTGCCGGTCTCTTATCAATACCATATGCGGTCAGATGTAATGGATTGTTTCTTGGATTGTTGCTAATAATCTGGTCTGCATTCACATCAGCATTGGGTCTCTATTTTTTAGCCTATGCTTCTAAATTTGCTCCTCCTGGACATGCTTCATTTTTTTGCTTAAGTAATAGAACTGTTCCACAACTATCCATGTTCTTTGATTTGGCAATTGCAATCAAATGTCTTGGTGTTTCATGCTCTTACCTTATAGTAATCGGTGATTTGGCGCCTCAGGTTATAAATTCTGTATTTTCAGAAGCATCAATAAAATACCCATGGATAGCAAATAGATCGATCTGGATTGTTTTATTTGTATTCATGGTCTCTCCGTTAGCATACCAGCGTCACCTTCATTCTTTAAAAAATGCTTCAATGGTTGCACTATCTTCGGTTATTTATTTGCTTATACTAGTTGTTGCACATTTTATCTATTTGCATATTTTTCATGGTCATGAAAAGATTAATCCGGGCTCAATAAGTTATTTTAGGCCATCATCTTTTTCAGAAATTTTAACATCATTACCAATTTTCATATTCGGATTCACATGCCACCAAAATCAATTTACTATTATCAATGAATTACAAGACCGTTCTAACAAAACGACTACATACATGATTAAAATAGCAATATCAATTTCATGTATTATTTATCTGATAATTGGAACCACGGGATATCTAACATTTGGCGAAAAAACAATAAGTAATATTATCAAAATGTATCCTTCAACATGGCCGACTACAGTTGGTAGAATTGCTATAATCATATTAGTCTCATTATCTTATCCATTGCAATGCCATCCTGCTAGAAATTCTATTAATCATGTTATTTATCATTTACGCAAGGGACAACCAACGAACACTATAGATGCTTCAAGTGCCTTGCTTACGGATAACTTAGAAGAAGATCAAATTTCTGATTCTGATTCCGAAGAAGAACTAGAAGGGCATGTTGTGGAGTTAACAGATTCTTACTTAATCATTATTACCACCTCTATAATTATTTTTACTTTGGCAATTGCCACAAATGTTACATCTTTAGGTAAAGTATTAGCAGTGGTGGGTGCAACTGGTTCAACTTCAATTTCTTTTATATTACCAGGCATTTTTGTTTATAAATTAAGTATAGTTCCAAAAATTAAAATTGCATCCGGGTTATTAGTGTTTTGGGGAATTATTGTTATGGCTGTTAGCTTGACTGCAACTATATTTTTTGGTGCTACTAAACACTAATATTATTTACTGTGTTTCGTTTATAGAATTTGTATTAAATAATGTTCCCGCCAAACAATACAAAGCATATATAGATATATACACATTATTTATTACCCCAATTAATCATTCATATTACCGTCATCTAAATTCTCTAGCGCTTCCTTAATTAAATGTGAGCCTTTTGGATCAAGATTTAATGCAATTGTGAATTGTTTAATAGCCTCATTTTTCCGTCCATAATATTTGTACAGTTTTCCAAGTAAGAAGTGAACCGACGCTTCATCAGGTGCCAAATCTTGTAATTTTTCAAAATCTTTTAAAGCTTCATCATATTGCTTCAAAGAAAACAACACTTGAGCTTTTTTGAACAACGCCAACATCGATAATGATTGTAATTTGGAAGCAAAAATATACTGTCTTAGTGCTAATTCTCTTTTACCCATTTTTTCCAACACCATGCCAACACAACAAATTAAAATAACGTTAACCGGATTAATCTCAACTGCTTTACGGAAATGAAATTCCGCTTTACGGAAGTCACCCAATTTCAGATAAACCATACCAATACCATAGAACGCATTATAATGTCTTCTATCTAAAAGAATTGCATGACGAAAACATTCCATTGAATTCTCAAACGCATCACTAGCAAGATATTCATGCCCTTGTAACGTATATCCATAAACGCAATCTTTGTTCAAGGCTGTCGCCTTTTGAAAACATTTAATGGCTTCATCCGATTCTCTTTTAAATGAGAACAAATTACCGACTGCGATCCATGTTTCAGGAGCATCTTTGTTAACTTCATACAACTCATGGGATAAGAAGCTCAATTCAATTTCTTTGTGCAGATGCCATAATAGAGTTGAATAATACTCCATATCTTCAATTCTCGTTCTATCTATCTTTCTAAGCTTAATAAAATAATTTTCAGCTTCTTCGTAATTAACAATCTCAAAATGTAGTCTTCCAAGTTTTGCAAGAACCCAAGGGGTGTTTCTTTCATTTTCTGGCAATGAATCAAATATTCTAATAGCTTTGAAACAATCATAATTCGTTAGAGCCTTATAGCCCTTGGCAATCTTCGAATATATGAAAATAAGATATTCATCATTTAAATTCTTTAAGATATCCTTTTCATTTCTTCCAGTTGAATTATTGTTAGTATTAATACTATTACTACTATTGTTATTATTATTGTTATTATTATTCGTATTATTATTGTTATTATTATTATTATTATTATTATTATTATTATTATTATTAATGCTATTATTGGTACTATTGGTATTGTTGGTATTACTAAAAGTTAAATTAATGACTCTCTTAACACCTAGACCTTCCTTTTGTTGTCCTAACATATTATTAGCATTGGTAGAATTGATCGAAGAATTATTATTTCCAGAAACACTAATATTCGATCCAAATGGATGCCCCAATAATCTTGAAGTAATGGAATTTGCACCCCTAACTTTCTTTCTTACAATTGTATCAGAAGGATGTTTAAAACTATCTAAATTTGAATTCCTACTTGACCTTCTACTTGGTGCTTCTAATATTTGCTGTTGTTGTTGTTGTTGCTGATGTTGTTTTGTTCTTGGAGTGATAGAAATGCCAGATAAAGCCGGTCCCTGTAACATTTCAGGACTGCTTGGCAAAATTCCAATAGCTTTGGATTTAGCATTAGGTGTTTTGAATAAACTATTTTTAAACTCTTTTTTATCTTTTGAAATTTCATTAAATCCAAAAACAGATCCGGATGATTTTCTAGTACCATTGTTTTCATCCAATGGATCTTCCAGAACACTACTTGTTCTAAATAAATTGCTGCTAGTTGGATTAACACGATAAATCGAATTAACTTTAATTTTAACCCCCATTCGACATAATTCCTCAAAAGCTTCAAAAATATAAGGATTCAATTTCAAAACTTGGGAATAATGCATAGATGCTCTTTTAACATCTCCAACAACAGAATACAGTTTGGCCAATAACATATAACAGGATATATTATCAGGTTGATATCTATCGTTCACATCGGAAGTCATATTGCTCCATAATGATAAAGTTTTCAGTAATGCTGTAATCCCATTGGTTTCTTGGTTGAGTTTCAAACAAGTCTGTGCAAATATATAAGAACAGCCAACATGCTCCGCACAATGAGGAGATGATATGTTATATGCAGCCTTAAATCTATCTTTTTTATATAAGGTAAGTGCATATAAATGAACCGAATCAAGGTTGTTTGGATTTTGGGCAATCAACCTTTCAGCAGTAAATTCTGCAGTAGGTAACAGTCCATGATCAAGACAGTATAAAATAGTTGGCCGAAGCTGCTGTATTGATTGCTCAGGAATATTCATCTCCATATAAATGAAAGGTCAGTTTTGAAGTACAATAAAAATAAAAGGATCAATTTATTATGATAGATTTAGATTGAAATCATGGGCATTGATTGATTTTATGAAAAGTGCGACCTGTTTATCTTTTGATTTTTTTATCTTTATTCAATAATATCTATTTTACAGGTATACATTTATAGAATTTCAAAGGAAAAAAACCAATATAGATATGATACAACTAAAATTTACTATCAATAACACCGACAGATTTTTTAGCTTTCAATCTCTTTTCAGTCAAACATGCAATGACTGCAGCACCAACACCAGATCCATCTTCAGCATGAATCAAGGTAATTGGATAATTTTCAGCAGAACAGTTCCAACCAAAGATATCATTTAAAGCACTGTGAGCTCTTTCTTTAAAGTTAGGATATTTGTTAAAAACGGAACCATCTGATGCACAATGTCCAGAAGTGTAACCCATTTTCTTACATATTGCAGCAACTCCACACACCGATAGTCTTGCAGCCCTAGTACCAATTAAAACACAAAGATCATGGATAACGATCCCTTCAGCTTTGTTTGTTTCAATATCGAAACATTCTTTAAATAATTCTTTAACGTAACTTGCAGAATGCTCCTCAATTTTTGAAGGAAAAGAAGCATCCATAATAAAAGGTTCCTTTAATTTAGAAATATCGGCACCTTTGAATATAACACCTTGATGGTAAAAATCTAAAAGAATTAATCTTAAAACTTCACCTAAATAATAACCAGCAATCATTTTTTCGTAAGCTTGTTGACCTGGTCTTGGAGATTCAGCATCAACCTGTAAATCATATTTAGTTCTAGGTAAAACCGCATTTTCATTATCGAAAGCGCCATATTCACAGTTAATTGCCATTGGAACAGAAGATACAGCAATATCTTTAGGTAGTTTATTTTCCAATTTTGGGATGCTCATAGCTTTGTCATAATAAGCACCATTAACGCCAGTACCAAAGATCAATCCCATGATTGTCTTTGGATCACAGTACATTGAAGCAACCAAAGTACCGGTAGTATCATTAATCAAAGCAGTAACTTCAACAGGGACCTTTTTAGCATCAATTGCACTTTGTAACAGTGGAACAACATCATGACCTTCAACACCATCAATATCAAAACCTTTAGTCCATCTTTGTAAGTAACCTTCATTAATAGCATTTTGAGACGCTGGGTATGAGAATGTAAAACCTAAAGGTAATTTTTCAGAAATGCCATCTGGATACTGCTCTTCAATAAATTCCTGTAAACAATCAGCAATAAAACTCCATAAATCTTCGGATTTACCAGTTCTCATTGGTGTTGGAATTGCAAATTTTGAAGCTTCAAAAGTAAATTTTGAACCTCCTAATAACGTAACCCTAACAACTCTCAAATTGGTTCCACCCAAATCAATTGCCAGATATTCCCCGGTTTCTTCGCCAGTTGGGAAATCCATAACCCAACCTGGAATCATCGGAATATTACCACCATTTTTGGATAAACCTTTATTTAATTCAGAAATAAAATGATCTGTAATTTGGTTTAATTTCTCACCATTAACAGTAAATAATGATTTAACATTGTCATAAGCAATTTGTAAATCTTTTGGAATTTCAGTAGTCTACGAAAATTAATAAAACAACGTTGTCAGTATTCAAGAAAGGTAAGAAAATTTCAGGGGATGTAACTAAACTATTGCTATAAACATACCATTATTATGTAGCTGAATTAATATCTATATATAGTATTTAAGGGAAAGAAGAGAACTCGCTGAAAAGATTGTTTATTTAATAAATATCAAGAAGTTGAAGAATATTGCCCTGTCCTTCATCAATCTCAGACAAGAGTTGAAATCAAAATCAAAAATAATTTGTAACTCCATTTTTGGTCCATTTTACTTAAAATACACGACCTAAGAAACACGGAATATTTTAAAATTCTTAGTTATTTCGTGAGTAAAAGCCATCCGGAAATTAACCTTAATATTATAAAATTTATCCGGATTTTATAATGTATAAATAACTGCTCATTTCGCAATGCAATAATATTTTATTGTAGTTTATATCAAGAATTTTCAGAATAGTAAAATTTGGTAAGAAAACACCAAAATTGATAAAAAGCAGGGATAAAATGTTCTTGTTTTAATCGGTGCTTAAAGTTCCTTTCTGTCGTCTTTCAGCCGTTTTAATTTAATTTTCTGAAGAGTTCAGATTTTCAACAGAAAGATTGGGTTTTTATTTTGATAAAACCCAAAATATTTCTATTATTATATCAAAATTTAATCTCATAATTACATGTAGAGATGTTTGGAGTCGTAGTGGGTAAAATCTTTCTAACAATAAAGGCTTACCTGGTAAAGTAAAGTTTAATTATAAATAGTATCTTACAACATATTAAAGGATTTCGAATTAACAATTAGTACAATAAATTAAGATTAGTGAGGGAATTTGTAAATAAGGTTATAAAAGTAAAGTAAAGTATTGATAGTATGAGAAGACAGTTTGTGAAAAAATTAAAACTATTTCTTCACATATTATTTTTTAATCTGGCTAATGTTTCAAATAATTTACTAGCATCGTCACCATCTTTATCATCTTGAGGTTGACGTTGAGGTTGAGATGCTTGTGTTGTTACAGGAGGCACTTGCTGTAATGGAGGATAATATTGTTGCTGCTGAGAATGTGAAGGTAGCGGTTGTTGCTGTTGTTGTGGATAACCATTACTATAAGCATAACTTGGGTTAGATTGATATTGTTGATGTTGTGGTTGTTGAACCAAATAATTTGGAGGGGGCGGATTAATACCAGAGGGTGATGTTTGCAATTGGTTTAAAAGATTACCCAGGACAGCCCCAGGCCCACTAGGTTGTTGCTGTGGTATATATTGCTGCTGAGGTTGAGGCTGAGGTGGAGGCGGTAGTTGCTGTTGTTGTTGAGGCTGAGGTTGTTGTAATTGCTGAACAAATGAAAGCATAGTATTGATGGAATTCGGATCCATACTTTTCAAAGAATTTGCCAATTGAGCAGTAACATCAGCTGATGGTGGGAGTTGTTGCGGAAGGGTTTGTGGTTGAGCATAGTAACTTGATGATTGATTACTGGCATCTGATCTATAACTAGAATATTGATCATTATATTGATTTCCCTGATCTTGAGAAGAGGCATAAAATGATTTCTTGTTATTTCTATTTCTGTTATCATTATTTTTATTTCTTCCACCTCTATCTCTTTGACGACGATCATTGTTATATAGTTGCTGATTTGAGTTTTGTACTCTACCTCTTCTATTATTATTGTTATTACTATGATTATAGTTGGAGTTATTATTATTATTATGGCTGTGAGTATTAATATTTGAATCATTACCATTATTACTTTTTGACTTTTTTGCGGAATTTAAAATCCAATTAATTGCAGATTCCATTGATATATCGGCATATTCATCAAATTTAATTGCATCATCTTCATTTTTTTCAAAAAGAACCAAATTAACCAGTTCTAATTTTGTGGTAATAATAACAGCAATAACACCTGTATAGGCACAATCAAAAATAGTTTGCTGAGCTAATTCTTCAGCTGTGGATTCAACATGTTTAATATTAGTTTCCAATCCAACTTCATTTAAACTATTAACCATTAAGTGATTAAAGCTTGGTTCAGATTCATTGGTAATAATAACTTGAATTTTATTACTACCACGAACAGGGGATCTTTCTCTAATATTATTATTATTTCTCATTGGCGATCTTTCTCTTTCTCTATCTTTTGTTCTTCTTTCTTCTCTATGTTGATTTCTTTCCGAATTTTTATCGTGCTGCTTAGAAATCTGTAAATGCATAAATCTGTTATGTAAAGGGACGTTTTGTTCACATTTAATTGCCAAATTACAAGCATCAGCGGTTGTAAATTGAACAAATCCATAACCTTGTTTCAAATTAACAGATTTGATCTTACCATAAGGATGGAAAACTCTAAAAACATCAGAAATATTTAAAGTATTGACAGCTAAATTTCCAACAAATAATCTAGAACCAGGCGGAAAATGACTACATTCAGATTCTCTAAAGAATCGCTCATTCTCCTTTTTAAATTCATCATAACAGAGTTTTTCGTCTGCAGACATCGGTTGAGTTAAATCCGGACGTAAACAATATGGGTTAATTGGGACCAATAATTGACGTTCTTCATTCGGTTTTAAATGACTTTTATTATAGGAAGTTGTGGCAGCAAAATTTATTTTAATTGATTCTTGAAGATTATTTGAATCATTATAAGCCTTCAAAACAACATATTCTTTGTCTGAAGGAGTTAAAGAAATGAATTGAGGATCGTTCAAAAGAGGACTACTAATGAAAAATTGTATAACTGAATTAAATAAAGGAACATTAATATCTTGATCAGGAGGGGGAGCATCAT
Organism: Kregervanrija delftensis; assembly: GCA_019155655.1. NCBI lineage: Eukaryota > Fungi > Ascomycota > Pichiomycetes > Pichiales > Pichiaceae > Kregervanrija > Kregervanrija delftensis. The sequence goes on along the minus strand of JAFMZF010000010.1, from coordinate 470,978 downwards.
TAATACCATCGTTATCACTGTCAGATTTTGTAGTAACGATGGATTGATTCGAGACTGGAGGTTCATTATCTGTATTACTTTTATTTTCATCATTATTGGATAAAAGAAATGACTGCTTGAACATTTCGACTTGGTTGTCTTCTTTTACATTGGAATGGGGAGATGGTTTGGAAGGTAAATGTGATATATCATCAGCGGAGGTTAAATCAGAGACAGTAGAAGGTGGATCAATTTTTTGAGGTATGACATTTTCAGGATTGTAATCATCATCAGATGATGCAGTAGAATGGATTGAAGAATTCGACATTCTAATAAGTTAATAAATGAAAATTAAACAGAATATGATAATAAAGAGGAAGAAAAAGCTTGTAGTGTTGAGGAAAATTAACTTTGAAGAGAGAAAAGAGAAGTTTGAAAAAAAAGGCAAAAATAATAAAAAAATAGAATGGTGAAAAAGTTTTATATGAACCCGTACACCACTAGAACTATCTACATCAAATCGCGATGAAGGCCTTTGAAAAACCTACCATTATAAGTTACGAGGAAGTTATATAATCTGATTATATTTAATGAACTATATATATGTAAATGTAAGTATCAGTGTATGTCTATATATAAATATTTTCAAACAAGTCCTCACTTGATTGATTGCTAAATGCCGAAATATGAAATTCTCAACTGTGAATGGTATGATTATAATGAGATAAATAGAAAATTATCATGTTAAAAAGCGTTGCTATCTTGGAATAAACATCTTTATGACGTTGAGTTCTTCTTATTTTCTTTCAGTAATTTTTCTCTCAATTCAGGAGTAATTTTTGAATCGTTACTGACAGATCTGTCTACCGGACAAGGAACCAAACTGTTTGCAATAACAACACTAAAAGCGATCAAAAAGGTTGTGGAAAATATTGATCTAGAGATGGTGGTTCTTTGTGCTGCCTTGATGTACATGTTGAATGGGAAGTGTAGAATATAAATATACAAGTGTGTATAGAAAACAACCGTACGTGTTGAGATAAAAAGTAAGCTTAAATAATTATTTTTCTTATACTCTAAATAGCACATCCCACCATAAAAGTTTTTCGCTCTTCCGTTTTCACCTGACTAAAATTCTCAGCCAATAAGAACGCGTGTGATAGCAAAAGCGTCGATAGACCTAATACAAAAAACGTTAAACAAGCACGTGATATACTTTCAATGTTACCCGGTTTACGGTGGTTTTGGTTCTTGATTTTTAAGTCTCAATAATTTTCAACAATTGAAATTTTCACTCTCTACGGCATGCACTCTATACTATAAATAAATCAATTTGGTCAATATATATAAGACAATAATGTTTTTTAGAAAAGTCATATCTTCCAAATTTTTACTGAGTAATCAACTCAGGTTTAAATCAACTATTCCTCCAAAATTAGCAACAACCCCAAACAAATTTAATGCTAAATCTTCAGCTTTCAACTTAACGCCAATATTACCAGAGGGTTTATATTATCATCCTGCACCATCTACCTTAAACCCTGAGATAACACCAAAGGCATTTTTACCGGAATCAGATTTAAGAAAAAATTCTCCTTTATATTATCCAGAAGAGAAATCTCAAATTATTGAAAATGTTAAATATATGCCAATTATTAGTAGATGCAGTAATCCAAAGAAATATGAATTAACCGCAGAAAATATTACTGAAATACAAAATTTAAGAAATGAAGGTGCAACTAGAAAACAAATTAGAGACAAATATAATATTACAGATACTTTCATCTCTTTAACAACAACATCAAATAAAGGAGTTGCTGAGAAACAAAGAGTTTTAAATAAACAATTCAAGAAATGGTCTGTGAAAACATTAAAAGCTAAAAAGTTGAAAGAAATTCAAAAATTACAGTGGGAAAGAGATGCTTAGGTCAAACTTATAATTTTGTAATTGCTATTTAAATTTTCATTCATGTACATACATAAATAAATACACGATATATCTATTTTAAAAATATATAAACGATAATTTATAATTATAATACAACAATTTACTAAAACGATAAAAAGTCAAAAGCAATAAGAAAAATATTAATAATAGTAAAAACATTAAACCCACATAATAAAATACAAAAGCTTATTGTATCTAAGCTTCAACAAAATCACCAAATTCGTCTTCTTGAACCTCTTCTGGAAACCACTTCACATTATTCTCATAATTTTTTAAAATTTCATCCAATTCTTTTTCATCATCGGGACATAATTCCATACCAAACGCAATTTTGACTCCACTAATGTATTCAACAAAAATCAAATATTTAGTCCCTTCAATTGCTTGAATAGTATTCACAATTTGTACTTTACCTTTCTTTTCTTGTACACAAACCCTATCCTCATCCATCAAATAATCATATATTACAGTACCACACCATTCACCATTGATTCCTTTTATTATCATTCTTAATCCAGGTTTCAATTTACCCATTTTCCCCACCGTTTCTTCCACCTCATGAAATTCAATTTTAGCGGAAAATAAATAAGCTGGTCCAATATAACCGAACGTAGCAGGATTAAACTTTATGAAAGTTGTTGGTTGTGGAAGTTTATTATAATTAGTAACCTCCGAACCTTGTTTCTTCATATTATAACAATTATGATAAAATGGCTCTATTGATCTTGACGGAAGCGGAATTGTGGAATGCGATGTGGCCATCGGCGGAGATGTCTTGAAAAAAGTCACCATAGTAAATTCGGATATTTTCATCCTGCAAATTAATATCAGAATCTACGGCACAAAAAGCATCTAATTTAAGAGCCAAACACTGATACAAAGGTTAAGGAGATAAACTTCAAAATTAAGTCTCCACGAAATTAAAATACTACAATCGACGGGTCGATGTTTGTTTAGCTAAAAAAAAAATGCATTACTGCAACGAAAAAATATGGAAAATACGAAAAATGATTGACCTTACTTACTCTAGTATTTATATATTTATTTAAAAGAAGATTATATACACAAATCAAGGTGGGAAATACACCATGTCTCTTTCTGTGAACGAGCTCAATTATCTGATTTGGAGATACTTACAAGAAGGGGGACTCGAGGTCAGTGCATATGCACTTCAAGACGAAACAAAAATTAATGAATATGATTCTAAATATAACCAAATGGTACCATTGGGATGTCTTGTAGATTTGGTTCAAAAAGGTATATTGTACACAAAGATTAATGAATTTGTTATAACCAAAACTGAAAAAAAGGAATTAGTGAAAGAAGACATCATAGATTTAGATTTCAATTTATTTGGAGCGTTATCCGAAGAAGAAAAGTTTCAAATTAGTCAAAGAAAGATAACGAAGTATAATGGAAATGGAGATGTATCAGCGCCATTGGATTCAAACGAAAATCATCAAAACTTGGCACCTGTTGGAACGATAACGGCGAATAATATAAGTGAAAAACAAGATGAACTGATTAAACCAGTCGAAATGGATTCAAACGATCAATTTACAAAAGTTTTACATGAATACTGTTCGTATCCAGCTTCATTATCAACAGCTTTTTCTCCTACAGATTCCAGAATACTTGCTTGGGGTCAAAGAGATCACTATTCTACCATTTGTACATTAATTAACTCAACATCAGACCCAAACAAAGCAGAAACTGACAAAAAACTTTTACCGCACTCTATCACATCAAAAGAATCGGTTTGTGTGGAATGGTCACCATCTGGGAAATCACTATTAACTGCATCTGAAAATGGTGAATTGAGATTATGGGATTCAAATGGTTCTATGAAATATATAATGGCAATGCACCATTCTCCCGTTGTCAGCATAAAATGGTCACCAAATGGTAAACATGTTCTATCAATGGATGTTAAAAATTACATCGTTGTTTGGAATACAGAAAATGGAAATTTGATAATGCATATTGATAAATCCAGCCTTGCTAACGAGGAGGCATTAAAGGGATTTATCGATTTAGATACCGATATGGAGTCGCCTACTATATGTTTCGGCACGGACGCTTGTTGGATCGATAGTTTTAAATTTGTTGTTCCTGGTCCGGGATATAGTATGTTAGTCTGTCAACTTACAAATGATAATGTAAATGGCGTCATTGGAGTTTTGACCGGCCACGAAGATTCAATATCTACGATTAGATATAATTCTAAGTTAAAATTATTATGCTCTGCAAGTGATGATCAAAGTATTAGAATTTGGAAAGGAAACTCAACTAATAGTCTACAAATATTACTGGGGCATTCGCAACCTATAACATATTTGAATTGGTTAAGTATCGCTGAACATGATTCTGAAAAATGGTATTTGATAAGTTGTTCACTGGATTCATCTATTAGAATTTGGGATTTTATTAATAATAAAATTGTTGATCTGAAATTAGTTGAAAATGGATTACCTATTCTAAATGCTGTTTTATCAAATGATTTCAGAAGTCTCGCTAGTGGTGATTCCGAAGGTAATGTAATAATATTTGAAATTAAATTAGAAAATCAGTTGCCAATTTTAAAACAAGTTGGATTATATCAACCTGAATTCAGTAATGAGTCTAACTTTATATCAGGAATTAGCTGGAATAAGGATAATACGAAATTATCTGTTAGTTATAGTGGATTGAGAAGTGTCGTTATTAGTGTATAATATATATGTGTTCGTCTTGCCTTTAGCTTTACGTTTAAATGAATAAAAATTTAAGAAAATATTTTTAAAATTAATTATAAATTGTAAAGCTATTTAGCTTAAGTTCTTTCGTAGTCATAATATCGTAAAAAATCGTTACTTCTTTGCCTGCGTATACTTTCTTCTCTTTTCCATGGCATACTTATAGGATCTAACAACGCCCGCGGTCAATATACCTTTCAAACTTTGCATCCATGCAGCGTTAGCAACAGTTTCTTGAATGGTTTCTTGTAGTGCTAGACTTAATTTATTATCTTCAGCAATAGCTTGAACAAAGTCACCATTTGAAACTTTAAAATCTGTATCCAAGTATTCCCAATCTTCAATCGGAATTTTGAGAACATCGGTTTTATCATCAGCTAGATCATTTAAATCCACATACGATAATCCATTTGAAGGTCTCACAGGGTTTAATAGATTATAGTTCAATTTACATAACACATTTTGTGAAATCGGATCTCTGCTTAATTCATTACTATATTGATTTTCAAATTTATTGAATAACTTCCTTCTAAAGCTTTTAGGTAATTCTGATAAAATTGCAGCAACTTTTTCATTACTTAAATTAATTTTTAATATGTTTTCAGAATCTTTATTTTGAACTTGTATTAACTGAGGGTAATAATTATGAACAATAGGTTCATATAAATCTTTAAAAAGCGTGAATTGATTTTCGACAATGTTTTTAACTTTGTTTGGATTTTCACCTTTAACTTTCAACCTCGGGTCACCCATATACGACAGCCCAGCAATTGTCAGGTATAACTCCGATTCTTTGATTTCAGTTTTATTAAGCAATAATAATGATAGCTTAACTGCATTACTTAAATTAAATTGATTTAGTAAAGAGAGAGGAGGAGAGTTTTTGACAATTGCAACAGGTTTATGTAATCTCCCCGAAAGATACATTGTTGACCAATTGGTTAAATCATCCATTAAATTCTTAGTTGACGTTACACCGTATTTTAGCTCTAGGGGAATATTGTTTATATTCATATCAACAAATGGATTAAAATACACTCCTGCACCTAAATTAGACACTGCCGCAATGGTACCGCTACCAAAATACTTTAAACCCGAGTAATGATTATAGTTTTGTTTCATATTTCCATTGTGCCAATTTGCAGGGTTTGAAACAGCGTAAATCATATCAATCTGAGAATTTGAGATATCAATAGAAGAGCCTTGTGAAAAAATTTTAGAGCCATAACCAAATCCGTATTCAATAGGCTCTTTAAATTCTTTTAATATCCCTTTTAACATTAAGTTCATCGAGGAGTCGGACGTACCTATGTGAAGTTGATTATAACCAAACTTATATGGAAGTTGAGAACTATTCTGAATTTTATTAATCGAACGCAGATAGTAGTGAAAATCTATTGGTCTAGATTTAAGTTCTTCTAACTTTGCATCTAAAATTTCCAGGTTGGGTATGGATGACATAAATTGTTGATTAACTTTAATCGATTCCGATAAGTTGGGTTCGCCAAATATTCCATCGAGAGATTTGTGAGTTTTAGCTGGATGTGGGCATTTTGTTGATTGTAATCGAAGCATACTGTAGGAAATTTTTTTGGCTGTAAATTTGAAGGTATTGCAATTCAACATGTCGAAGTGTAATAGCTAGAAATCTTAATAAAAGAAGCTTGAATTAATTATCACATTATTTAAAAATGAAAAATTTCCGGGAATAAAGAAAACCAAAATATTTAAAGCCGTACACCCGTACACTAAACTGACATTGATTTTTATGTGCCACTAATATCAAATCAAAAACAAAAACAATCAGAAAGAAAAACAAAAGCATGAATCTCTTTTTATGACATACCTTCTCTTGTATTCAAACAGAAACAACGGTAAATATGGATTTTACGAGAGATTCATTAATTCCAAGGAAAAGAACATCAATCTCTTCAGTAAGGAATACCAATTTTTTAACATCTATCGACTCAAACCTTCCCATAAGCCTATCTTCAGATAGGAAAAGAAAACGGCTAAGTTTATTACCGTCAAATATTAAAATTGGTGCTCCTAGATTATTACATCAGCAGCCAAATTTTAGAAGACAGTCTTCATTCAATTTGACACCGTCCAATCCATCGGTACAAGACTTGGTTCAAACATTTGCAAGGAAATCAGGGATACCAAGAAGACTCTCGATAGCCCACCAACAGGCACAACCACCATCATCTGGAGGACGTCCCTTTGATAACTCAATACTTAATACTCCATCAACCAATAGATTATATACTTCTCAGCTTAAAGATCCAAGGCCATTGAGGGATCATAACTTCCAATTAAACGTTCAGTCTGAACTGTTCGATTTTTTGTCTACTAATAAATTTGATATTGAGATGAAGCATTCACTAACAAATAAAACTGTTAAAAATCCTACTCAGAAAGATTTTGTTTTAATTTTTCAATGGTTATATAAAAAAATTGATCCTGGATACAAATTTATCAGAACAATTGAACAGGAAGTTTACTCTGTATTAAAATTCCTTGAATATCCTTATCTGGAAACAATTAATAAATCACAGATAAGTGCCGTTGGGGGGTCTAACTGGCCAGTATTTTTGGGTATGCTACACTGGTTAATGAAATTGGTCATTGAAACTTCAAAATTTGATGGAATAGATTTAAATAGTATTCAAGAATCTCAGAATTTAACTTTAAATAATTCTGTTCTTTACGATCAGTCTATTGAAGATTCTGTTATTTCTAAAGAACAATCGTTAGTTGATAAATTGTTTATTCGTTATGCTCTAAAGTCGTATAAAGCATTTTTAGCAACCGGTGAAAACAATTATGATTCATATTTTCAAGCGATGCAAAAAGATTATGACATTTACACGAAAGAGGTTGACAATAAAACGCACTCACTTTTAGATGAGAATTCAAGTCTCCAATCTGTTTTGAAGACCATTCAGTCTAAACATGAACAGTTACATTCTCAAGTCGAACGTACTAATGCATTAGAAGCTGATGTTACTAAATTTCAAAACTATGTTGATATTCAAAAACAACGTCGTATTAAATGGCCAAATGTTATTAAAAAGGCTCAAGTTGACATTGATAACATTAAAGACTCGATTGAACAAATCAATAAAGAAAAGGAAGATATTAGAAAAGATCTTCATGGCCGTAATTTTACCTTGCAAGACATTGAAGAGATGCATAAAGATAGAGCACGCCTTTCTTCGAGTCTGAATACCTTAGATTTGAAACAAAAGCTGTTATACGAAGCAGTTGACACTAAAATTTCCAGCCTAAAAACCAATTTTTCAACGTTACAATCCCAAATTGACACGTATAATGTAACTATTTTCAAGATTCTTAATGTTTTATGTTTACCTTCACCACCAGATCCAACTACTTTTACAATCTCATCTTTGCCTGACGATTACCAGTCTTCTAACCTTGGTTTACAACCTCATGAAATTCTTTCTACATTACCTACTTTACGCATGTCAATTACAACTCTAAAATCCACCATACAAACATATACTTCATCGATTCAGGATGATACACTTCATTATCAAGAAAAACTTGATGATTTGAAATTGTCGATTGTCTCACATCAAGATCGCCTTGAAGAGCTTGAAGATAAATTAAGCAAATCTAGGAAAGAATATACAGATTTAAATGAACAATTAACAACGGATGTGTCTACCAAGCAATATGAACTGGAGGAAAAGTCAAAAGAAATGAGATTGTTCAGTTTGCAAACCCTAGAATACAGAAAAAAAACAGAGAGCCGGTGGAAAGAAACACAGAAAGTATTTAAAAATGTTTTACAAAGTTTAGGTGAAAGAAGAATGAAATTGGTTTGTGATTTAACAGAATGTATGGATCATGTTGTCAGTTTCAAATCTGATGTAATGATGGATTTGGAAAATAGTATTGTTAGCTTGAAAAATGAATACAACGATGAAGTTAAGAGATTAGATTAGATTAATTGTATTATTTATACCCTTTTGTAACTTATTTAAGTTAAGTCTGTATTTTAATTATTATTTTATATTCATTATATTACATAGTAAACGATCCCATTAGAAAAAACTCGTGAAAACTTCGATATTCTTTATCATCTGCGTCTTTTTCTGTAATAATTTTTTTGAAAAAAAGGATGGTGTGTTCCAGTTAACTCTTTATTCTTATTTCTCGAATATTCAACATACGCCATGTCTTCACCACCCGCTAAACCAGCTAAAGAAGATTGGTTTTTAACAGCGGAAGAATTTGAACTCTTTAATCTCTTGGAAACACCACGGCCAATTAAATTCTCCGAATCTTCCCCAATTTCAACACCCGCTGCTTCTTCATTTTTCAATAAAACTTCTTGTAATAACTCTCTACGTTCTTTTGCTGTCGAATACGCCAAATTGGGTAGATCTTCCATACCGTGTAAATGGGTAATGATTTTAAATGCATAACCTTGATCCACTAGAAATGCCTGTCTCTTCGTTGAATAATACATTTCTTGAGTATCTTTAGAAACAAGACTATAAAAAAAAGCATTGAACCCTTCATCGTTTCTTCTTTTTGCACGCAAAATACGTCCCAATCTTTGTGCTTCTTGTCTTCTGGAACCATAATGAGATGAAATTTGAATTAAACATGTGGCTTCCGGTAAATCGATAGACGTATCACCAACTTTTGATAAAAATATAGTACTCACTTGGTCGTTATACTGGAAGTTTTGCAAAATATTCATTCTCTCTTGTTGAGGAGTGGAACCATAAATAAACGGTTTCCCCAATTTTAAGGCGTATTCTTGTAACGCGTAAACATTATCTGAAAAAACAATAATTTTATCACCTCTACTTTCATGGTATTGAATTAAAAATTGGCAAGCTTGAAATTTTGTTGGATTCATAATATATAATAACATCCGTTTCCTTGCATTTTCCCTTAGATATTCTTGATAAAATTCACTGGTCATTGGACACCAAATTTCAGCACACTGAACTTTGGCAATATGGCCTTTCTGTGAAAGTTCCATCCAATTTGCTTCATACATCTTAGGGCCAATAAGGAAATTCAAATCCGAAATTTTCTCATCTTCTCTGACTAAAGTAGCTGTTAAACCCAACTTTGCGTGAGTTGCTAATGCGGTAACCACCCTTCTGAACATTGCAGCAGGAACAACATGAACCTCATCAAGAATAATAAAGCCCCATTCTCGGGACGTTAAAAAATCCATAACTTTTTGAGAATCATGAGACCTATTTCTAGTATTTGCAACCATAGAGTAAGTGGATACAACTAATCCAGAATCACCTCGGAACATTTCCTTATTTTCGGAAGTAAAAACAGCAACATTTTCAGGTTGAATGGTACACCATTGTAAAAATTGTTGCCTCCACTGCATAACTGAAACAGAAGAAGTACATAAAACAATAACCGATTTTCTAATGGTACAAGCAGCAGTGATACCAACCAATGTTTTACCAGCACCACATGGTAAAACAATAATTCCAGATCTTGCACGCCCATTACCAAACATTTTACTTAATGATTTTTCTTGATAAGGTCTAATTTGTGTAGACGGTTTCAAATCAATTTCTAAATCAGGATTTCGTAAATCATTTCTAAAATCGTATTCTTCTAACATTGGATAATCAATTTCTTGACACCTTCTTTTAACAATTTCAACAGATTCCGCAGCAATTTCAAACGAATGAACAGTGTCATCTGTATTTTCATCATCTGCATCTCCAATAACATCTGCATAAATATCTTCAACATCCTCTTTATTTTCTTTCACTTCATTATTTGTATTACCGATTTTGCCGTTTTCCTTTTTTTTTGTACCAGCAATAACTAAATCACCTTGCGTTGGTGCCTTTGTGTGAACCAAACCACCAACTGTCTCAACTGTCATTTCACTGCTAGTTATTCTTAATGCACCAATTTGTTCATCTTTTAAAAGCATCCTTAAAATATCTGCATGAGACGATTCGACGAAATATCTATTATGTTTTAAAACCAATTTAACCTTACCATAAGAATGTGTCGCCTGTTTAATATATTCAACAACAGAATTTGCCACAGGAACTTTTGACAATCTATTTAGAACTGAGATTATATCATCTGTTTCTAAACCAACAGAAACTGCGGCATATAAAGAATGTGTGGTAATTTTATATTCGTGAATGAAACTTGGTCTACTGACTGGTTCTGCGATTGTAACCAAAAAATCTTGAGCTTGCTCAGATAATGGTGAAAAGCTTTCTAAATAAACTTTACCATCGAATGGACTAATCCAAATTGGACGTGAAGCATGGTCCGGTTTTAATTTCAAATATGAAAAATCTTTATTCGCAAACATATGCGAAACTGAATCAGGTATAAAATCAGAGGGCCGATCAAGGGAAATCTTGATTAATTCTTCATCTTTAAATTCTTTCTCATTATTAGTATCTTTAATCTCTTCAATTGCATTTTTTGCCTTCTCCGTTAATTTCCTACGACGACTCGATTTAAGGTTTTGTTTTATAAGCTCCGTTTCAGAGTCAAAATCTGAATCGTCAATGGAAGAGTCATCCGAAAATAAGTCTGATATCTTGTCTTTCGACTTTTCAGTTTCTTCAACTGATGCCATTTGTGATTAATGGTCTAGTAAAGAAAAAAGGAATAAAGATAACCGTGAAAAAAAAAATCAGGATGCGAAGAAAACGAGCTAGATTACGTAAGACACTGATTAAGTTTACTACGTCTTTTGATATTGAATGAATTAATGACAATTATTATATATTATAAGTAAACAAAACTAGAAAATTGGAGAAATAAAGAATAAGTAAAGAAAAAAGACATTTTTTTAAAAAAAAGCTGAAATTTATGAAGAGGTCTATTTTTTAATCTTTGAATTTGTAACTGCCTGATGACATAGTAATAGAACCACCTCTGTATGAACCTCTTTTCATCTTATTTTTACCCTTGGTAAAGTCTTTACCTCTAACCCTACCCAGTTTTTCATTTGCAATTTCACCCCAGGTACCCGCAGCACCTTTATAAGTGTTGTCCTGCAAGGTATGGTCTTCAAATGAAACTTTAGCTCTATCAATTCTTGAAAAATGGTTCCTCTGACCTGGTAAAAGTTCTTCTGTGTCAGCTGCTATTGGAGTAGATTCATTTGATGCGGTTGTAGAAGATTGTCCAGCATCCAAAGATTCGGTTTTGGATTTCTTTGAAGATGGCTCCGCAACTTTTTCATTAGATTTTTCGTGTTTTCTCTTTTTGACGACTTCTTCTTCCTCATCAGTTGATGTAGCACTTTCACTGTCGGAGGAAGACGAATCGGAATCTGATGATGACGAATCGGAATCTGACGATGAATCAGAGTTAGAACTACCTGAAGAGTCCGACTCTGAACCTGAATCTGAATCGGAGCTGGACTTAGATTCTTCTATCGTTTCCTCTGTTATTTGCTCAGCTTTTTCTGTTCTACTATCTTTTTTATCAGAACCTGAATCTGAATCTGAATCTGAATCTGAATCTGAATCAGAAGATGAATCAGAATCAGAAGATGAAGATGAAGATGAAGATGAAGATGAATCGGAATCAGAAGATGAAGATGAAGATGAAGATGAAGATGAAGATGAATCGGAATCAGAAGATGAAGATGAAGATGAATCGGAATCGGAATCGGAATCAGAAGATGAAGATGAAGATGAAGATGAAGATGAAGATGAAGATGAATCAGAATCAGAAGATGAATCAGAATCAGAAGATGAATCAGAAGATGAAGATGAATCTAAGTTGGAATCAGGATTAGTCTTAGATTCTTGTTTCTTTTCTTGGGAAAGTTCTTCATCTTTAACATTATGATTTTTGTCTTCAGAAAAAGAATCTGATTCAGAATCTGATTCAGAATCTGATGAAGAATCTGATGAAGAATCTGATGAAGAATCTGATGAAGAATCTGATGAAGAATCTGATGAAGAATCTGAGGAAGAATCTGATAAAGAATCCTGCTTGGCTTTTTCTTCTTTCTTATCTTTGTTTAATAATTCTGTGTTGTCAAAAAATTGTTCCAAAGTAACATCTGTAGGTTCAGCTATAACAGTATCTTTTTCTGCGGATTCTTTTTCCAAAGCTTTAAAAGTGGCACTATATCCATTTTTCTTCAAATAATCAGCAATCTTGGAGATAGTGTATTCAGATGATGCGGTCATTGTTATAATGTATTGGATATAGTAATAAGAAGAGTATAGGTAAAATTAAAAATTAAAGGGAAAAACAAAAAAAATTTTCAGAAATGGTTTAATTGGAACACTACTATTAACAATCAATTTATAATTCCAAATTGATAATTTTAAGCTAATGAAAACGAAATAGTTGTAACTTTGATTTTAGATTTCGAAATATTATATTGGAATTAAAGACTTCATTTTAATAAACTTGAACAGAAATGAAAGTTTGATACTCATAATATTCAAATCAAAAAACACAATATACTAATAGAAAACTATAAATATTTAGCAAAGAACTAAAATTGTAAAACTATTGGTTTAAATTTTATCTACTAAAACTAAATATTATCCTTATTTATGTTAACTTATAGTAAAACATCTCCTCCCTAATCAATATTTTTAAGCTCAATCATTCAACCAGTCAATCATATCCTTAAAATACACAACAGATATATAGTTGTAAAGCACGCGATTGTCTTGAAAAATAATTTATCAGAAAATTCCCATGGGCTGTTTCAACCTTTAACTGTTTTTAACTACAAGAATCTTGAACCAGATCACATAAATACAATGACCACCGAAAGAAAAGTCGAAATTATAACATCTGATGGTGACAAATTTGTTGTTGAAAGAAAAGTTGCTGAGAAATCTATTTTAATCAAGAATATGCTAAAAAACCTTTTACCTGCTGAAGGCGAAGAAGATTCAGATGAAGAAGATGATCAACCAATTGAAGTTCCTACTCAAAATGTTAGATCTGCCGTTATGAAAAATATCTTAGAATGGTGTGAACACTACAAGGATACTAATTTCCCTGACGATGAACAAGATGATGATTCTAAAAAATCTACTCCAATTGATCCTTGGGACAACAATTTCCTAAATGTTGACCAAGAAATGTTGTACGAAATTATATTGGCTGCCAACTATTTAAATATTAAACCACTACTAAACTCAGGTTGTAAAGTTGTGGCTGAAATGATTAGAGGTAAGTCGCCTGAAGAGATCAGAAAAACCTTTAACATTGTCAACGATTTCACACCTGAAGAAGAAGCTGCTATTAGGAGAGAAAATGAATGGGCAGAAGACCGTTAAGGTCTTTATATATATTTTTGGTTGTATAGTACTTATATCGTCGTCTAATTTAATACAGTTTCATAGTATTAATATAGAGAAGAATGAAATTTGCAATGTGGCGCAGTTGTTTTATTTTGGGACAAGCGAGGAATCGGAATTTCGGGGTTGCCTTTTAACCTGGACCTCATTATAAACATCAATTGAGCACCCTTGTTGTAATTTTAGACACTTTTAATTCAAATCAATCCCATTTTTTAATCTCACAACTAAAGTTGGTGTTATAATGCCCCAGAGCTCGAGTCTTCGATTGAAGAAAAAAGATAAAGGGAAGGAAAAAGATTTGTCTGACTCCCCTAGTTCTGTAGGCTCCAAAGTTGGAAGAAGTACCAGTTTTAATTTACATAAATTCTTGAAAAGGAAATCAGCAAGTCCTTCAAGAACTCCTCCAAGTCCAATACCGAAATCTAAATCAATGCAGATTCACTCAAGACCACTAAGCACAAAGTCAATGAACAAATCAAAATCCGTTCCAGCTGGTTTAGCAAAATCATCCGAACTGCATATTCCAAATGGTAGCAATGTAGATTTATCAAAAATTCCCTTACTTCCACCAATGGAATCAATTAGAAGATCAAAGTCAAGAAATCAAGAACTCGAAATGATCAAAAGAAAGCTAATAGGTCGACATCTAAATCGACACCCCAAAGAATTACAGGCTGACGAAGAAGATGAAGACGCCGAAGAAGAAGGGGAAGAGAAAGGTGAATATTACAACGATGCAGATGACAGAGAAATGTATAATGGATCACGATTCCATATTCCCAAAGTTAAAATTTCCACTTCAAATTCTTTAGATACCCAAACTAAGGTGGGTAGCATGGTGAGTAGTACTCCGAACGAAACAACAGAGACAACATGTGATGAAAGTATACAATCGACACCAATGGAAGCAAAACCTTCTTCAAATGGTTTACTATCCACAATAATGAATTCTTTGAATTTTAGATCTTTAACGGATTTAGCAGAAGGACACCATCAAAATGATTCACATACTAGTACGGAAAATATATCCAGATCTTCTACTTTATCTTCTAATGAAAACCAAAATGATGAAAATGAAAATGAAGATGAAAAAGAAAATCAAAACAGAACTGATTATCAAACGAATGCAGAACCACCACCTTCAAGTTCGGTTACCTTCGTGCCTGTTAAGAAATCTTTACTTAGTACTCTAGGTCAAGGTAGCCTAACTTTAGATGCTTTTCCACCACCCATTGAAGAATCATCAGAAGATCCAATGAAAACGAACTTCTTAGATACTTCTGAAGGGGATAACACATATTTTGGCAACTCTCCTTATGTTTCATCCAATTTTTCAAACCAAGCAAACCAATCCGTGACTCCTGGTTTACAGGTAACTCAGCTAACATCAGAGAATAAAAATCTATTAAGACGATCTTTGTCGCCAGGACCGCGTTTGAATAGATCTAGTATTAATGTTAGAAATTCATTATCCAGCGTATTGTCTGATGATGATAACGCAATGGCAAATAGTACGGGTATCAAAAAGAAATTAAGACTTTCGGTAAGAGATAAAAATAACAGGCAGTCACTTGATTCAGTCGGGAATATAATAAGTAGGTATAACACGAATTACGATGACCCAGGTGAACTATCAGATTCAACGAACCATAGAAAAGAAGTTGTGGCCGAGAGGTTAGGTGTTAAATTACCAAGCGATAAAAGACAGGAATCGTTTCATATCTTATTTCCAGGATTACCTTCTAATGAACTTTTCATTGAAGACTACACATGTGCTTATCGAAAAGATATCCTTATTCAAGGTCGTTTGTATCTTAGTGAAAGATATATAAGCTTCCATTCTAATATTATTGGTTTAGTTACTCATTTCAGCATTCCATTGAGCAAGATTTTAACAATTCAAAAGAAGAAGACAGTTGGTATTCCAAATGCTTTAGAGTTTAGCACATTGCATGATAAATACATTTTTGCTTCATTTATTTCTCGTGATGCTACGTATGATCTTATTTCAAAACTATGGTCTGGTGCTTCTAATGGTGATTCATTAAATATGGTTGATTTAGCCCTTGATGACGACGAGGTAGAATCAATTGATCCTATTTCAGATTCAGATGATTCAGATGACGAAGACAACGATAGAGATCAATCAAGGGGCCCGAAATTAAAGCATGAAAATACCGTTTCATCTACAGAGGCTAATGCTACCGTAGCAATGGCCAAGAATAATAGACAGCTAGATGATTCTGATGCAAGTATTTCTGATTCGGAAAATATGGTTAAAGAAGGAGAAGATGAAATCCCGACTGAAATGGATAATGTGTTCAACGGTATTACATTTGAAGGACCACGTACTCATGCACCAACTTCAAACGATTACGTTACAGACTCTGCAGATATTAAAATAATTGATGATTCTATTTCTGCTCCGCTTGGTGTTGTTTATAGTTTACTATTTGGTGATGATGTTACATTTGTTAAAAATTTAGTGAAAGTTCAAAAAAACATTGATATTTCAGAAATTCCAAAATTTGTTGATAAAAAACGTTCATATTCCTATGTCAAGCCATTAAATTCTTCAGTTGGCCCAAAACAAACACGCTGTAATGTTCAAGAAACTGTGGATGTTTGTGACTTCAATAAATGCTGTCAAGTCACTCAGATGACCGAATCTCCAGATGTTCCATCGGGTAGTGCATTTAAAGTTAAAACTAAAATTTATCTGAGTTGGGGTCCAAACAGTTCCACTAAGATTTATATTGTTACTTGTGTTGTATGGACAGGTAAATCATGGATTAAAGGTCCAATTGAAAGAGGAACAATTTCAGGTCAAAAGGAATCTCTTGGTGTTTTGGTTCAGGAGTTAAGAAAGAAAATTAGTGCTGGTGCAGCAGCTGCTGCAAATATTTCATCGAATAGGAGAAAGAAAGGTAAGAAACATAGAGATTACGAAGAAAAACAAGTTATTAATGAACCGCCAGTGGAAGTTCCAACTGAAGAAGTACCAATTATCCAAAAATCTACGTGGGAGAATATTATAGACCAAATGGATTTGAAACTGATTTTGATTTTTATTCTGTTTGTAGTTATGCTTTGGGATAAATTTTGGTCCTGGAAGTCATGGTCTAATAACAATATTGAACCAGGATATGGGATTTATAGTCCTGAACGCATGTTGGAAAGTGAATCTGAACTTTGGGATTGGATTGATACCAGAAAGAGAACCAATCTACAACGAAAAAGTGGGGTATTATTTGGCGAAGGAGAGAATAATAGATCGTATTGGTCGAAGAAAGACCAACAAATCAATGATAAATTATCAGATCAAGAAATTAAGGATGTTATTGATGTTTTAGAAAAAAGATTACAGCATTTAAAAGGCAAAGCCGTACATCAGTTGCTGTGATAAATTTTTACACTTGAGAAAACTCAGTGTTTCGTTACAATTGAAGATTAATCTTCATTGACTTTATTTATTATTATTACATCCGGCACTGTTTGCTTCATTGATATTTTCATTTTTCGTCGTCCTTGTATTTTTTTATGCATTTTCACCCGTTTACAAGCCAAGTTGGCATTATAGGACTTGGCTTTATATATTTATATTTATTTTATTATTGTTGTCATTATTTTTCTGGCCGAATAGTTTTAAATTTTATTACCTTATTATTATGAAATAAAAGTCCGATTCAACATGGAGAGAAAACAATATAAAAACGCGAAATTATATTTGATTTCTGTACTTTACTACTCAACTACATGATATTCTTCGTTCATTTGTACTTATCACTCAGCAATAAGCCGACGCCTTCGAAATCAATTACATAATTAAAAAGTATGACTGAAGTTAATAAACCGTGCGAAAGAAAAGCTGGTAAAACCACCAATGACTGTAATAGAGAGGTACAACCGTTAGGCGAACCAATATCATCTACAATATTTCACCCAACAAGCAATACAGGCAGGGTAGCCCAATCTATCCAAGATCTTGAAGTTAAATTACAATCACTTAAATTGCAGCATAAAAAATTAAGAGAGGATTTAAGTTTATCTGACCATGAAGCTAGCAAACTGAATTATGAAAAAGAAATGAAAACGCATATTAGACAACTTAAAAATTATAATGAGTTAAAAGATATATCAATGGCATTAATTCAATTGGTTGCTGACCAAAAACACGTGAGAATAAAGGATATTTTGAATGAAATAGGTGTTGAAGATGATTGAAGTAAGAGTGTATACCAAAGGAAAGCTTTTTTAAGAGTGCGCATTAACAGAAAATTTTTCGTTTTATAGTTTCTTAGTTTTCATATTATTTCTTTGCTAAATTAGATTACTGCATTATAAATAACAACGATAACCTATGGCTAAACCGAACAGGGAAATTTTAACCGGAGGTAAAAGATATCAACAGAGGAAATCCAAAGTTCATAGGGTGGAAGAAGTTACATTTGATAAAGAAAGTAGAAAAAATTATTTAACAGGATTTCATAAACGTAAATTAGAAAGAAGAAAGAATGCTAAAGTCTCTGCTGAAGAACAAGCTAAAAGAGAAAGACTAGAAGAGAGAGCCCAGATCAGAGAAGAAAGAAAATTACAAGTGCAGAGACGATTGGCCGAATTAAAAGAAACTATGAAATTGGATCCTAATGTTTCTGATAGTGAGAATGAGAGTAGCGATGAAGAAACAAAGGAATCTAAAGAAGGTGAATCTTGGAATGGTATTAAAGATGAAGAAGACAAAGGTGAAGATAACAAAAGTATTTTAAAGATGAAACAAGTTTATGAAATTGATAATGAAGATGCACCAGTTTCAGGAATTTCCGAAGTTGTTATTGAATCTTTAGAAAATCCAAATGCATTGAATTTGGATGTAATTGCTAAAATGAATGTCGATTTAGGGAAATCTGAGGAGGTTTTAGATAAATCGATTAAAAGAGCTAAGGAATATGCCAGATTAATGGGTTTGAGTGAGAAACCTGAAAAAATTAGTAAACCTAAAAAAAAGAAGTTTAGATATTTAAGTAAAACTGAAAGAAAGATGAATAATTTGAAAGAAAAAAATAGTGCTTATAAAAAGAGAAAGAAGGAATAAATTTAATAGGATTCGATATTGTATATTTATTTTCGTTAGCTATATAAATGACTTAAAGATATCTAATTCATATTTTGCAATTCAATTTGCTCATCATTGTCAAGAAGTTTAATGTATTCGGTTTCAATTTTTAAAAATACCCAAACCCATCTTCTAAATATCTCAAGGATTTCTAATATGAAATTTCCTAATTCTGTGGTAAACAATGTAACACAAATTGAGGTGAAAAAACCCGTTGAAGTAGAATTTGAATACAAAAGTTTTAAAACCCATAAGAAACGTAATTGAAAATCAATAGAAACTGCTAAGAAATACATCGTTTTGCTATAAATTAATTTATTTCTTAATAAAGGTAATGCATCAGTTTTCTTATTTAAAAATTTATAAAAGAAACCGAAATTCCAATCATTTGTAACGTCCCAATAAAAAGAATATGATGAATTAATTAATGATGCATAGTACCATGGTGTCTGTGTTTCAATATATCCTGATCTTAATAAAATATTACAAATAGTTGGTAAAAATGCAGTTGAATATTTGAATGTGTTAAACAAATGTTGTTTATTTTTTCTTCTACTTTGATTATATTCATACCAACATTGTTTTAATCTTAGGAAAGATGGTAAATTAGCCAATAATAAATCCATATTATATAACTGTAGATGATCCTTGGATAATTCTTTTGAAAGATCTTCACCTGAAGGTAAAGATTGGAGACCTAAAAGTAAAGTTGAAAGATAAGTTAGAAAATCAATTAAAACTTTATTATATGAGGTAAATGTATCAGTTAAAAGTATATCGTTTGTCCTGATACTAGTATCAATTTTACCTTGTATTACTCTTTTTATAGTTTCTGATAATCTTTCAGCTTCTGGAGAGAGCTCATAATCCGACAAGAACCATGAAGGATATAGTAGTTGGGTAAATGTCAAACATATACCAAATAAAGGCAACCAATCAATAAATGGTATACTAATTTGATTTGAAACAAGAAAAAAATAAACAGAATAATTGATTATATTGAAGAAGCTGATTTTGATAAGTTTCGCCCACGTATTGAATAGCAACCTTGAAAATGATATTTCATGATGTGAAAATTTTAATACCGATAATGCATCAATTTTGTAGAATTTACAAGTAAGCAAATTTAAATGCCATAACCACAGACCCAAATTAATCAGACCAAGAACTCTGAATGGAAGCGGAAAATATTTGTCAAAGACAGAGATTGCATGATTTTTTTCCAATTCCATTTCCAAAAAGGGTTTGCAGAGTACAGACGAACAGAATGAAATGAAGAAGTATAGTAAGGTAATACAGAACATTTAACTATTAATCCATCATAAATCTCCAGATATGAAAAATAACCAGACGTGTCGCGGGAGGTGAAAAAAAAAATTATCTCATTACAGTTAGTGTAACGTGTACGGTTTCTTCAGTTAAAATTTTTTAATCAGTAAAGTCATGATTAGCATAGAATCGTTATTAAACGGAAACATCATTAGAAACCAAACTACAGGCATTTACAAATACCATCCAAAAAATGGATTAGAAAAAAATAAAAATTGTATTAAGATATACACAAAAAAGATATAGAAAATGTAAAATTGAAAGATCACACAACAAATAACTGCTTAAGTTAAAACATCAGAATTTTCAGTGTTTGGCATAAAATCGAATCGGTCATTCACAAGTCCGTTTGGGGCGACAACTTGTCATCATAGAAATAACTCGAGTAATTATTTATAGTGTGGAATCACCAATGACAGACATTTTAGCCTTAAAATGCGATCAATGGCAACTGTTTTTATAAAAGAATCTTTGAGTTTCATCTGTAGAAATAATCGGGGGAAGTGTTTCTTTTTATAGGTTAACAAAAGTTTTCTCAGTGCGAAACCCTTGAAAAATCTCACTACAACCGGGTAACTAATATTTTATGTATTTTGCTATCATGTTTTGACTAGTTTTTGCACATCAGAGTCTAATCAGTATCAATATGGTTACTTTGAACTTTACAGGTGAGTCAGCTTATACTTATAAAAATTTGCTGGATTTGAACGATCCTGAAAAATCTTATAAGAGTCCCTTATCTGTAATCGCCCATATTGATATCAACGCGTTCTACGCTCAATGTGAACAGTTAAGACTTGGTTTAACCGACAGGGATCCTGTGGTTTGTCTCCAATGGAATAGTTTAGTTGCTGTCTCATATGCTGCTAGGGAGTATGGCATTAATCGAATGGATACTTTAGATCAGGCTAAATTGAAATGCCCAAATTTAATAGCTGCTCATACAGCTGTTTTCAAGAAGGGCCAGCCTGTTTGGAAATATACAGATTATTTGCCTTCACCTGTAGATCATAAAGTTTCTTTAGATCCATACAGAAGAGAAAGTAGGAAAATTATGAACATTTTCAAGTCCTCATGTGACATGGTGGAAAAGGCCAGTGTAGATGAATGTTTTTTGGATCTTGGTAGATCGGTTTTTGAAAGAATATTGATCTTATTTCCTAATATTTTGGCTGGAATGGAAACTCAGAATGATACACTAAAACCACCAATGCAGTTACCGGATGATCTAAAATATGAGGGTTTTATAGTACCCAAATCTATTGAAATTAAAAATAAAAATGAGGATGAAAAAGAACATGAAAGCGGAGATGACAAGGATGGACCTATAAAATACGATAATTTTCTAGTTGAGGATTGGGATGATATTGTTATACTTATAGGATCTATAGTTTGTTTTGAACTAAGAAAAAAAATTAAGGATCAATTAGGTTATACTACTTCGGGAGGTGTTGCTCGAGTTAAGACGATGGCTAAGCTTGCCAGTGATTTTAAAAAACCAAACCAACAAACTATTATACGAAATAATGCAATACCGAATTTTTTGTACAATTTTAAAATAACCGACTTTTGGTCGTTAGGTGGGAAATTAGGTGATTATATTTGTGGGAAGTTTGGCAACGGTGATGTTATTTCCAAAATACGAAATGATTATCATTCAATATCAGATCTGTCGTTAGATTTAGAAAAAAATAGAGAATTGGCAGAAAAATTATTCCACATTGTTAGAGGTAATCTTCAAGCTCCTTTGCAACCGAGAACAGAGATCAAATCAATGGGTTCAACTAAAAATTTTAGAGGTAAATCAGTTTCCAAAACATCAGATTTGATTTCTTGGATTAAAGTTTATGTTGCTGATTTAGTTTTAAGATTACAAGAATTAGATGAAGAAACTGAAATTATAATAAGACCAAGAAAATTAACGTTATCCGTTAAGAGTGCTTCGCAGGCCCATCATTCCAAACAGTGTTCCATTAACAAACCAGTAAAAAATTACGAAGATATTCAAGAGTTTTATTTTGCAACAAGTGTAAAACTTATATCAGAACTAGAAAAGTCATGGAATATTGATTCACCAACACAGAAGATATACCCAGCTATTAGTGCAACTCTTGCAATATCAGGGTTTGTTCAATTAA
Source organism: Kregervanrija delftensis (assembly GCA_019155655.1). Lineage (NCBI taxonomy): Eukaryota > Fungi > Ascomycota > Pichiomycetes > Pichiales > Pichiaceae > Kregervanrija > Kregervanrija delftensis. The sequence continues at coordinate 448,401 of JAFMZF010000010.1, read as the reverse complement.
ATTCATTCAATACTCTTGATGATTTAATACCAAATGTAAGAAAAAAGACAAAAACTATTGAAGGTAATAACCAAGAGATGGAAGAAAAGGTTGTGGAACCTAGGAGACCCACACTTGATTATCTTCTAATTAATGTGAAAAGAAAAAGAGACGAATCCATAGACTCAAACTCTATAGAGACGAAAATTCAAATTGAAAATTCAAGTTATTTTTTATGTCCTCAATGCAATGAGAAAATTGAGTTGAAAAATCGTACAACTCATCAAGATTTTCACATAGCTTTGGAACTTCATTCAAGATTTAATCAAAACTCCGAAGAAAGTTACGGAGATAAACTTTTAAGGAATCGACCTGTCAAAAAAGGTAAAAGAGATTCATTAATAAGAGGACAAAGCCGTTTACCGTTTTCAAATAAATAAATAATTATTCTAACTTGTTTATCTATTTAATTATTTTTGTTAATACAGTATTTGGGCAATTACTGCCATTTTGTGTTAAATTGTATAATTCATCAATAAAATTAACTGAAAATGAACCAGGGCCTTGACTTTTTTTACCCGCTAAATAGCCAGCTTCTTTGTAAACTGTCACGGCAGAAACTGTAGCCTCAAATAAGTTACTATAACCAACAGGGGCAATGAAAGAGGCAATTACACTACCTAAAGAACACCCCGAACCAGTAATTTTACCCATGAATCTATGACCACCTTTAATAACAAAAATTGTGGTTTTACCTGGTGTTATACCGTCAACAACAATATCTTCTTTACCAGTAAGAACAACAATTGATCTCTTTGAAATGGCAATTGAAGTAATAGTTTCAATGGTTTTTTCAAAATCTAATTCAACACTGGAATCAACGCCTCTCATACTAGAGTTTCCATTAGCAATAGTACATAATTCAGCTAAATTTCCTTTTATAACAGCAAAATAACCAGATTCCATTAATTCATTCATACAATTTTTTCTCAAATCTGAAGCACCACAGGCAACAGGATCGTAAACAATTGGTGTTGATTGAAAATTGTAAACTTTTATTGCATGTTTATATAACTCAATTGCACCATCAGTTGGAGTACCAGTATTTAGAACAAGGCTAGCGTTAGGATACTCTGCAAATGTAGAAAATTCTTCTTTACACTCAGACATAATAGGTGATGCACCGACAGCAATAGTAATATTGGCAGAAATATTCTTAACCACCCCGTTGGTGATATGATGAACAACTGGTTTATTAATTTTAACATAATTAATGTAATTATTCAAATTCAAGACTTCTTTTTTGATTTCTTTTTTGTTCAAGATATTTTTCACCTGAGTTAGAGTTTCTCGGGTTTCTAAAGCTGCATCACGTTGAGCCATAATGCAAGACACAACAGCAACACCATTAGTATTGAGACCATTATATTCAGATCCAAATAATGTCCATGCAATGTTAGTCTTGTTTAATCCACCAATAATAACAGATTTCATAGTTGGCTGATGCTGTTGTATTATTTTTAGTGACCTTTTAACACCTTCAATTCCAAACGGAACTTTCTTTAATTTTTTAGTATTAGTTGAGTACACAGCACCCATACCCACATAATCAATCCCAACATCTGAATTGACTGCTGAGTAGAGTTCATCATCATTGCCAACAGTTAACCCAAGGATCTTGTTTTCACCAATCATTTTGCGAGCCAATTCCGGATCCATATCATCTTGACCAATATGAATACCTTCAGCATTAACCGCAATGGCAACATCGACTCTATCGTTGATAATCAATGGGATATTGTGCTTTTTTGTTATTTCATGAATTTTTCGAGCCCTTTTAATGAACTCAGCAGTATCTAGTGTTTTTTCTCTCAACTGAACAACAGTTACACCATTTTGGACAGCTTTTTCAACTTGATCATAAATGGTCACTCCTTTTGGAAGCATACCACTATCTGTGACCAGGTAGAGAGTGTAATCCACTTTCGACTTATCAAATGAATCCATTTTTAGTTTTTTTAAGTATAAAAATTATGCAATTGGCAAGCTGGCTATTATTCAAAGTAAAATAATCCCGAGCTTTATGTCGCACAATCACATCCCGCACTTGAATCATTTTCAATAGCATCGATTATTAAAGACAAATGTCCGGCTATTGACTCATCAATTGATTTTGGAAACAATCCTAGATTATATTACTTTTTATAATCTTAATATCCATCAGCTGATATTAGAATTGATATGTCTCCTGAAATTGTTAACATTGATATTTCCAATAGGATACTGCACCAATTGCCACCACCGGTTCAAATAAACCAGTTACCAGTAGTGTTAACCGTCGCAGGGTCCGATTCATCAGGAGGGGCTGGTATAGAAGCCGATTTGAAAACTATAACGGCTCACCAATGTTATGGCATGACTGCAATAACTACGCTTACCGCTCAAAATACGAAAGGTGTTGTTGATACATTAGATGTGCCATATGATTTTTTAGTTAAGATCCTTGATCAGAACTTTAGTGACATCAACATTAACGTTATAAAAACAGGTATTTTAACAAAGAATGCAGTTCTAGCATTGAAATCTATTTTAAAAGAATATAAATTCGATAGACAATTAGTAATTGATCCGATTATGATTAGCACATCCGGATATTCGCTTTCTAAACAAGAAGATATAAAATTGTCGGTTGCTGAATTATTCGAATTTGCTACTTTAATAACCCCCAACATGATTGAAGCGAAAGTTCTTCTATCTATTTTGGATAAAACAGTAGATTATGAAAAAGTCAAAATTAATACTCTGAATGACATATATATGATGTGTATTAAAATTCATAAGTTATCACGAGTTAAAAACATTTTAATTAAGGGAGGTCATCAAAAATGGCATGGAAAGGATGAATCCTTATTAACAGATGTTTTGTACGAATCTAAATTTGAGAGATTTACGGTCTTTAAATCGGAAATGCTAGATTCTAAGAATACCCATGGTACAGGTTGTACATTATCTTCGGCAATTGCCTGTAATTTTGCACTTGGTTATTCAATTGTTGACTCTGTTGCAAATGGGATTTTTTATGTTCAACAAGGTATAAAAACTGCTCCAAATTTGGGCCATGGTAGCGGCCCATTGAACCATGTTTCCCAATTGGAACGTTTAAGAGCTCTTGAATACGATACAAATATAGTTGATTATAAACTACCTTTTGAAAAGGGTGGTTTTCTGAAATATTTGACCAGCCATCCTGATATCAAACCTCATTGGGATATTTATGTTAATCATACATTCGTTAAGAAAGTTTCTGATTTATCATTACCCTTGGACATTTTTAATGAGTATGTTAAACAAGATTATCCTTATTTGATCAATTATGCAAAAGTTCATTCTATAGCATCATCACTTGCACCAGATATAAATTCTATTGAAGATGAAGCCAAAATTCTATTGACTATTGTTGCGGAAACCAAAAAGCACGAGGAAAAATTATTTAATATGGGTATGGAATTGGATGATATTGTTAAAATTAAGCCAAACAAAGCATGTACTAATTATATTGAATATTTAATGAATTTAGGAAAACATAAGGATAATTGGCCAGAAATTCAAATTGCTCTTGCTCCATGTCTTCACGGTTATGCTGGTGCTTCATCGATTGTTTCTCATGAATTTCAGAATGTTGATTTATCCGACAGTGAACAAGCAGCGAAATGTGAACTTTATAAGAATTGGCTTGATGATTATACATCTGAATGGTATCATGAAGCTTGTATCCAAGGTGAGAAGGTTCTTAATGATTTATGCTTCAATAGTGGTCCTATTGATGAAATGAGATTGAGTAGACTAGTCCAAATATTCAAAGATGTCACCATATTAGAAATTGAGTTTTGGAACGCATTTGTTTAAATAATAGTTTATAAAATACTACAGTAATACTATAATTAATCTCAGAATTTATCTTTATTATACAAGTGTTGTCATTAAACAAAAAAAAGTTGGATGTTTAGAAAAAGTTGGGGGAATCGTTAGCAAAATCATGCTTCAACATCATCAGTTAAAGCAGATTTCTCTTCGACTGGCTTCTTACGGAAAGAAGACATAAATGCTAAACCTGGAGTGTAATTAACGTATAATTCATCAACCTCTTCCAATGAAAGTCCTTTGGTTTCAGGAACAAATGCAAAAACAAAGAAGAAAGAAAATATAACACAACCAAAGAAGACATAACCATATGCAAAGTGAATAGCGTCAGTAATAAATGGAGTAAAAAATGCAATCAAAAAACCCCAAATCCAGTTAGCAGCCGAAGCGATGGACATACCCTTACCTCTAATTCTTAATGGGTAAGTTTCAGAAACAACGACGAAAACGCATGGTGCCCATGTAGTAGCGAAAAAGAATAAAAAGAAACATGCTAAGAAAATCATAGCATTACCAACTGGTATATTAGGTGCAGAACCATACCCATCTGTATACAAATCCTTAACACCAATGGAGGCAAAAATCACTAAACAAACCGACATACCAGCAGATCCACCCATTAAAGTTTTTCTTCTACCAAAACGATCAACAACGTATAAAGCCAAGAACGTAGAAGCAAAGTTAACAACACCTAAAACAATAGAGGTTTCAAAAGAATCACTTAACCCAACAGACTTAAAAACTGTGGTACCATAATAAAAGAAATAATTATTACCTGTTAATTGTTGCAGAGATTGTAAGAAGATACCAACAACCAATCTATAGAAAAGCTTTGGTTTACCGGTGAATAATTCACCCCAAGAAGCACTACCTTCCAATTTTTCAGTTTCAATACCGGCAGCCAAATTGGTGACTTCCTGAAGGACAAACTCAGAATCAGCATCAACTTTGTTAACTTTGGCAATCGATTTTTTTGCTTCTTCAATATTGCCCTTTTCAATTAAAAATCTTGGAGATTCTGGAGTAAAGGTCATTCCAAAAAGCATCAACAATGCCCAAGCAAATGATAATCCTAATGGAATTCTCCATTGTCTAGAATCTGTGTAATTATGGAAAGTACCGTAAGTGGTACAGTAACCTAAAAAGATACCTGCAGTAATCATCAATTGATAACAAGAAACTAAAGTACCTCTTATAGCTTTTGGAGAAGTTTCTGAAATGAACATTGGGGCTAAGACAGAAATAGAACCCACAGCTAAACCAGAAATAATTCTACCAATGAAATATTGAACCCATGATTTAACAGAAGCAATTTGAATAACAATACCAATAATATAAACAACCATGGTAATCATTAAACCATTCTTTCTACCATATATATCACCGGTTCTACCTAATGTGACACCACCAATGGCACAACCAATATTAAAAATGGAAACCATTAAACCAGTTCTGACTTTAGATAGATACCATGTACCATCACTACTTAATTGACCAAAACGGCGTATAAATTCATCCATATTGACGAAACCCGAAATGGTACCAGTATCCCAACCAAAAACAAAACCACCGAAAGCAATTAAGGAACATAAGAAACCAACACCTAAATATGCAGTTTTTGGAGCTGCAACTTCAACCTTTTCTAGGCTATCTGGTTCTTGTTTAGCATGAGTATTATCTTCAAAGACTTGATTTGGTGCGTTATCATGATAACTAGCATCTTTTGAAGAGTTGTCAACATCTGAAGAGGACATATTTTTAATATTTATGTATTTCTATGTGTTGATATTATAAAGAAGGAAAAAAAGAAAAAATAATCCAACGAAAAAACAACGTAAATTTTTTTGGGCAGAATTATGGAAATAGGCCTGTTTAAATACTCTGACTTCTGTTTAAAAAACTGGGGTGGTCGAGATTTTATGTCCATTAATAGCGGAATATTTCTGTCGCGGTTTGAAGAAAAGAAATTCGGAAATTAGGGCAGAAAATGTTTTTCCGGACACCACCTGATAAAAACACGGAAAAATATTTAATCCATACGTCACCTACCAATTAGATAAAATAAATAACGTGGTTTCCGTTATTTTTCATACCACTTTTATTGTAACTTATGCAGTTAACATTATTAAGCAATACAGTAATCAAAGAATTAGATATTTATTATAATAGAATGGGGTAAAAAAAGAATTAGACTATTTTTTCTGGCATATGACCTTTTACCACGATAAGATGACTAAAACTAGGCGTTCAAGAAAAAAATAGAGGACTGTGTTCTTCATATGGTCAGCTTCTATGGCACGGAGCTTATATCAGATTATTCTTTAAATTTTATTCAAACATTCAGAAAGTGAATAGACAATAACCACTATTAGAGAAGTGTAAATTTACGCGCGATCGAGGGTTCTAAGTATAAATAAATACTTGTGGAAAATATAACTCAAAAATGCCGGTTTTTGGATATTCCCACCTGTTAAATTTGTTGAAAGTTACTTTAAGCTTGAAGTATAAATATAAGTTCTTCGTTCCCCGCAGAATTGTATTTGTGGAGATTATGAATAATTCAAATCCATTAAAATCAAAGCTTTAAACCATTACTTCCCAACGTGTAATCAGCTAATATGACATTAGTAATTCACCAGTAGGATCAAAGTCAGGGTTATCCCGAAACACATTTAAAAAATAGGTGATATTTTCGTCCCTGTGTGGGAAGAGTTTCGCACTCAATAATCTAAAAGTTGTTTAAAATAATGATAATATATGGTTTAACTTTTGATTAAAGAATGGTTGGAGTTTTATTCAATCACTAAAAGTTTATGAAATGTATATATATATATATAACTTAGAGCACGTAAGTAAGTTCAGGAAAATTCAAATCAGCCTCGAGCAGGTAACGAAATTTCTTATTCATCCGGGGCTTTCAGAAGAAAAGCTGCTGATCAATCGCGGGGGGCTAGGTTAACGGATTAACACATACATCCGAAAAATCTATCAGTTGTTCCAAATTGTGTGTGATTGCATGGCTTATTTCGGCTTTAACAGGTTGTGTTTTTAGAGATAATATTTTAGCTAGGTTAAGTATCACAAAGTTATTATTGAGAGTTTGCCGATTAGCCTGGTTATAATTTCAGGCACTTCATAGGAAAACTTTTTCGTTCATACTTCACTTATTCTGTCACTAACTAGTTTTAATATTTCCTACAGAATCAACCTATATACAAAAAATTTCATTAACTAATAAAAAAGAAATATTTGAAAAAAGAATAATAAAATAATAATCATATTCAATATAAACTATAAACACGTTAGTAATATGAAAAGAAAATTAAACAACCTACTCTTCGTACACTCTAGTAATCATACCGGTACCAACAGTTTTACCAGATTCTCTCAAATTGAATCTTTGTCCAACTTCTAAAACAACTGGATACAATAATTCAACAATCATTTCAATATTGTCACCAGGGGCAACTTGTTTGGAATGATCGGTTTCCTCATCTGGGAACTTCAAGGTAACATTGACATTCGTAGTTCTAATGTACATTTGTGGTCTGTAATTTTCAGAGAATGGAGTATGTCTACCACCTTCATCCTTGGTTAAAATGTACAAGGATGCCAAGAATTTCTTGTAAGCTTTGACAGAACCAGGTTTAGCTAAAATTTGACCTCTCTTGATTTGTTCTCTTTTGACACCTCTTAACAAGATACCTGGAGTATCACCAGCTTGAGCTTGGTCTAATTCTTTGTGATACATTTCAATACCTGTAACAGTAGTCTTAATAGAACCATCTTTACCACCAACAATTTCGACTTCTTCACCTTTCTTTAAAGTACCTCTTTCAACGGTACCGGAAACGACGGTACCTCTACCAGAGATAGAAAAGACTTCATCAATTGGTAATAAAAATGGCTTCTCTAAATCTCTTTGTGGAGTTGGAATCCATTCATCAACAGCCTTCATTAATTTTTCGATCGCTTGCTTACCTAATTCAGGTTGTTTACCTTCCAAGGCACATAAAGCAGAACCCATAATGACTGGAGTGTCATCACCCTCAAAACCGTATTCACTAAGTAATTCTCTCATTTCCATTTCGACTAATTCTAACATTTCTGGATCATCAATAGTGTCACATTTGTTGACAAAGACGACTAATTTTTGAACACCGACTTGTCTGGCTAACAACAAATGCTCTCTAGTTTGTGGCATTTGACCATCTGTAGCAGCGACGACAATAATAGCACCATCCATTTGAGCTGCACCAGTAATCATATTCTTAATATAATCTTGATGGCCAGGACAATCAACATGAGAGTAATGTCTGTTCGCAGTTTCATATTCAACATGAGCAGTAGAAATAGTGATACCTCTGGCTCTTTCTTCAGGAGCTTTATCAATAGCAGAGTAGTCTAAGAAATCAGCACCACCGTCTTCAGATAAAACCTTGGTAATTGCAGCCGTCAATGTAGTTTTACCATGATCAACATGACCAATGGTACCAATATTGACATGAGGCTTAGATCTATCAAAAGTAGCAGCAAATCTAACAGATGATCTTGGAGCAATCTTTGGAAGACCAGCAACTAAATTAAAATTAAATATATTTGTTAGTATACTGAAAAATTTAAATTTCACTTCTAAAAAAATAAATATATAATATCCTACATACCAGAAGCTCTGTTGACAGCACGCAAAGCGTTAGCAAAAAATCGAGAAGCCATTTCAGTTAAGTGTATAAGCTATCCTGCTAATCAAGGAGAAAAATGAAAATCTGAACAACTGAAACCTTCAAAACTCAATCCTAAATGATGAAAAGGGGGGATGCCTAGGAGAGTAACTAGCAACGATCGTTCGAGGGTGTTAGCAATTTTTGTCGAAACGTTAATTAATTTTATCATGCGTTGTCTAATGCCAATGTATGTACATTGCACTTATGTTACTAATGCACGGATGTAAATAGAAAAAGATATGACCACTTACTTACTTAAGCTATAAATCATTAGTGTTCAAGATTTGATTTACTCATTTGGTTCACTCTCCACATCAGAGCTTGATCTGTAGTCATCTGCATCTTCGTTTTCATCTTGGCTGGAATCAAGAGCAATCATACCACTGCTTTCACTATTAGCCTTTAGAAATATCTCATATGTTTCTTCCAGATTTTTGTTATCTTTGTCCAAAAATTCCTGCAATCTGCCATTCATTGGCTCATAATCAGTAGACATAAATATTGATTCTCTAACATATATAATCACCATACCATTATCCAATGACTCGTATGTTTGTCTTTTTATTTGCAATTTCAAAGTTTCAAAATCAACAGTGGAAATTTCATAATTTTTATTCGTATCAATTTCATAATTAAAACAGAACCAGTTATTAGTTTCTTTGTTCAAATAACAGAATTGTTGTTCGTCAAGTATAATACCAACTAAAATCCACGGTTCTAATTTTGTTTTTGTTTCTTCATCTAAAATTTGATCAATATCATACGGGTCTATTTTGGATTTTTTTTTATTCAGCTCTTCTAAAGCTTCAATATTTTGCGCATTTGAATTAGAAATAAAATCTTTGATGTCTGTTATTTCCTTTAAAGTATTAGTCATAGAATCAGTAGATTTGTTTACAACATCTGAAAATTCGGAAGTCGAATCGTCACTTTTCTCACTATTAGAGTTTTTTTCCCTATCATCTGAAGAGCTTGTTGTCTTAACTTCGGTTTCATGAACTTCCACATCTTCTGCTACAGTACTCAAATATTTTAAAGAATTTTCTAATAAATTGTTAATACTTTTCCCATAAAATGACCTTAATTTTAGGGTTTCATTTCCAACTTTAGAAATTTCCTGCTTCAATTTCACTAATTCATCATATTTTTCTTTCACCAAATGATTATACTCCGATGTGTAAATTTGTGGGTAAAATTTGGCATCTAAATCAAAGCCTTCTGTAAACGTATCCCCATTGCTGTCAAAAATAATTGTTAAGATATCACTCATTTTCTTAAACTTCACCTCCCCCAACTCGCTAAGATCTTTCTGCCATAAAAGATTATGCATAATCTTGTATAAATTAGTATTGAATGAATTTGATTCAATTGGAAATCCTGTGTATGCCTGTTCTCGGAAATTCTCCCCATCTTCCATAATATCAACGTATGATCTGAAAAGATTTTCTAGAGGTTTTTTTAAATCATAGTTTGCAGTGCCAAATAAATCCACCATTTTGTTTAAAACAAAAGGAATAAATTCACCAATTGAATCATAATCCTCTGTCATTATTTTATTAGAAGCACTAACTAGATTGAAAATGGATGCAAATGATCTTTCAGAATTTCCAGTTAAAAAGGCAACAAGCCTTTGAATTTCCTGTGCAACAGAAGAATTTTCTAAACATTTCTCCTTTTTCCACCAATCTGGTTTATATCCGTAATTGAAAAACTCATGTTTTAGAATAAGATTTGAGAACTTCGGAGTTAAAGATAGAATCATAAGCAAAGGTGCCAAATAACTTTCCAAAAGCCCTGGCTTACTTGGTAATAAAATAGGTGGATATCCAGGTTCACGCTTTGTTTTGGAAGTATCTTCATAAATATCATAGTGAAACATATTTCTAGAATTCTCATGGACATTACTAATAACACAATGATCATTCTGATTTTTATCTCGAACTTCATTAGATGATAGCTTATATTTTATTTCATTATCTATATTATCTATGGGAATTGTAGTAGTTGGATATATCATTTCATGGCGAGTATGTGTTGCTTGAGAATTTTTATTCTGTGAATAGTCATATAAATTATTTGAATCACCTAATAATGGTATGATATCTGTGTCATTATATATTGGCGGGGCATTGATAGAGTTGTCATCCTGTCCATCATTCGTTGCCAAATATTCTGCAGCAGAGTTGATATCGTTGCCACTTTTATCAAGGGCATCCCGTGCTAGATCTGTTGGGAATCCCATAGAGACAAGAATTGTAACTTTTTCTTCTAATGACATTGGATTAAAATGATTATTATCTATTTTGAATTTAGTATCAAATGAGGTTTCGATAGGCAGGGGCAAAGGATGAAAACTCAAAAGCGAAACATTTATGTCTCTTTAAATTTTCACGTTTACTACATAAAAAAACACGGTTTGACTACGGTGTACCAAGCCAAAACTGTAAAATACCAAAAAAAGTTAAATCTATTACAGATTTTTATAGTTTTATAATATATAGGACCTTTTAAGATTAAAAGCGTAATATGCAAAGGAAAATTTTAACACCACTTTAATATGCATAATATGCAAAATACTAAAAACTAAGAATCAGAACACATCTGGTAATCTTTCAATAACATAAGAATGTGATCCAACACCCATAATAGGAACACCCGGAACTTTTCTAATTCTTCTCTTCAAATCCGCATCGTTGGTTGCAACAATATAACATTTGTGTTCAATGACTCTATGCACTAAACAGTCGTCGGCATAAGTACCTTTATGTGTGCATTTTAATCTTTTAATTCTTGGATCTTTTGCTAAAGTCAATGCAATACGATATCTGGGACCTAATTTTTCTAATTCGGCAAGCACACAATCTGTCACCATTGGAATACATTTTGCGTAAAGACAATCCATCATACCTCTAACTATGTCAATTTTCTTTTGAATACTGAAATTAAAAAAATTTGTATCTATAAGTATTTGATATGGTGGTTTAATAGACTCATTAAATTGGAAAAACAAAGCGGATGAAACTTGGGGAACTGCCCTGACCAACTCTTTGTCCTCTTCATTATTGGCTTTTCCTTGGTTTTCCTTGAGCCTAGGATCTTTGTGCATAATCATACGTTTCACTGAATGCTTTCTAGTCTTTTTAGCTTTACCCATATCGTTTACTGCTGGATACGTGTATATTATTATTCGAACTTCTTATCTCATGAAAAAAGTGTTGAAAACTTTTCATGTATAAAAAAATTTTAGAGTCCTGGAATGTTTTCATGCGCCACGTGGTATTTTATCATGTATCACATGTGGCGCATGCATGTAGATAATCAACTTTATTGAAAAAGGCCCAATGTTAATAATTCATTCGTAGCTGATTAATTGATTTTATTGAGCTTAAAAAAATTGGTTAAAACAATTATGACAAATAACAATGATGAGTTTATGGCAAATGAAAAGATAACGCCACGTTACGGACTTCATACATGTTCTTCTTTGAAAAAGTACCAGCTATCAAACATCACATCGCCTTCTTCTATTCATAAAGAAAATCCTAGAAACTCAACTTCAGCATCATCAATTTTTAATGAAAGACATGATTTAAAATCCAGCAACTGTGAAATTGAAATTTACCGTGATAAATCTGAAATCAACACTCACAATAAAGAATCAATACTAGCAAAAGGAGTGTGGAGTTTGTTCAACAAAACAAATAACATATCCATTGAAAACCCTAGTTCTCAGTTAGATAAGAAAAATGAAAGGATCATCAATGTAAAGGTATTAGCTGCAAGAAAAATATCAGAGGATAACGGAAATAAAAGACCGTTAAAAGATATTACTAGACAAGTTTTACCTTCAATAGCTCAACTAGAAACCCCTATTCAGGAAATATTCAAAAGCTTACATATTTCACCTAATATAAATATATCACAAAGGGAAAGTAAAGAACTTTTAAAACGAGGTTCAAATATTCATGAGATTTTTTTCAGAGAGAACCCAGATATTGTACAAATTGCAAAACATATAGAATTAGACGGAGAATCAGAAGATAAAGAAAATGAAAATGCTGGATCTTTGAAACTGTCTGAATTTAGTTTCAGTGTTGATTCTTTTAATATGAGGTATGCTGAAATCATATATCCTCCCAGTTATTATGTTGAACTATTAGATGATCCAGAAACCGATGTGACACTTGAAGACTTTCGCATGTTGCTAAATAATTACACTACTTTATGGAACGGTGAAAAAGATCATTAAGTTATTCAAAAGCGTACATAAGTATATAGCATAACTGTAGCTAGTATTTAACTAATAGACTCAAACGCATATAGAAATAGGAAGACACCGATTCTCATTTTGAGAACCACTTGTCACGTGAATTTTTTCAGTTCAGGGATACAGCGATTTCCACTTTTTTTCCTTTTCTTCGTATTGTTGATACTATTTACCTATTAGATATTGATATATTTTTTCGACAAATATATAAATATCTTTCACATTATTAAGCTTTAACTTTTTTATTTTACATTTTATTTAAGTTAATAGTTGAAAAGAGAAGAAAGTGTTAACTTCTAGTGAGAAATGACTGCCTACACCGAACATCTAGATGTTTTCGTGTCAAAACTTGAAGACAAGACTTTAGATTACCAAACCAAACATTCATTGTTTTCTGAGCTCTGTGACACATTAGAAACATACCATGGTGTGAATGAATATGAATATTTTTTAAAAACATTATTAGGAATCTTTTTTGAACAATTAAGAACAGTTCCAATTTCATTTGTTTCAAATTCACCTGAACAAAAGTTAAGATTTTTGATTCTTGATATTATTCATAGATTACCTACAAACGAAACTTTTCAACCATATGCAGTAGAAGTTTTAGAAGTTTTTTTAGATGTTATTAAAGAAGATAACGAAGAAAATGGTATTCAGTGTATGAAAATTATAACTTCTTTACATAAATCTTATAAAAATCACCTTTCTTCCAAAGTTAATGAATATATGGATCTATTAAAAGTCATCTACAAGAATGTGCCTCAGGTTGTTGAGGAACAATTTGGAAAACAGAATATAACCCCACCTATTGAAGAATCTACACAATCATCACTTTCACCAGATTTTTCATCAACAGATGAAAATACTTCAAAAATGTTATTCAAAGCTACACATTCTTTTAAAATGGTTGCGGAATGTCCAATTACTTTGGTTTCATTATATACTTCCTATAAAACTCTTATTGATACTACAGTTCCAGAATTTTTACCATTAGTTATAGATGTTTTAAGATTACAAGCTCCAAAACAAAAGGAAGCTCATGAAGTTGCAAAAGCTCAAGGCAAGTATTTAACCCATGTATCTCCAGAAATTACAAATAAATCAACTTATAACGATTTTATTTTATCGCAAGTTAAAGCAGCTTCTTTTTTGGCATATGTTTTCATTAGAAGAAGTAACATGTCCATAATGGAAACTTATCAGCAAGAAATTCCAGACTTAATTATTAAATTATTGCAAGATTGTCCAAGTGAATTGGCCTCTGCTAGAAGAGAATTATTACATGCTACTAGACATATTCTGTCAACAGATTTTAGAAAACTGTTTTTACCAAAAATGGATGTTCTTTTTGATGATAAAATTTTAATAGGTGATGGTTTAACTGCACATGAAACATTAAGACCATTGGCATATTCAATTGTTGCTGACTTTATACACGTTAATTCAGAGCTCACTGCTGATCAAATTTGGAAAAGTGTGGAGATATATTGTAAATATTTGCAAGATAATACATTAGCTAAAACTGTCCACATTATGAGTGCAAAACTTCTGTTAAATTTAGTTGACAGGATATTGAAAATGCCAAACAAAAATGAATCAAGACAACTATTCCTTCTGATGATTGATACATTTGGCAAACGATTTGCGTCTTTAAATAGGCAGTATGATGATATTATGAAAGAACACAAACTATTTTTAGCTAAGAGAAAGGATAAATCTGACAGCTTAAAACACCTAGAAAATAATGCAATAGAATTAACTGGTAAATCTTTGGATAATGCCGAAGAAGAAAAACACGATGAATTGAGAGCTTCACCAAAAAACCATGACAAAACTTCAGGTGATATATATGACTCAATGGATGTTGATGAACCAAAAGATATCATTTCGGATATCACATTTTATGAGATTGAAAAAGAGCTACCGATTCAAATTTCTCAACCACCATCGCAAGACCCACTTGATAGTGCTCGTTACTTGTTTAGAACGTTGATGACTTTTTTAAAATCCATTTGTTTTGGATTTAAAAGTTGTAATCCACCACCTCCAAGTGATTACACTCTTCAAGTTTGGCAAGAGAGTGCCAGAATTACTTCAAGTGAGGAGCTTAACATTTTTAAGAGATTATATAGAGAGTGTATTAGTGGTTTAAAATTTTTCCAAAGTTCAAAGATCACTTTGATAGGACCAGCTTTGAAACAAGCATTTGATATAACCGGACCCAATTTACCAATAACATCGTCAAAGGAAGAAAAAGATTTAATGGAAATCCTAGCAACAATGTTTATATATCTCGAACCAGCGGCTTTCAATGAAGTTGTGCAATCCGAATTGCAAAATACCTTTGAAGCCACGTTAAAGAATCCTGCCTTATTACATATTCCTCAATTCTTTTTAGCTAGTGAGATCACAACTTCAAGCTTTTCCAGTATTTTAATCATATTTGTTATTTCCAAGTTACACGAATTGGGTGATATGAATATTATCAAGTCTAATATTTTGATTAGATTGTTCAAGCTATGTTTCATGTCTGTGAATCTATTCCCAACTGCAAACGAAAATGTCATTTTACCACATTTGAATAAACTGATACTGAAATCATTGGAATATACGACTACAGCAAAAGAACCGATTGTCTACTTTTATTTGATTAGAACTTTATTTAGGAGTATTGGAGGAGGTAGATTTGAAGCTTTGTATAAAGAAATCCTCCCTTTGTTACAAGTTCTTTTGGAATCGTTAAATAGATTAATTCAAACTGCCCGTAGACCACACGAGAGAGATATTTACGTTGAATTATGTCTAACTGTACCTGTGAGATTAAGTGTTCTGGTTCCGTATTTAAGTTATTTGATGCGACCATTGGTTTTTGCATTGAATGGTTCCCAGGAGCTTATAAGTCAAGGTTTAAGAACCTTAGAATTATGTGTGGACAATCTCACTGCTGAATATTTTGACCCGATTATTGGACCAGTAATTGAAGATGTTATGAAAGCACTTTGGAAACATTTGAAGCCTTTACCATATTATCATCAACATTCGCATACCACCTTACGTATTCTTGGTAAATTAGGGGGTAGAAATAGAAACTTTATAGGTTTACATCAAGATTTAACCGGCGCTACGTTGGATGATCAAGAACTCAAAGGTATGTTCAAGATTGAAGGTATTCCTCATGAAGTTCCTGTTTGCATGACGTCTGGAATTTCAACTGCATTAAATACTTTGGAAAATGTGCGTTATAAAGTTCACTACAGAGTTAGTGCTTTTAAGTATTTGAGTAGTGTTTTGAAACTTTTTATTAATACTGATGATATACCCGATAACTTTGACTTCAGAGTTCAACAAGTTGTCAATTTCATTGCTAATGATGGCAATGGCCCTATAAACAAAAATTGCACCAAATTATCCCCAGATGACACAAGAGATTCTGCTAAATTTGATAGGCAAGAAGAGTTATTGGTAAGACTTTTGAAGGTGCTGTTCTATGCTGTTTCTATGGATGAAGTGAAGGAAGAGGCACAATCATTACTTGATGGAATTTGTGAGCATTATGTTTTGTTGTGCCTTGGTAGGGCAATGGTTGATCAAAATAAATTAACCAGACCTTTTAATGTAAATAACCATGAGGGTAAACATTCACTAAACGAAAGCACTATTTTTGATGCAATCTCTTATGCATTAAGTTTTTATATCAGTTCTGTCAGAGAAGCTGGTCTTAGATCTGTCAAGGTTATATTTGATACTTGTGTTACTTTATTTGGTTCCATAGAGAATGCATTGAAGTTTATGCCTATTAGAAGAATGTGCTCTAACTTTATCCATCGTTGTTTTGAAGATGCTTATTATGATAAACTTGGTGGTTGTTTGGGTCTACAATCCATGATTAATGATTTAAATATTACATATGAATATTTTTCGGTTAGACAATTAGAAATTTCTAGAGCTATGTTTTTTGTTTTGAGAGATACTCCCGAAGATGTTCCATCTGAGGTTTGTGCAATTGCTAAGGGTATTATTTTAGATCTTTTAAAAAACTGTAATAGAGAACTTTCCAAGGAAGCTGTTTTTCAACAACCATTTCAATCACTTGTTAGTCAAATTGTTTTTGATCTAAGTAATTCCAATCCAAATGTTAGACAAACTGCACAAAAAGCAGTTCAAGTTTTGTCTGAAGTTACACAAGTTCCAATTGCCACAATGATTTCTCCAAGTAAGGGTATCTTACTTGCCCCAATTTTTGGTAAGCCGCTTCGTGCTTTGCCTTTCCATATGCAGATAGGCAACATTGATGCAATTACTTTTTGTCTTGGTTTAGAGAATTCATTTTTAGAATTCAATGATGAATTAAACAGACTGCTTTCGGAAGCATTGGCTTTGGTTGATGCAGATGATGAGTCTTTAATCAGTGTCCACAGAGTTTCTGAACACAAGACTGCTGAACAGTTGGTTAAATTAAGAGTAGTTTGTATCGAATTACTATCTTTGGCATTAACAAAACCAGAATTTTCTGATGGTAATCCCCAGGTGAGAATTAGAATTTTAAGCGTTTTCTTTAAAACTTTGTGTGCTAAAAGTTCAGATATTATTAATGCAGCTCATTCTGGTTTGAAAAAAGTATTATCACAAAATGCAAAATTACCCAAAGAACTACTTCAAAGTGGATTACGACCAATGCTAATGAATTTGTCAGATCATAAGAAGTTAACCGTTTCAGGTTTAGAAGCTCTATCTCGCTTACTCGAACTACTGATCTCTTATTTTAAAGTGGAAATTGGTAGAAAGTTGTTGGACCATTTAATGGCATGGGCTCAGCCCTCGACACTACAACGAATCTCTTCACAAGAACTTGATAATAATGTTACTGTTCAAATTATTGTGGCTATTCTTAAAATTTTTCACTTGTTACCTCCTCAAGCCTATACATTTATGGAAGAACTGATGGATACTTTACTTTTCCTTGAAACTAATTTACGCCGTCACCAAACGTCTCCTTTTAGAGCTCCAATTGCAAAATTTCTAAATAGATTTTCAGATCATGCTATTAATTATTTTAAACAGCGTTTTGGATCAAGAGTTTATGGTTCTAGACTAGCATATTTTGTTGGTCTTGAAGATTCAATTAATTTAAGAGATTCTGTTAAAGAGAACTTGGATGCTTTTACCGATTTAATGATTAACGAAGCAAATAGTGATGTCAAGTATACTATGTTATCTAATATGGTTGATCTGGCCGATGCCATTTCATCCAATGATGAAGAGTGGTTGAAATCTTCCGGTGAGTTAATGAAAAAATTAACTCAGGTATCCATTGAATGCTTACATTATAAGAAAACATCAACTTTAGTTTCCTCAATCCACTTTCAATTGGACCAATCGATTGACTTTTTGCAATCTGTTTATGTGAAGCACTTAAGCCTTGTCAACTCTCCCGCTATTGAAACAATGAATTTAGTCGATTATTTATGTGTAAATAATATTATTGTTTCGGATGATGTTGAAAAGTTTATTTTTGCTAACGTTATTAAATCATCAGATTCCAAGATACGTCAAGAATACTTATGTGAAATCATATCATATATTACAGATAAAACATATCAACTCGATACTAAAATTTATGCATTAAAAAATATTTTCATTCCAATTTGTATTTACAATGCCAAGATTCATGTTAATCCTTCTGAACTGACTAAAATTAATGATGGTTCTATGGACTGGGTCTCTGAAATCGGCAAAAAGATTTGGAAGGTTGGTGCTGAAAATACACATAATGAATCCAATATCACAGACAGATTCAGGGTCGAATTGTTACAATTGACCTCTTTAATGGTAACTTACTATCCTGACGCTGTTCTTGAATGGAAAAAAGAAATTATAAAATTCAATTGGAATTTGATCAGTTTAGAAGACACCATCACGAAACAAGCCGCATATATTTCTACTGTGTACTTTATTCGTGCTTTTGATACTCCGGCTAAAGTTGTTACTCAAGTGTTTGTTGCATTATTGAAAACAAATCAAATTGATATAAGGTTCTTGGTCAGACAGGCATTAGATCTTTTGGCTCCTTTCCTGAACAAGCGATTGAGTTCGGATATTGAATGGTTGAAGTGGTCACGCCGTGTATTATCTGAAGACGGTTTTGTTGTTACTCAAGTTTTGAATGTATATCAATTTATTGTTCATCATTCTGATTTATTTTATGCTGCAAGAGATCAGTTCATTCCAAATATTATTACCGCAATGGGAAAACTCACCATCTTAAATAATAGCATGACAGATAACCAAGTTTTAGCCATTGATCTGGCTGAATTAATTTTGAAATGGGAAACACAAGCAAAGAAAGATAAAGAACTACATATTGCTATTATGAATGACTCTGATGATATGATTGATGATAAAAACGCAGAAGATCAAGATGCTATGGATGTTGATTCTAAGCCTTCAAACTTGGCTACCATTTATTCTGTTCCATTTGGACAAAGAGAAACTTGTATCACATTTTTGATACGTTATGTATGTATTTGCCACCAAAGGGCTTCGGAAAATGAACTGGGAAAACGTGCCTTGAATATTTTGCATATTTTGCTTTCTCCAGGTTTCTGGCCCGAAGTCAGTGTTAAGTTGGCATTTTTTGAAAGGTTTTTGGTTACTGCAGACTTCAACACCAGTAATGTTCTTGGTTACTGCTTAAATGCATTAGAAGTTTTGGATCTTGCTTTGGAATGGAAAACTTCTGAGTGGATTGTAGCTAATCTTTCATATTTGCAAAATTTGTTGGAAAAGTGTATTCGTTCTGATAACCATGATATTCAGGAAGCTTTACAGAATGTTTTGAAGTTGATTTTACAAGCCATTAATGTGGAGCTCCCTTCATCAGATGAAGAACAACCAGAAGAAGTCATGAATTTCATGAACTTCTTAGTTACAGTGATTTCAGAAGATTTGAACAGTATGAACTCTGTTGCCGCTGGTATCACACTCTGCTGGACTCTTTCTCAATTTAAACCAGAAGTGTTGGATTCACAGATTCCTTTGATGATGAGGACATTAGGTAAGTTAGTTAAAGATCATATCACTCTTTCGAGTCAAGGAAAACATCATCAAGCAAATGATAGCAATGCACCAGGGGAATATGAGGCTAAGATGACAACTAAACTTTTAGAAAAAATACTCAATTTGTCTGCCATAAGAATTACAGCTCTGGGTGACCAAAGGAGAATATTTTTGTCATTACTAGTTCAATTAATAGATAGATCCATAGATAAAGGATTGTTAATGAGGATTGTCAAAATTGTTCGTAGCTGGATTTTCACAAAGAATGAAGTTGTTCCAACTGCAAAAGAAAAGGCCGGAGTTTTATCAAAAATGATGATGTATGAGATGAAAGGTGATCCTGAACTAACGAAAACATATTACCAAATTATTGTTGATATGTTCAAGGATGAAAATTTGGCATATAGTGAGTTGACGTTTAGGATGGAACACCCATTTTTAGTTGGTACCAAAATTTCAGACGTTGGAATTCGTCAAGAATTGATGGCCATTTTGAATAAGTCATTAGAAAAAGATATTAGTAGCAGGCTATTTTACGTTATCCGTGAACAAAATTGGGAATATTTATCTGAATACCCTTGGCTGAATCAAGCTTCTCAATTATTATATGGTGCATTTGATTTTGACTACGATCTTAAGTTAAGTTCAAAGGAAAATCAGCTTGCTGCATTATCTGATATCTCTCAAGTTTTACCTGATATCAAAGTAGATACAGTGGAAGACCGTATAACAACTTTCATTTCGAAACATAAAAAATTTATTGATTTAAATTTGAAAATTAAAGCTAGGGATATTCTTACTCCACTCTTAGACATTTCATATCAAAGTCCGGAAACAATTCATAACTCATGGTGCAGTTTGTTTCCAATTGCATATAATTGTATTGAATCGAGAGAAAAACCGGATTTTTTACACTGTTTTGTTACTTTGTTGTCAAAAGATTATCATATGCGTCAGCAAGATGGTAAACCTAATGTGATTCACACTCTATTAACTGCAGCAGGAAATTGTCCAGACTTACAACTTCCTCCTCATCTTGTTAAGTACTTAGGCTTAAATTATGATGCATGGTATTCCGGTGTAAGAATTTTAGAACAGATTGATTTACACCCAATTACAGACAATCCAAAAATCAAAGAAACAAACAGAGATGCTTTAGTCGAAATGTACTCTAACTTACAAGAAGAGGATATGTTTTATGGTTTGTGGCGTAGAAGATCTAAATATTTTGAAACAAATGCCGCTCTTTCCTATGAACAGATTGGTCTTTGGGATAAAGCTTTGAAACTGTATGAAACTGCTCAAATCAAAGCTAGAAGTGGTGTTTTGCCGTACAGTGAATCTGAATATGCATTATGGGAAGATGATTGGATTTTGTGTGCTGAAAAATTACAATATTGGGATATCTTGACTGAACTTGCTAAACATGAAGGTTTTACTGACTTGTTACTAGAATGTGGTTGGAGAGTCGCTGATTGGATTACTGATAGAGAACCTCTAGAACAATCTGTCAAAACTGTTATGGATGTTCCAACACCAAGAAGACAAATGTTCCAAACCTTCTTATGTTTGCAAGGTTACGCTCATAATACAGAAACAATTCAAAATGTTACTAGATATTGTGACGAAGGTATTCAGTTGGCGTTGCGTAAATGGTACTCATTACCACAGAGAATTACAGGTGCTCATATCTCATTACTTCATAATTTTCAACAATATGTCGAATTTATGGAAGCAAGTCAGGTTTATAGAAGTTTGGCAACCACCACTGCCGAAAATTTGGATATTAAATCACAGGATTTGAAACGAGTTTTACAAGCTTGGAGAGAACGTTTACCGAACACATGGGATGATATTAATATTTGGAATGATTTGGTTACATGGCGTAAACATGCCTTTGATGTTATCAACAAGGTTTATATGCCACTAATTCCATCTTTGCAACAGAATAATAATAATAATAATAATTCTTATGCATTTAGAGGCTTTCATGAAATTGCTTGGGTTATCAATAGATTTGCCCATGTCGCAAGAAAACACAACATGCCGGAAGTTTGTATTACCCAATTGACAAAGATTTATACTTTACCAAATATTGAAATACAAGAAGCCTTCTTAAAACTAAGAGAACAAGCCAAATGTCATTATCAAAATCCTAATGAGCTCAATACCGGTCTTGATGTTATTAGTAATACGAACCTGGTTTACTTTGCTGCTCAACAAAAGGCTGAATTTATTACACTTAAAGGTATGTTTTTGGCCAAACTTAAGGCTCCGGATGAAGCTAACCAGGCGTTTGCTACTGCCGTGCAATTGGATTTGAATTTGCCTAAAGCTTGGGCTGAATGGGGTTTCTTTAATGATAGTAGATTTAAAGAAAGTAGTGATATCAATTTTGCAAAACATGCCATAAGTTGTTACTTACAAGCTGCAAGTCTTTATAAAAATAATAAAGCTAGAAGGTTGTTGTGTAGAATTCTGTGGTTAATTGGATTAGATGACGCCAAAGGAACGTTAGCGGATACTTTCGAATCTCATCAAGGTGAAATGCCTGTTTGGCATTGGGTCACTTTCATTCCGCAACTATTGACTTCTTTATCTCATAAAGATGCAAAGCTTGCTCGCAAAGTATTGATCCGTATTGCTAAGTCGTATCCCCAGGCACTACATTTCCAATTACGCACCTCAAAAGAGGATTTCACTGTTTTACAAAGACAAATGGCACAACAGCAAACACCTCAAACCGGACAAACATCTGCCCAACCAACTACTGTCAATGGTGCTGCTAATTCTTCTACTGCTCCAAGTGTTGCACAGGCCCCTGGTATAGCTACAACAACTAAAACCGCAAGCCCTGCTGCTGCCTCTCCATTGTTGGCGTCTGGTTCTCCAGATTCCAGCCCTTCAGCAAATACTATCTCAGCACGCAGGCCATGGCAATACATTGATGAAATTATGGGTATTCTGAAAACTGCTTATCCATTATTAGCATTATCCCTAGAATCATTAGTCGATCAAATTAGTCAAAGATTTAAATCTAATCATGATGGTGATGCTTACAGATTGGTTGTCGCACTATACAATGATGGTGTTCAATATTTTAACAGATTACCAAACCCTAGAGAAGATGCTAGATTGCCACCCGCTACTGAAGCTAATATCATTAGATTTGCTGATACCGTCTTACCAAAACATATTAAACAAGAATTTGAAATTGATATAATTCAAAGTAAACCAAATTTAGAGACTTATATTTCGAAATTGAAGAAATGGAAAGATTGCTTAGAGGAAAGGCTTGATAGAACATATGGTAAAGTTAATCTGGAGAGGGTTTGTCCTCATTTAAGTCAGTTTCATCATCAAAAATTTGAAGATATTGAAGTTCCTGGCCAATATTTGTTGAACAAAGAAAGTAATCAATATTTTGTTAAGATTGAAAGATTTATGCCGACTTTGGAATTAATTCGTGGACCAACTGCATGTTACAAACGTATAATTATTCGAGGTAATGATGGTAGTTTACATACTTTTGCTGTTCAATTTCCGGCAGCCCGTCACTGTAGAAGAGAGGAACGTATTTTCCAATTATTCAGAATTTTCAATGATCAACTTTCCAGAAATGTTCAAGCAAGACGTCGCAAAATTGAATTGACGCTTCCAATTGCTATTCCTCTTTCACCACATATTAGGTTGATGTCTGATAATGAAAAGCACATTAATATGTTGGTTATTTATGAAGATTATTGTAAGAACAAAGGTCAAAATCGTGATGAGCCATTAGCGTACACTATTGAGAAGCTACATGCAGCATATGATCCAAGACTGCCAAAACCTGATATTTTGAGCGTGAAAACTGAAATTCTTGCTGCAATACAATCATTGTTTGTTCCAAATACCGTCATGAAAGATTACTTTATGAATTATTACCCTAGATTTGAAGATTTCTGGATTTTTAGAAAACAATTTAGTTCTCAATATGCAGCATTTATTTTTATGACCTATATGTTATGTATCAATGCAAGGCAACCACAAAAAATTCATATTCATCAAGGTTCAGGTAAAGTTTGGACATCAGAAATGCTCCCTTATAAGGTTGCAGGTGGTAAAACTCATACAAATATTTTTGCAAACAGTTTCTTGGATGTTTCGGCACAACGTGCAGCTCCAATTTTCTGTTCTCTGGAATTAGTTCCTTTCAGATTGACACCTAATATTCAGGAATTAATAGGACCTGTTGGTCTGGAAGGTATATTATCTATGCATATGATGGTCATTGCGCAATGTTTATCTGATCCAGAGTATGAAATTGAACATTTTTTGAACTTGTTTATTAGAGATGAAGTTATTGCATGGTTTACGCAAAGGCACAGATCTGCTGCCCAAGATACTACACATCTAAGAGAAATTGTCCGCGTTAATGTTGAGTATATCATCAAGCGTATCACTCAACTGTCTAATACAGAAAATCAAGGTCAAGGTGTTTCTTCACAATTTGTCTTAAATCTAATTACGCATGCTGTTAATCCACGTAACTTAGCTAGTACTGACACATTATGGATGGCTTACTTCTGATACTTTTTCTTTATACGTATTTATGTTTTTTTCATCATTTTTTACTTACTTTTATTTACTTTTTTTGCTTTTGTCTAATTTTTTTATTTCATCGTACTTTTGTACTTGATTTTGTTTATATTATATTAAATTTTTTAAATAACTATACAATAACTAATGATGATAATGTGGATATGTTTTTAGACGCTCATCATACATATTATCATCAATTTGAACATCGTAAAACATTGCTTGCAGATCATCAAGTGATTGGTTTCTCTCGATTCGGTTAAAATAAGCGAATAATCTACTGTTAGTAACCAGTAAATTCACCATTGATGTTAAAAAATTACATATCGATAACTGTAACGAAATCAACTGAAACCACCGAGTGAATTGGGTGACGTCGGTCTTAGTTTTATTTCTGAATTCGTATTCAACTAAATATAAGTGCTCCCTGTTGAAAATAACTATTGTAGACCATGACGACAAAAAGATACCTATTGCTTGAACTATCGCTGAAGCCTTGAACCTCCGATAAACCTGAATTTCTCTCGTTAAATTTTCAAAAGGATTATTTAAATTATCGTCTACGGAAGTGGCAATTAACAATGGAAAGAAATAAGACGATGCCAAATTATAGACCTGACAAATTGTAAATATTAAAGGTTTGTCCTCTAAATCTAGACATATGAACCCAGTGTAACTCAAAATCAATTGTGATATCAGAAATACCACATAAAATATTAGAGACGATAAAACTCTTTTGTTAGAAACCAATGCATTCCAGTTCGAAACTTCTAAAAGAGATGATATTTTAAGAGAATAAGTACTACTTGGTTTTAAATTATTTCTTTGAATCGACGAAACCTGAGGAGAAACTACAATTTTGGTATCATTGTAATCAAGTATTTGACGAAGAGTTCGAACATGACTTAAACTTCTCGTAGTCATAAAAATATATATTTAGCAAATAGTTAGTTATATTTGATATGTAACAAACATTTAGAAAGGGGAGTCTTAATAACACTTTAGAAGTCATGGATCCCAAAAATAGGTGTGGCGCATGGTATTACTTATTTGTTAGGTAAAAGAACACCAACCTTTCTATTTTGCAAATAAGGCTCTCAGATTTCTTGACTCCAGTTGATATCCAGACACCAGATGCACCCATCATATTGGCCATCAATACATCTGTAAAAAGTCTGTCTCCAACAACAGCGACCTCATGAGGGTGCTCACACACTTTGTTATTACGAAAGTAAGTCATTATCTCTTCGTAACAACCTGGCTTCTTCGTTGAATGCCTTAAAACTGGTACACCTGTACTATTTTCTAGTATTTTTGCCTGATCATGGTGTGGGTCGTCATTGGTCCCTGCAGAATTACTCACAATTAAAAGTTGTGCTTTCGGGTACTGTATTTTCAATTCGTCCCATTTATTTTCGTACTCGTGCCAAACTTTATCATCATGTGCTTTTGCAAAACAATTGTCTTTATCTAACACAATAGCTTTGATATTAATAGGAGATGTTTCTGAAGAAGGTATTATGAGTGGAACCGGAAGTTGATTGAAAGTTGAAACTGTGAGTTGGGGTAGGCATAATTGTGGATTAAATATCAAACGAAAAATATTTAAAGTGGCACTCAGATTGAATCCAGACATATGTGTTAATTTTAATATCTAAAGCTTTTTATAATGTATAATGTTACCGTTTAAACTGGTGGAATCTCTTGTTTACTGACTAGAGTTTAGCGACAGAGAAAAGTTTTAACTCGAGAAATCTTCAACCTTTTCAATTTTTAGCTTTAGTGTCTGACTTTCAATTTTTAAGCTGTATCTAAAACAAAGAGACCATTTTGAAAAAGATTTTCCAAAAATGTCGGAGAATATTGGTTCTACTGAATCTTCTCTGAAGGAAGACAGACAGATTAAAAGATCTTTGAACGAAAAGTATACTTCAAAATCTCTATCACATTGGAAGAAAAAGAATAAAGAGGATGAACATAATAATATGGAGCTTGATGACGGGTCAGATAGTGAAGACTTCAACACGTGTATTGTGTGTGCTGAGCAGATATGTTTAGCGTCGATATCACCTTGTAATCATAGGGTTTGTCATGTTTGTTCATTTCGACAACGTGCTCTCTATTTGAAGAGACAATGCTTAGTTTGTCGTACTGAAAATGAAAATTTAGTTTTTACAGAAGATTTATCTTTGGATGATTTTGAATCTATAAAAAAGTCAAGATTTATTCCAAAATTTTCCAATGATCATGGGATCCGATACACATCAGATTATGCAAAGGAGAAAACTTTAAATCTTCTGAAATTTATTTGTCCAATTAAATCATGTTCACATCATTCCGAACAGCTGTCTAATTTTAAAGAGTTAAATGAGCATACTAGAGAAGTTCATAATAAAGTTTATTGTTCCTTATGTGCTAAATTTAAGAAAGCTTTTATTTCAGAATTGATGCTTTATACCCCTAAGCAATTACAGGTTCATCAATCTAAAGGTGACCAAGAAGGCTTTAATGGGCATCCAGTTTGTAAATTTTGTTCCGGTAAAAGATTTTATTCTGATGATGAATTATTTATTCATATGAGAGAAAAACATGAAAAATGTCATATATGTGATCAAATAAATCCAAATGTCCCTCAGTATTTTAAGAATTATGATCATTTAGCTCAACATTTCAGAGATGCACATTATGTTTGTAATGTTCAAAGTTGTTTAGATCAAAAATTTGTCGTTTTTAGAGATGATTTTGATTTACAAGCTCATATGATTAAAGAACATGGTAAAATATTTGGTGGCGATAATCTGTTATTTTCTAATAGCCAATCAAAATTTGGTTCTCAATTGTCAACTTTTGAAACAAATAATAGAAAAAATAAAAAGAAAACATCAAATGAAAATGATAATCGTGATTCATATCAAACTAAGAAAATGAGATTAGAGGAAAGAGCAAAACATTACCTAAACTATTCACAATCTGATTTTGATAAATTTCTCGTTGCAAACACAAAATATGGTAACAATGAAATTGATGCAAATGAACTTTTTAAAGAATATAAAGTCATTTTCAAAAATAGTATCGATGTTGATTACAGTATTTTGATTTATGAATTGGCAGGTTTATTCCAAGCCAAATCTTCATTAAGAAAGAACTTAGAAGAAATTAATTCTTCGGAGCTAAAACAAAAGCAATTAGAAGAGCAATTCCCAGAGTTACCGGGTGTTGATTCTTCACCCAATTTATTGTCAAACAATTGGAATAACAGCTCGACAACGAGCCTAAAATCAATTCCTAATAGATCTGGTAGTAGTATTTCAATCAAAACATCTTCAAAATTGAGCAGAAAAGCATATAGCTTACCATCATTACCGAAAACTAATGCTGTGGTATTTGACTCATCACCGACTACAGGTAAACCAGGTTGGTTATCTTCAACAGCAAGACCAAAAACACGTGGGATTTCAAGTAATCCAATGCCAATTAATGCTATTAGCATTCCAGGTTTCACACCAAAATCTGTGACTAGTAATAAATCAGCTAATGCATGGGGTTCAAAAAATCCTTCTACATCATTAATCAGCCCAATTCCCGAACCATCTAAAATTAAAATCGGCTCAGATAATAAAAATGTTACGGTTAATTACGAATTTGCTCCAAAACTTCAAAAAGGCAAACCTATTGACGAAAGAAAATTTCCCAAATTACCAGAATTACAAAAGAGAAAGCCACTACCTCGTGTTAATCCAGTAAATCGTTCTATTGGGCAATGGGGTTCTGGACCTAATCCAATTATACAAAATATAGACTCTGATCCATTTGATATGAATAACTTACAGGTCAGTTTGAAAAATACTAAAAAGAAGAAAGGCAAACAAGTTTTATACCATATTGGCATCTGATTTATTTGGCTAGTTTATAAATTTACATTTCTTTAATTATAATCATTTATCATGTAACTCATTATATTAAATCCTTAGTTGTTTGTAAATACCTATGTACCTATATATAAATAGTTTTAATCACAAAAGTTGGATTCCTTTAGTCCAAGCATAAGATCCATCGACTAATATAAATATTACCAAGCAAGGGATGAATGTTGACCAAAAATAAATATGCTGATATAATGGATAATCTAAGTTATACAATTCATTAATAAAAGATGAAATTGTGGTTAAAGAGCCTGCAAATCCAGCCGAAAAGGAATTTAATACAAATTGATGAACTTTATTCTGAACTAATAATTCATCTAATTTTCTGTTTTTATAACCATGACTTAATAATTCAACAATTGCAATTAATAAGCATCCTAATACGTTAGCAATTAATGTACCTGTTGGGAACCATTTTGCAAAAATTCTACCATTTAATTTTGATAATTTGAATCTAGTAAGAGCACCGACCGCCCCCATTAGAATTGATAAAGAGTATGTCACTTTAAACCAATAATTGATTGATAAAGCGCATGATAAGACCAAGTTTGCAATCAACGCACATATACCCAAAACTGCAAACGTTAATTCAAGGATTCTGCAATTTCGATAATTTAAAATATTTTTAAGTTTTGGAACAATAAGATGATCAAAAAGTAGTGCAAAATTTTTACCCAGACTATGACCGAAAAAACTCACTGCCATATTGGTCAACAAAATTGCAAAAAATTCCATAACTTTGTAGCCATTATTTGGCAAATTCACTGGACTTTCAACATTATTAATTGTTTTAAAAAAAATTTCAACCATCATACTTGAAAATGATGAAAATGAACCACAAAATCCAGCAGTTATACCAGAATGTAAAGCAACCTGTTTCATATTTTTTTTATCAGAATTTTTTAGAATGCAATTCCAAAATTGAACAGCATTATTAGTCCATGACATTACAAAACAAGCTGCAAAATTAACCCACACAATAGTTCCTGCGTGATAGTTTATGTAAGAATCATCATATTTACAGAGTTTTTGTAGAGAAATTCTAGCCAGATTTCCAGGAACTGAAAACGAAATTACTAGCAATGTAACCAAATATCTATTTGAAAAAGGCGTATCTTCAACAGACAGTATATTTTGCGGGTGCCAGAACTGTAATTCTCTTGGCGATATTTCTTTACCTGCAAGTTCTTCTTGTTCAGTAACTGTTTGCTTTAAAGTTTCTATCACTTCATTACTTATAATTGAAGAAAAGCTTGAACGACGTCGTTCTATATTGTTATTTGCCATGCTGCCCATTATTTGTCATAACTGATAAGTAATTTAATAATAAAAATAGTTATTGAAGAAATCCGCAACAGTAAAATTTAAAAAACAAGCTTTACCGCTCTTTTATATCTAGCAGATACTGCATAGAAAAAGTCTGTTAATCTATTATAAGTTCTTATTACACGATATGCCATCAGTACAAGATGCAAAGTACCAGAGATTTCTTGCCTTAGCAACAGCCCCAACTATAGTTCGAGCAAATCAAAAAGATTCATATTTTATAAATCAATTGGCTAGTAAGTTCAGTGATGTAATTCAAGTGTTCAAGAATTCTAGGTTTATACATTCATATAAAGTTGAACTAAAGATGATTTCAACGATATTTTATTTGATTCTTACGACTTTACTTGGAGCTAAGACACTAGGTGAAGAATATGTTGATTTAATTTATGTTGATAGAAAAGGTGGTAAAATACCAAAGTTTTTACCTAGATTAGGATTTATTTTGAGTTATACACTTTTGCCTTATTTACTTTCCAAATTATTTAAATTCCTTTCTAATATTCCAAATAATGATAGATTAAAAAATGATACTAATTCAAATCCAAAACTTAAAAATTTTTTTTCAAAATTTACGTTTACAAATATTATTGACTTGATGAATTTACATCTTGCATTATTTTATTTTTCCGGAAAATATTATCAATTATCAAAAAGAATTCTTGGATTGAGGTATGCATTAGGTTATAAACCTGATCCAAGATCAAGGCAATCCAATGGTAATTATGAGTTACTCGGGGGATTAATGATGTTACAATTAATCATTAAACATGGCAATAATTTTAAAAAAATATTTGAAAATAATAAGAACAGGGTAGACAGTGAAGTTTTGAATATAAAAAGAAAGGAACTTGAAAATAAGGAAGGAGTTATTTACGAATTTCCTGAATATAAGGAGGAAGAACAAAGTAACGATAATAATGAAGATAATGAGAAAACTTCCCTTAGCGATTACCTTATTTCTTTAGAAGATATAAACCAATTACCATATATTCCAGAACAATCAAGATCGTGTATGCTTTGTTTATCCCCGATGACTGATCCAACATGTGCAACATGTGGACATATTTTCTGTTGGGGTTGTATTATGGATTGGTGTAAAGAACGAAAAGAGTGTCCATTATGTAGGGCAAGTGTGAAAGAGAGTCAAATGTTACCACTAAGATGATAACAATAACATAATCGAAGTGCTGAATACCGATATCGGTCCTGTGTAAATAATGTGGCTTGTGTGGCTGGCGTTTCTCAAAAAAAGAAACATACACTGTCAAAACGATGAAAACTTTTTGGAATTAACGGGCCGTGTTTGTAATATAGGGTAAAGTAAAGAAAACGAATAATATTAATATAATATAGTATATTGTAATAAAACAAAGTGGAACAGTTAAACGATTTAATAACACCCCATATTATGACAGTTGAACACTATTATTTATCAGACTCATTAATATTAAGCTTATGACTAAAAGAAGGACTTGAAAAATTACCTTTGACTCGATTCGTGTACACGTAAGTAATAAGTAACAAGGATGATTCATTCATCGGAGTGAACGCCAATTATCGGGATTGAAAAAGCGGACAAACGCTAAAATTTAACGGTGAATAATTGGACGCTCCCGGTGTGTTACGGTGGCTTGTTGCGTAAGTACACGGAACCGGATCTGATTCCGGGTGCACGAGATCTAATTGATGGGCCCTCGGTCCAATTAGAGCACGCGACACCCTGAAGATGATTCACGATGAGTTCTATTAAACGTGTCAGACCGGGAAGACAGAGTCAAAGTAGTTATCTGGGGAATTGTAATACGCGAGTTTACTTCAAGACTGAAAAATTTGCTAATGATGGACCGGAGATTTTATTTCCAGATTATGGAATCACTATAAAAATTGATTACTTTCCCATTTTCACAATTCTATATTGGCCCCTCTGACTATTATTGCTTTTATCTTAATAAAAAAAAATTAACTGGAAATTTTGTCGCCGTTGTATTCAAATTATCATTTCAATAAAATTAGAGAAAATGTTAAGATCTCAATTGAAAAACGTCTTTTCAAAGGCTAACACTAACCTTGTTAAATCACAACTTTTCCAAAAAAGAAATTTAGCTTCAGCTAAAATTTCAAAAGAAAACTCATATTCGAAACAAACAATTCTAAAAACAGCTGCTGCACTTTCAGTTGCAACTGCTATTGCATCATATTTTTACACTTCACAGCAAAAAATTTCAAATGATGAATTAGGTCACCCAGATGGTTCAATTTCAGTTGAAGAATTTATTAAACATAATCATGCTGATGATTGCTGGATTACTGTTAATGGTAATGTTTATGATTTAACAGATTTTATAAGTATGCATCCAGGTGGTGTGACACCTTTAATCCAAAACGCAGGACATGATGCAACTGAGCTTTATAATAAAATTCATCCAAAGGGTACAATTGAGAGTTTTTTACCAAAGGATAAACAATTAGGTGTTTTAATTGGTGAGGCTCCAAAATTAGAAATTATTATTGATGATCAAGAAAGAGAAAGATTAGAAAACCTAGAGCATTTACCAGCTCTTTCTCGTATCCAAAACATCTA
Organism: Kregervanrija delftensis; assembly: GCA_019155655.1. Taxonomy (NCBI): domain Eukaryota; kingdom Fungi; phylum Ascomycota; class Pichiomycetes; order Pichiales; family Pichiaceae; genus Kregervanrija; species Kregervanrija delftensis. Next base: position 416,037 of record JAFMZF010000010.1, on the reverse strand, counting down.
TGATTTTGAACACATCGCTAAAAAGGTTTTACCTGAACAAGCTTGGGCTTATTACTCATGTGGTACAGAAGATGAAATAACAATGAGAGAAAATCACTATGCATACCAAAGAATTTATTTTAGACCAAAATGTTGTGTGGATGTTATGGATGTTGATACTTCAACCACTTTATTAGGTACCAAAACAAGTGTACCATTTTACGTTTCAGCTGCTGCATCTGCAAAATTAGGACATGATGATGGTGAATGCTCAATTGCAAGAGGTGCAGGTAAAGAAGGTGTTATTCAAATGATTTCTTCATTTTCTTCTTATTCATTGGATGAAATTGCTGAAGCAAGAATTCCAGGAGCAACACAATGGTTCCAATTGTATGTTAATGAAGACAAAAGTGTTGTCAAAAATGCTATCAAGAAAGCTGAAGACTTGGGTATGAAAGCTATTTTTATTACTGTTGATGCTGCAACTAGAGGTAACAGAGAAAAAGATATTAGAATGAGAATTACTGAAGATCATGATGAATTAGGTGATCATTCTGTTAGAAGTGGTTCAACGTCCGGTGCTATGCCATCTTTTATTGATAAAAGAATGACGTGGAGTGAAGTTGAAGATATAATGAAATTAACTAAATTACCAGTTATGTTAAAGGGTGTTCAAAGATTAGAAGATGTTGTTAAAGCAATTGATATCGGTTGTAGAGGTGTCGTTTTATCAAATCATGGTGGTAGACAATTGGATACTTCTCCTCCTCCAATTGAAGTTTTAGCTGAAGTTATTCCTGCTTTAAAACAAATGAATAAATTAAAACCAGATTTTGAAATTTTTGTTGATGGTGGTGTTAGAAGAGGTACTGATATTTTGAAAGCAATTGCTATAGGTGGTCCAAACGTTAAAATTGGTGTTGGCTTGGGTAGACCATTCTTATATGCAAACACTGGTTATGGTGAAAAGGGTGTTAGAAAAGCAATTCAATTATTAAAGGAAGAATTGATTGCTGATATGAGACTGTTAGGTGTTACTAGTCTGGATCAATTAGATGAATCTTGTATTGATACCAGACGTTTACTCGGTAGGGATGCTCAAAATATGGTTTTCCAAGCAAACTATTATCCAGCAACTTCAATTAAATTTAAAAACGAAAATTAAATTTAAAATAAGAGGAGGTTGTTTGTGTATTGTAACGTCATCAATGATTTAGAAGTGGTAATATTATTCTTTTCATATTTGTTTGTAAATTTTGTTTTAAAATGTACTGTTTAGGGTTTATATAAACTAAAAAAAATTGCATAACTTTAAAAAAATTATTATCATTAAGATTGTCCCCGTCTCACTAAATGAAGAATTTTTGTTCTATAGGAACATAAACATATGTTAACTTACTTTATATATACATGCTAGATGCTAGGATGATAATACTCTAATCCAAGACTTTTTAACGAGATGGATAGATCACAAATCTGAAAAAATAAAATATCCCCACAATTAAAATCTTCTCTCCTTTGAAACAACATTACGATTACCAGAAAAATCTTCTATGTACTGAGAAGAAATCTAACACATCGGTTATATTTAACTATTTTCCATGGTCACAGGATAACACTTCTGAAATCTATAGATAATTCAAGGAATAATATTGAAGAGTCCTAGTTAAGAAGTAATGAACTAGATCAATTAAAAGCAATAAAGAAAAGTATACTTCGTATGGAATAACAGTAGAACAAGAGCTTAAAAAATATACTGATGATATGAGCATCGAAGATACTCTGTTGTCAAATGATTTCTTGTTATCTTTCATATTATCTCTTTTTATGTTCCTGTAAATGTAATGAGAAATGGTTTTCAGCAATTTTTCGCTTATCAGAATGCTTATATTCCTGGATAGCTGCTCCGATTGCTTTTACTTTGTTTTGTCACAGGCTGAGCTTATATTGCAATATATTTTGATGATTATACGTTTAAAAATCATACAAAACCAAAGAAGAAAAATAGAATCAGATTTTTTATGCATCGTGTCAAACTATCAAATACACTACAATAAAGCTTTCAGATTATTCACATGGGCTATAGAGCTTTTTGCTCTCATTTTGACTCAGCTGGCTTTATTCTTTGTTATATAAAACTTGGCAATGCTTTCAATTGGCGCTTTGTTCCTAAGCTAAGTGAATTCACATGCATGAGCATGACTGTTAGTAAAGGAACCTATGGTATTCCTTGGATTTTCTGTTTTACTCACGAACTTGGTGCTTACTGTTTTTTCTGTTGATTAGTGGTATAAGAAAGAGTATTTGATTGCTATATTCCTAGACGTGTTGAAATCGTATGCAATATTTAGGTGGTTCAGATGCAATAGTATATTTTTAGATCTTGGCTTGAGATGGAAAGTTTTCAGCATTATTAGTTGTTTTTTATTGGTCTTGATCCAAATATTAGTTCATGGTTAAATGGTAGAAACAGGAACTCTAATCTTTAGAAAAGAGGTCTATTGGTTTGTGTTGGCCGCTTTTACTTGTATTTTTTTGAGGATCTTGATATCTTTGCTTCTAGGATTCACAAAATGCAAACTTTACATTCTCTTTTATGTCGTTATATTTAGTTTATCTCTGTATATTATCGGGCGTTTAAATTGTTTCTTTTTTGGTGTTTCATATACGACGATATTTGATTTGGAGCCCAATTGCAATATGTGCCTTTAATAAATTATTTAACATATTTATATTGTTTATAAATAATATTTAAACCTTGATTTCCCCTTTGAGTGTAAATTCAGTAGATTCGGCTGATTTCTTTTCTTCTAATGGCTTTTCAACTTCTATCTTGTTGTTTAATTCACCTTCTTTAACTTTATGCCAAACCGGAAATTTTAAATAATAACCACTAAAAGTTCTAACCATTGTTTTTTTACCAGCTTTAACATCCTCATCCATTTCATGCTCTTGCTCCTTTTTACCTTCAACATCTTCTTTGAATCCGCTCAAATCTTTCTCACTAATAACACCATCTTCCTGTTTTTCCCACGAGCTAACTTTCCGTTTACTCTTGTCCAATTCTCGCACAACATTAGTATTCATCATTAAACCACTTATTCCAACCCTAATAGACATTGAGCTTTTACTAATAACACCTTGGTTGGCTGCTGATCCAAGTGTTACACCGGGAATAGGAGTATTGCTTCGTGAAGGTATATTCGATGATCCATGACTCGTCTGTGTTTGTGCATGTCCCCGACTCGGTTTCTGTTGAGAAGACAAATCTTTAAACTCTAAAAGCTTCTCTGGTGAGATATTCAACGTAACTATTTTTGACTTGGCCATCTTCTATTCTTATTATTATGGAAAGATTCCCGTTAATGTTGTGTTCAAGAAGGAAAAGCGTTTTCATGAAAGAACATACGCGCGGCCGGGTTGATAATTTTTTTCAATTGTTGCGTAACTATAGTGTAAAGATTTATTAAATAAACAGTAAAAAATATGATATATAAATACAAATAGAAAAATAAAAATAAAAACCCGAAATAAATAATTAAAATTAAATGCCAAAATCACCATTCATAAATGCTGTACGAGCATTCTTCTTATTGAACCCTTGTGCTCCATGTAGCTTATTAAACTTTCCCGATGGTGGCATATGATTGATAACATTAGAACTGTATTTAGATAGATGTGGACTTTGCTGAGAAGTACCATAATAGCCTTGGTGTGGTGGAGGCGGTTGCGGTGGATAATAACCATTGCCCTGTATTCCAGGTGGATGATATCCTTTTTCCGGAGGCTGATATGGATTTGGGTATTGCTGAGGAGGAACTTGTCCAGTATATTGTTTATTATATCTCATATCTGGATTGATACTTCCATTTGAACCTATGTATTGGTTGTTTGAAGTAAGGATATTCAAATTTTGACTTGGATAACCGTGGGGTTGAGAGTGAGGATACCCATAAGCTCTAGTAGGTGGTGGTTGCTGTTGATAAATTGGGCCAGGTACGGGACCTTGATATGTTTGATGGTTGGAAATTGCTGGTGGAATTCCATCTCTTTGAATAGGCAATCTATTTGATGCTGGTGAAATATGTGATTGTTCTAATAGTGGTTGACTTTGATCTGAATAATTATAACGATCGTTCTCGTAAGAATTTGCAAAATTTTTTTCGATAGGCTCTTTACGACTACTAACTTTAGGAGGTTCCTTTCTCTGTTTAGTAGTTTTTCTAATCTCATTTGAACTTGGAAATTCTAAGCCTGAGCTACCATTCAGTCTTTTGGGATGTCTTGTCGGAATAGCAGAGTGTTCGTCCAGGTGCTTAGATTCTATAACGTTATCATCGACACCATTCATAACATTTCTTAAATCAGATTCAAGTTGGTCAAATTCCATAATGATTGATTTTCTATTTGACTTTCTCTTTGGTGATCTAGGGGGGACTGTGTCGAGTATTGGTGGTAGTGGTGGTGTAGAAAATTGTTCAATATATGAATCATTATAAGGTGGGGCTAATTGTGGGACATCTTCACGCATTTCCATACGCTCAGCTCTAGCTGGTGATAATGGAGTAGATGTAATATGATGATTGTTTTCGGATGTATATGGCGGTTGTGCTAACCCATTCGGTGGTGGTCTATTTCTAATCGTTCTAAGTGGTATTTCAATATATCCATTTGGTGTTTGCTTATAACGGTCCTTAGAAACTGGTCCAGTGAATTGATTTGGTACTGTATCATAATTCTGCGTCTGTGGAGAATTCAATATATTTCCATTATTTCTATCTGGAGATGGGGAATTATGTTTATGTGGAGAGTGCAATATATTTCTATTATTTCTATCTGGAGATGGAGAATTATGACTTGCATAATTATTTTTGGGTGATGATGATGGAATGTTTTGTATTGGTCTCTCAGGAGATTGCCTTCTCATTTGTCTTTCAGGTGATTTGCCATTGGCATAAAGTTCAAAATCGGTATCAATTAAATCCTTGTTTTGTATTTTCATAAAAGAATCGTCGGATGCAAATGTAGCTAATGATATTCTAATTTCGGCATCAGATGAAATATAGTCTCTAGGAGCAACTGGTGGTGGTGGTGTCTGTCCGGTATCCTGGAGAGCTGAAATATTTAAGGGATGTAGTGCAGTATGATGTGCCATTTCCGGTGGTGATATTCTTCTTGGTGACCTTGCGGGAACATCCAGATCTCCAGCTGGTACTGGTGGTTTTCTAGCTTTAGATCTAGGAGGAATATAATCTTTAGTTGGTAATGGTGGGGGCGCAAAGGAAGCTTGATCAATTATTCTTTGTTCACTCTTAATCATATCTAACTGATCAAGTTTATTAGTAATATCTTCAAGATTCTGATCTTTATTAAATTTGGTATCCTTTTTAATTTTTTCTGCTTCTTTTTCTGCTAATACTATCTTTTCTTGTAATTCTTTCAATTTTTCTTGTTTAATTTCAATTTCAATATCATAACCATCTCTTTCCAAATCTTGTTCTTCAACAATAACCCATTTTTTGAACCCTTCCGCCAGTTCAACTTCCATGATGTAAGTTTTACCAAATGTTTTCTTTTTGACACTTGTCTCTTCGCTGCCAAGAGAAGCCATCCAAGTCCAAATAAAATAATCGTCGATACTAACCCTTCCAACGGATGCGGTGAAAAAATCTGGCAAATGTTTTTTAGATGTGGAAATGTTTATTGAGGTCATATCGGTAGACCATCCTGATACTAGTTTGAATTTGATATTACCGTCACTTGAGTCACCATCTGATATTAAATCCTCATCATACAAGCACATGTTTTCTAAAATTCTTGAACCTTCAGAAGACAAAGCTTTTATCAGCTCTTTATTTTCTTTGAATAATCTTTTCAATAAGAGATAATCTTCTCTAGTATAAAATAGTGTTGGGTCATCAAATTTGAGTGTTTTTCCTACACGAGAAAGTAAATCTGCCGGATTTTTAGAAGGATTATTAGAGCGAATAGTAACCATGGGTATCTCTTGTAAATATCTTGAATTTTCCAATATAGCTGCAGTTGTTGGTGGTGGGTAGGGACAACTTTTTAATAGTAATTGGAAACATTTTGGTAATTTAGTTGTATCACCATTTGGAGGCATTGCATTTAAAAATGAAAGTAACAAATGAAACATTGCATCACCAGCAGGTATCCATTCATATAAACCTCTTTCAAAAGATGGTAAGCCTGTTGATTTATTTCGCACAGGATGGAAAGCCCAAAGTCCACATAATTTACTAATCTTCTTTGCAGATAATAGATTTTCTTTGGAATTCATTATCAAAGCAACTATTAAATCAAAAAAATCATAAACAATTGAAGCGTGAGCGCCAGATGATAAACAATTTGGCATGAATTCAAGAAATGCCTTCTTAGGAAAGTCTGCTTCTTCTTCAAGTCTCACAAATTTGGTATAAACTTTCCAACCAATTATAGCATTACCTGGTAATCTACACCAAATAAATTTCAGCGCACTCATGAGTATAAATTCATTAGTTTGGGAGACTATTTTTTCAAGTTCTTCATTTTTGATTGGTTTCCCATGAATAAATATTCTATTTAAGAATTTCTTCAAATCAATATCATGTTGCTGTGGTCTAAAGGGTAATATTAGAAGTGGAGTTTTTGATCCTTTCTTTTTGATTTCTGATGTTATAATATGAACAGCATCTTTAACATGCTTTCTCTCAAAAGAAATATCGTATTTATCCTTTGAATTTCCATATTGAGCGTCAGTCTTTCTCTTGTAAGCATTTTTGTATTCCTTGTATTTATCCTCACTATAATCTGGACAATAAACAAAAGCATCTGTTCCCAAGTTATCGGTATCCGAAACAACAGAATCGCTTACCACAAAGGACGGTAAAATGGGTAACGGTTTATCATCTCGTGACATTTTTGATGTATGTATAAGTGTTCAATACAACAATAAATTATTTATATACCTATTAATAGAAGATAGTAAAGCTGTTTTTACTACTGCCATACTGTTTTCGAGATCCAAATCAGTAGAATTTTTTGTTTTTCTTTTTTCCACAGAATTCCTAAAATTATTATTCTCTATGCGGCACGTAAAAAGTGCATGCAGTCACCTATTAGGTAATTAGTTGTTTATATATGTTGCATAAGTAAAACATTTATTTCTATATTGGGCTATCGTCGGTCGACGCAAAAATTGTTGATATTAAAACTATCTCTGTATTTAGAAAGAGCTTACAATTTCAATACTATCCTTCATTCAAATAGCTAAATTTAATTATACAATGGCAATTTTACCAGCAGAACAAGTGGAAAAACTTAAGAAATCAAAGATTATTGGTATTATTGGTCTGGGTGATATGGGTCTTCTTTATGCTAGAAGATTCAGTAAAGCGGGTTGGAAAGTTTGTAGTTGTGACAGAGAGGCTAGATACACTGAATTAAAACAAGAATTGGCTAACACTTTACCAGAAATTGAAATTTTGCCTAATGGACATTATGTTTCAAGAAAGGCAGACTATATTATTTATAGTGTGGAAGCCGAAAACATTGATAAAATTGTTTCCGTCTATGGTCCATCCACAAAAGTTGGTGCTATAGTAGGTGGTCAAACTTCCTGTAAATCGCCGGAAATTGCTGCATTTACTAAGAATTTACCTGATGATATAGAAATCGTTTCTGTTCACTCTTTACATGGTCCAAGGGTTGATACTACTGGACAACCATTGGTTTTAATTAAACATAAAGCATCAGAGGAAAGCTTTGATTTTGTTGAATCATTAATGTCATGTTTACAATCTAAACATGTTTACTTAACTTATGAAGAGCATGATAAAATTACAGCTGATACTCAAGCTGTAACGCATGCGGCCTTTTTAAGTATGGGGGTTGCATGGCATAATAGTCATCAATATCCATGGGAAACACCTAAATGGACTGGTGGTTTAGAAAATGCAAAGATCAATATATCAATGCGTATATTTTCTAATAAATGGCACGTTTATGCTGGTTTGGCAATTACAAATCCTTCTGCTCATAAACAAATTACACAGTATGCAAAATCTTCAGAAGAGTTATTCACATTAATGATTCAAAGTAGAAAAGAAGATTTATTGAAGAGAATATTTGATGCAAAGCAAAAAGTTTTTGGTCATTTAGGTAAAGAGCATCGTTTGCTATTAGATGATGATTTATTACAACAATATTCTTTAAATAAAATTCCTCCTGGTGGACGTCAAAGTAATTCGCATTTGTCCTTGTTAGCGATTGTAGATAGTTGGTCTTGTTTGAATATTGTTCCATATGATCATATCATTTGTTCTACGCCGTTATTCAGAATTTTCTTAGGTGTTTCTGAATATTTGTTTTGTACTCCAGGTTTACTGGAGGCATGTATCAACGATGCTGTCGAAGATGTAACATTTAGACAAGATGATTTGCAATTTACAATGGCCTCTAGAGAGTGGGCTAATATAGTTTCTTACGGTAATTTCAATTTATACAAACATAAGTTTGAAAATACACAGAAATTTTTTGAACATATGTTTCCCGAGGCTAATAAGGTTGGTAACGAAATGATCAAGACAATTCTACAAAGAGTTAAAGATCGTGAGGCTGGTAATTGAACGAAACTAATATTTCCATAGCATATATATATATATATATATATTCAATGCTTTATAATGACCAATCGATTGTTAAAGCGTACTTGAATTTGTAACACTAAAGGCGGGAAAACGTCATTTTGAATCTTTGAGATTCTCACGATGTTGATCGATCTGAGGACAAGTCGCCTTTACATTCTTTCAGTTTTCCTTGAAAACTTGTACACTCATACACATACTGAAAACAATAAGCATATAAAGGTAATCTTACATATTTTGACTCATTATGGGTAACGTATTTAGTTCTATATTTGGGAAGCTATGGGGGGTCAACAAAGAAATCAGAATTCTTATCCTCGGTTTGGATGGTGCCGGTAAAACAACCATTCTGTACAAACTTCAGTTAGGTGAAGTTGTGAAAACCAAACCCACAATTGGGTTTAATGTTGAAACATTGCAATATAAAAATATATCAATAAATATGTGGGATCTTGGCGGTCAGACGTCTATCAGACCATATTGGAGATGTTATTACGCAAACACTGCAGCAGTTATTTTTGTTGTTGATTCTACAGATAAGGATCGGCTGGAAACTGCTAAAAAAGAATTACATTTAATGCTAAAAGAGGAAGAATTGGTGGATAGTGCATTGTTGGTGTTTGCTAATAAACAAGATCAACCGGGTGCTTTGTCCGCAGCTGAAGTTTCAAAAGCCTTGGGTTTAGTGGAATTAAAAGACAGAAGTTGGAGTATTGTTGCAAGTAGTGCTATTAAAGGTGAAGGTTTGACTGAAGGCTTGGATTGGTTAATTGATGTTATCAAAGAAGAGCAAATGTAAAAATTTTAGGTTTTGAAAATTATAAAGTCAAGTTTCATCGGAGTTAGATCCATAGTTCGTACTTTCCTGTGCTATATTTTTCTTTTATATTTTTTTTGTTATATGCTAGGTTATTAGCATTATATTGTACTAGAGAATAGTTTGTGTTAAATAATGAAGTAAATAAATAAATGCAAGCATTCTATCATCAGAACTCTCACCCTGTTAAATTGAAAAAGATCCTTCGGTCACAGAATTGTGCGCATCATTAAACTGACATATTCCTTTGAATACCAATATTGTTATTTTTTCTTAGTTTTAAGGTAATATTAGCAAATGAGTCATAAAACATGGATAAAGTACGATTTATAAAACCACTATTCCAGTCGAATGCTTTCAGACTATTTTTAAGACCTCAAATCAAGTCTAAATTTCATAATACTGTATGTAAACAGTTTAGCAATCAAAAAACTCAAACGCATAATAATTATTTCAGAAATGTAGGATTTTATGCTTCTATTGGTACAATAACATTATCTTCAGCTTATATTTTAGTCAATAGCAATATCATATCTAACGAGACCCGAGTTGAAGGCTCACAACCATTCGTTGAAAATAATTGGCAGGAATTTCCGGATCCACAACCTCAGAATACATTAACACCGGATTCAAAGCAGGCAACTTTTGAAATGGGATTATATGTAGCCTCACAAGAACAACAAAGAAATGAAAAGAAAGAACATAGAGAAAAGCAAACGTCTAGAAAATATCTTGGGGGTTTCTACAGAATTGGATATTTTTTTAAAGATTATATTTATGAGCCTATAATCACATTTGGTAGGTTCATTGAATTATCAATGTTGTTCTTCCCTATAGTTATGACTTATCCTATAGTTTATTTTGGTAAAATGAATAAAATTGGTGAAAGAGCAGGTGCAATGTTATGGTATAAATTGGTCAGACTATCGGCTGAATGGTGTGGTGCTTCGTTTATTAAATTAGGTCAATGGGCGGCTTCAAGAACCGATATGTTTAGTATAGGTCTGTGTGAGGAACTAAGTAAGCTACACTCAAATGCAAAAGAGCATAGTTTTAAACAAACTAAAAAGATCCTCAAAGAAACTTTCAATGGCAAAGAGATTGATGAAATTTTTGATGAAATATATGATAAACCAATAGGATGTGGTGCAATTGCACAAGTTTATTTGGCGAAATTAAATAAACAGTTTGTTGAAGGTGACGATCACGATTCTTTAGTAGCTGTTAAAGTTGTTCATCCAAATGTAGAACTTACAATTGAAAGAGATTTAAAAATTATGAACTTTTTTGCAAATTTTGTGGATTGTATACCAACTATGGAGTGGTTATCATTACCGGAAGAAGTTGAACAATTCTCTATTCTAATGAAATTACAGTTGGACTTGAGAATTGAAAGTTATAATCTAACTAAATTCAAGGAAAAGTTTCCTAATAAAAATGAAATTAAATTTCCAAAGGCACATTTCAGTTCTAGGAAAGTTTTAATTGAAGAAAGAATTAATGGTGTTTCAATGAACAAAATATTAGAATTAAAACATTTAAAAGGTAAGAAAATGCTGAAACAAGTCAGTGATCATTTAATTGACGCATTTTTAAAGATGCTTATTTTAGACAATTTTATCCATGCAGATTTGCATCCAGGTAATATTTTTGTCAGATTTGTTAAAAAATCTTCAAGTGGTAATATAAATGAATATGAAACTGATAAATTAACTGATCAGCTAATTAAAATGGATAATAAGGAATTAATGAATCATTTAGAGGCATTAAATGCAGAAGATTACCGTCCGCAGATATGCTTTATTGATGCTGGTTTGGTTACAGAATTAGATGACAAAAATAGATTCAACTTTATTTCTTTATTCAATGCCTTAGCTCAATTTGATGGTTATAAAGCTGGTGAGTTGATGATCGAAAGATCAAAAACCCCAGAAACAGCCATAAATAAAGAAGTTTTCAAATTGAAAGTGGAAAAATTGGTAGACAGAATTAAGGAGAGAACGTTTACTCTAGGATCTGTTTCGATTGGTGATTTACTAGATAAAATGTTGGGTATGGTTAGATCGCATCATGTCCGTATGGAAGGAGATTTTGTTTCTGTTGTTGTCGCAATTCTGATTTTAGAAGGTATATGTAGACAATTGGATCCAGAAATTGATTTATTTGCTAGGTGTGTATTTGCGTGGAACTTTGGGTTCCCTACAGTGTAGATATAAGTTTTATTTTCCATTTACTAAAAAAAACAAGATATACTAACATAAAGTAATTTTTAAATAATACAGGTCAATCCCAATTCTTCGTCAAATAAGTTTTAAAGAGGGCAAGTTAATTTTCCGTAACACAAATAAATTGTCAATGTTGAAGGTGTGGATGACTTTAGAAGTGAGACAGTTTATTAACGCTTCCGTTCATGATGTCCACAAACTTGTGAAGTCTGATGGTCTTTGTCCAAACTATTAATGGAAATGTTTGAAAGAAAATTGTAATCGAGAAGACAAAAATATGCCGCAGTTCCAAGTCCAGTATGCTTTAAAATTGATCTGCGAAACCCATGTGCTTTCAGTCCAGATCTCTAATTAAATTTATATAATATCTAAAACACGTTTCTTCTTTCTTAATATTTGTATTATTGTATTTATCCTTATATACGTCATTTAAACTCATTATAACCAAAGATTCTTTTTACTTTTAATTGGGCTATATATAGTTATATGGCCTTCACCTTGTTCTTGTTTCCCCATAAACCATAAACCCAAATGAAGTTCGGACATACTTTCCTATCACATCAGGTGCCAGAATGGCAACAACACTACATGGATTATAAGATCCTAAAACAAAAAATTAAAGCAATTCATATACGACAATTTGAAATCCGTAACCAAGACCTAAATTCTGATGTTTTGAATGATCCGGTTGTTAAGATAGGCTTGGCGGAATTCTTTTTTGCCCTGGATAGCAACATTGAAAAAGTTGATGATTTTTATTCAAGAAAATACATCGATTATGAAAGAAGGTTAAAGAAGATTACTAGTGTTTTTCCAAATGATTTAACGACAATCACAGATTCAGAAGAATCCGACGAATTTATCAGTATTCTACTTGAATTGAGAAACTGTTTCAGAAATTTAAAGTGGTTTGCAGAGTTAAATAAAAGAGGATTTATTAAAATTTTGAAAAAATTGGATAAAAAGGTCGGAACAAGAAGACAGGATGTTTATTTGAATAGTAAAGTTTATCCGTTATCATTTTGTAATGAATCTGACATGGTGAGATGTTTAAGCATTGTCAACAACTTTCTAAACAAATTATCTTCAGGCGAAGAATATTCTCCACCAAAACTGACTGCTGCAAATTCTACAGACTCTATCATGTCTTCGATTTCTAACCTTGAAATTTCAAATAACAATGGTCCACAACGTTTACCGCCCCCAACTTCAATTCTACATAATAATTATAATAATGGTACACTTCGAGAAAGGAAAATCTCTGTTCTTGATCCATATTTAAATGCAATAAAAACTGATGACCCGGATTTGTTGAATCAGACATTGATCAAAGAATATATGTCCCCGGTACTGGCGCCTTTAAAGCTATTGTTATCGTTGCTCAATAAATCTACAATGGATCTGAGTTATAAATGTATTGATGAATTACTACAAATAATTCCGGTTTTGTCAGACTCTTCTGATATTAGTAGCAGAAATTTTCTACATCATCATGTTATTGCATTGGGTAAACAAAATGTTCAAAAAGAATCAGCTAAAATTGAAGACATCTCCATTCCAGTTGATCCACCTAATTTGAGATTGCTGAATACTTTTGGATCCGATGGTATTAACTCTAATGATTCTTCTCAAGGTTTATTGTATATTTTTGAAAATCTACCAACTCATTTAAAATTTGCAATATTACAGAGAGACAATTATAGAAGAACACCATTACATTATGCCGCGCAGTATGGTTTGAAACAAGTTACATCTATTATTATATCATTTTTGAAGAAATGGGGGTTATATAATGAATCAATATCAATTGATGATGTAACTCATTGGGGTGACTCAGAAAGTTTAACACCATTACACCTAGCAATTTTAGGTAAACATCCGAAGACTACCCAGGTTTTACTTGATGGTGTTGATAAGAAAGTTTCCTCAACATGTCCATATCTTTTACATATTGCAACTAGATTGAATTCTCCAGAACTTTTAAGATCTTTGTTAGCTTGTAAAGGTATGGATGTTGATTCTTTCGAACAAGAAACTACTAGAGAAACACCGTTGTATGTTGCTTCCAAACTGAATCTAAAAGAAAGTGTTGAATGCTTATTGGAATTAGGTGCAAATACTGAGATAGGCGAATCCTCATTTGGTTGGACTCCTATTTTTGTTGCAGCCGCAGAAGGCTACAAGGAAATAATTGAATTGTTAATTAATTACAATGCGAAATACTTTACTATTGATGGAAGTGGTTGGTCTCCAAGAGAACATGCAGCGTTAAGAGGACATATCGATATTATCCCAATATTAACGCCTTTGAATTTTGACCCTTATGAAATGTTGGATATCAATCCAATTTCTCCAAAACTTTCTCCCCAGATAAAACCGCAAAATCCAACTAGTTCGAGTATTCATAAAGTATCCGATAATCGTATTTCTTCCAACGATAAATCGAAAGATACAATTTCTTTGAATCATTTAAAAGCTACTTCCACGTCTCCACAGAATTTACCACAACAATCTTCTAAAACTGTGACTAAGTTCGGTAATAGTCATTTGAAATCAAATGAGTCTTTGATCATGATTACTTTGGGTACCACGGACGTTAGAGATAATTCTGCTGCATTGAATCTGCAAAAAGTTCCATTATCAAAAATACATGCCACTGAATTGGACTCAGCATTATCGATTGTCATTAGCGCTAATAATTTACCAGGCCAACCTGAAGTTTCATTGTCTTTACCATTAGATGATAATCATGGTAGTGCTACCGATCCTATCACTTTTAAATGTATTGATAGAGATCCATTAGACACTGCTATATTTTTTGATATTGTCCCGACTTTTGAGTTTGGTGTTCACAATAAAGGAAAAGACAGAAAGATTTTAGGTAGAGCAGTTGCCATTTTAAGAGATGTTTACACATCAGTGGGACCAAATCGTAGATCCCTATTTAATACTATTAAAGTTCCGATTTTGGAGATTAATACTATGGAAGTTCTAGGTACAATTAAATTTGAATTTTTATTTGTTACATCTTTCGAAAAGGTGTGTGAAATTCCAGAAAATGCCGGAATGTTTTGGAAATCTACTGCTGTTCCTCGTGTTATTGGACATAGAGGTAATGGTATGAACAGTAGAAACAAAAAGTCTTTGCAACTAGGTGAGAATACTGTTGAATCTTTTATTGCAGCTGCTTCATTGGGTGCCTCATATGTGGAATTTGATGTTCAATTGACAAAAGATAATGTTCCTGTTGTTTATCATGATTTTTTAGTTGCTGAAACAGGAATGGATATTCCAATGCATGAGTTAACATTAGAACAATTTTTAAACTTAAATAGAGAACTTACAAAAAAGAAGGATGAAAAGGAAAAGAAAATTGCTAAAGATGACACTTATTTGCTTAACAATAGAAGATCAAGATCAATTTCCCATGGTTTTTCAAAAAGAAACGATGATGATGATGATGATGATGATTTTGAAGGATTGCATCCCACTCAACAAAGAATGAAATTTACCAAAACTTGGAAATTAAAGGAATTTAAAGCAAATAGTAGAGGATCTACTATTGCCTCATCATTCACGACATTAGAAGAATTATTTGTTAAAGTTCCCAAGAAAACTGGTTTTAATATGGAATTGAAGTATCCAATGCTCGATGAATCACAAGCTGATGATATTGGACAAATTGCGCCTGATATGAATTACTTCTGTGATACTATACTACAATTGGTTTATCAAAAAGTTGGTAGTCGTGATCTTATTTTTTCTTCATTTCACCCTGATATCTGTATGATGATGGCCATGAAACAACCTTCTTTTCCTGTTTTATTTTTAACGGAATCAGGCACATCTTTTATGGCTGATGTTCGTGCAAGTTCATTACAAAATGCAATTAGATTTGCTAAGAATTGGAATTTGTTTGGTATTGTAAGTGAGGCTACACCTATTATTTATTGTCCACGTTTAGCATACGTTGTTAAAGCTAGTGGATTGGCCTGTTTTACATATGGTACAGATAACAATAATCCAGAAAACGCAAAATTAGAAATTACAGCCGGTGTTGATGCCGTCATTGTTGATAGTGTTCTCGCTGTGAGAACAGGCTTGACTAAGAATCAGGAAACAGTTTAGTAATTTCGGTTTCCTTTATATATTATTTTGCCTTTATCTTTATTTAATATTTAGTAAAAGATTTTTAAGTTTAAGTTTCGAATATATGGCGTCAATCCATGTATTTCTTCATTCGGAAGATTGAAATTTCATGTAATAACGTGGGTTGCTGCGCCTATGGAAATTGCCCTCATATCACGTTTGCTTGCTGTAATAAAACTTGGTTATTTGTCTTTTATTAATATCAATTAGCTTTTACACTTTTTGTTACTTCAATATATATATATATATCTTCACACTTGTTAACATGACAACAATTATCGCTTCGAATATTCCATCAATCGCCACTGAGGCTAAAATCACAGATTTCTTTACTTTCTGTGGTAAGATTAAGTCCGTTAAAATTGATCAAGATAATGGCAAAACTAAAACAGTTGATGTTGATTTTGAGAGCTCAGCTGCAGTTTCAACTGCATTGTTACTTAATGGTGCTGAATTTGAAGGTAATGCTATAAGTGTTCAAATTTCAAATACTGGTGAATCATCTATTGGTTCAGAAGGTACCGGTTCAAAAACTACTACTGCATTGGATTCAGCTAAGGGTGAGCATGATATTGCACAAGAGGATAAACCAAAAAGTACAATTCTTGCTGAGTATTTGGCTAACGGTTATGTTTTATCCGACAATTTGGTTCAAAAGGCTGTTGATTTTGATCAACAACATGGTATTTCTGATTCTTTTAAGAGTTTTATTTCTGGCTTGGATAATAAGTATCACTTGCATGAAAAGAATACACAAATTTATAATCAAGCGAATAGCCAATTTGATCTTGAAAATCGTTTAGAAAAGAGCAAGCGTACTATGGATTCTTACCTGGATAAATTTAAGAAGGATAAGTATGGTTCACGTATTCATGATTTCTATACAAATGTTGCAAAAGATGCTAAGGATGTTAATGCAGAAGCGCTCAGGCTAGCTGAACTGAAGAAACCTAGTTCTGCTGACGATTCTAGCAAAAGTAGTAAAGGTTCGGGTGCTGATGTTGCTGCTCCAACTGTTATTCCTACTATAAGTACAATCACTCCAAACTCTACCACTGCTGCAGTTGCTTCAGCTGTTCCATTTGAAACTGATGAAAAAAAATGAGTTTATTTTTAGCTGACACTTGGTCTATAGTTTGTATTTTACACAAAATGGGGTTGTTACGTATACTATTTTTTTTATTAATTAAATTTTAGCTAACTGAAATTAAATAAGTTTATTTATGAAAATTGAAGTAAAATAATATTGCGTTAGGATATAAATCACATGACTAAATCTAGATTAAAATCAATATATAAAGTTGTGGTTACTGTGGCTTTTCAAGAAATGACCCACAAGGTTATTAAATTACGATCACTTTTTTTTGTGTCGAACGAATATGTATAAAACAGATAGTGAATCACGATTTTTTCGTTAATTTATTGCCTATATAGTGAGTTCATTATAAAAATACTTTAAAATCCCATTTTCTCATTTCAAGACATAAGTTGCTCTTGTTTGTCAATACTCAAAATTCAACAACACTTACAAGATGTCTTCTTACAATGAGCACATGAGCAGCCACCTTCACAAGAACAGGTAGCAGTTGGACAGACACATGCATCCTTGTTTGTTTGGCATGATTCACATTTGCATTCACCTTCACATTGACATTTCTTAGCACATGTACAAGTAGAAGGTTGGCCATCCTTTGCACAACATGATGAACCTGTTGAGCATTTACAAGAGGTCTTCTTACAATGAGCACATGAGCAATCACCTTCACAGGAACAGGTAGCAGTTGGACAGACACATGCATCCTTGTTTGTTTGACATGATTCACATTTGCATTCACCTTCACATTGACATTTCTTAGCACAGGTACATTTAATTTGGGATTCAGACATTTGTATATGTAGTTATAGTTGTAGTTATAAATTCCAGTATTAGTTAGAAAGAATTAATTTGAGAAAGAATTAAACAACAAAAGACAAACGGGCCTACTTTTATAGAGAAACATATCAGACAATTTTGAGGAAGTTTAGCTAAATTAAACGCATAATATTGCTATGCGTGTTTTTTGCCCCAATGAATCATTTGCTCCAGGACATTCTAGTCTTATCTTGTTCACCTTATTTGCTATCTACTGTAATGGAGAAGATTGGGCTAACCTGACCCACATGAGTCAAATATTCAATAATTTTACGTTTCTCCCATAAATGTCCTTAGAAACAGTTAGTGGTCCCTTAATATTAGCGTTCTTTCACCTTCTGTCCCACTATCTAAAGCCGTTATTATTGCCACTATTGAGGCTCTTCTATTATATTCATTGTGTAAAAATAACATCTTAAGTACCCAACGCTTTAAATGTAATTAGAAGCTTTACAATCTATTCAAACAGGTATTTCCTTACCAAAATAGCAGTACAGCACGAGAACTAAATTTCATATTAAACTATATGTGGCGCATTATCAAGCCCAGCCACAATGTTTTAGGCATCGATCGACGTGTTGGTTTTTCTTTGAGTAGTGTCTTCATTGGGTATTGTTAAATATCCGAATTAGGTCAGATTACTACATCAGGGAATTTATTGAGTGTAGGTGTTGTGTACACATTCATTATTTCGCAGCAACGCACACCTCTTATCAAACTACTATTCTTTCAATATTGCAATTCTATAAGTAATTTTAACAGTATAAACTAAAGATGGCAACAGCTGAACAGTCTCAGATTCACAAAACGGCCAGTTTGAACAAGAGTGCTAAAAAGTGGGTTTCACCTTTCAGACTTTCCGGTGGTGTTGGTCCAAAAACTCCAACCAAAAATCAAGCAAATTATTCTTCATATATTAATGCTGGTTTAACTCCAGTTCCAAACAATGATGAGTCTCCAATTGAAAAAACTGAAACTCAAACAGAAGTTGAAGCAGAAGCAGAAGTCAAAAATGAAGAAGACACTCAAGTTGCAGGTACTAACGAAGAAGATGATGGTGAAGAACCTTTGGAACCACAAGATTCAGGTGCAGCTGATGAAGATAATGAAGAAGAAGAAGAACCTTTAGTTGCACAAGATACACCTAAAAAAGACGAATTAGAATCAACACCAGCTGAGAATAAATCTGTTGACATTGATTCAAAACCATTAAGAGCCCCAGAACACCAAATTCCAAAAGAAATTTCTAGTCGTCCAAAAATGTTAAGAAGGTACAAAGAAAATTGGAATCTTGCAAGTGAATCTTTAAACAAAAACAAAATTCAAAATACTGAAAGACGTATCAATTTAGGTGCTGGTTTGATTCTAACTGAAGAACAAATATATGCATTGGCTAGGAAGAAACTTCAACCTGTTATGAACCAAATTGATCAACAGGTTGCCGAAAATGTTGCCAAAGATGAAGCTAAAGCTGCTCAGATTGAAGCGGATATCGCTAGAAAAGATGAAGGTATTGTTGCTAACGAATTAGCTGCTTTTAAAGCAACAATTGATAAGAAAACTGAAGACATCCGTTCTAAGCATAGAAAAGACTTGAAAGCCTTGGAAGATAAAATTGCCAAGAGTGCTCAAGATACTAAAGATCATATTGAAACCACCAAAAAACAAATTGTTACAGATCAAACTGATGCTGAAGCTGCTGAAGAAAAGGCTTCTGAAGACCATATCACTAACAAAGAAACTTTAGTTAGTACTGCCGATGACTTTAAGACTACAAAAACTCAATGTTTGGAAGATGCAAAATCTCAACAGATTAAAGAAAAGGAGGATGCTGAAAACTTTGAATCTGAAGGTAATGAATTACAAATAAAAGCAGATGATCTAGAAAAAGAGGTTGAAGATAGAAAACTTGAATTGGAAGAAAAAATCAAGCGTGTTGAGGCTTTGATTGCTGCTAAACACGAAAAAAAGAATTTGGTTAGAGCTTCCATTAAGAAAAGAAAAGTGGCAGAAAGAAATTTGAATATTATTGAGTTGAATCATTCTAAAGCTTTTGCTAACGTCACCATTTTAAGAAATCAAACCAATCTACTAAACAGTAGAATTGCAGCTCATTCTACAAAAATCAACGAATTAAAAACTTCTGAAAAGGAAAATCTGCAAGAAAAACGTCTTATTGCGGAAAAGTCTAAAAACGATTGGGAAGAAGAATTATTGCAATTAAGAATTGCTGAAGCCAAGAAACAAGAACAGATTAAAATTGAAGCTGAAGAAGAAAGAAAAAGAATTGAAGAAGAAAAGGCCGAAGAAGAGGCCAGATTGCAAAAACAAAAGGAGGAAGAAGAAGCCAAGTTACAAAAAGAAAAAGAAGAAGAAGAGGCTAGAGTATTAAAAGAGAAGGAAGAAGCTGCTATTAAAGCCGAACAAAAGAAGAAGGAGAATGAAGAAGAAGCAGCTAGGGCTAAAGAAGAAATTGCTAGAATGAAAGAACTGAAACAAATTAGGGAAGAAAAATTGAAACTAGAAAAGGAAATTGATGCGCAGAATAAAGCTGATGCTGCTGCTGCTAAAGCTAGACTTGCTGAAGAAGCAAATGCTAAGTCGTCTAAGAGTTCTCAAGGCGGTATTGGTGGTGCAGTTTTAGGTGCAGCCACTGGCATTTTAGGTGCTGGTGTTGCAGTCGGCACTGCTGCAGGTATTGCTGCCTCTGGTGCTGCTACAAATGCTGTCAATACTGTTAATTCCGCTGTTGATGTCCCTGTTTTTAAAAGTGTTGATGCTCCTGTTTCTAAAAGCGTTTCAATTCCTGAGAATAAACCAACTGTTGATAATAATGTTTTGTCTGAAGACCCATTTTCTGACTTTAGTGATTCTGTTCCAAAAGACCTGGGTACTAATAATCCGTTCTATGGTACTTCTGACGAGAAAGATGATATTCCATCTACCATTGAGGAACATCCTGAAGAGGATGAAGAGGATGAAACGACAACTCCTATTGTTCAAAGCGAATCCCCAGTTGAAGATTTTAATGATGATGTTGCCACTCAAACTGACAAAGTTGAAACTGAAGCTGAATCTGGCCATCCAAAAAGTGCAGGCGCTGACTCGGACTTGACTGCTCCTCTCACTGCCCCAACTACTGCCCCAACTGAAACTTCTGTTCCGGTTGATACCAAACCAAGAAGATCTTCAATGGTTGATGAAGCTATTTCTAAAATGTCACATGATGAAATTGAAAAAATGAATTTACCTCTTGCTTCTAAGGTTCAAGCCTCACCAGAAAAACGCTCAACTTCGGCTGCTAATAATTCCAGATCGAATTCGTTAACCAAGTCTAGATCTAATTCGTTGACATCGAAGTTGGCTTTTAAGAAAACAAGATCCAGATCCAATTCATTGAAAGCAGCATCTACAACTGTTCCGAAATCCAAAGAAACTGTTAACAAAGTTGCAACTCCACCAGCCCCAAAGGATACACTAGTTGAGCCAGCTGCAATCACACCGTCCCCTAGTGGTCCAGACTCTATTCCGTACGAAGCTCAGGCTGTTAAAGTTGAAATAAAACATGAAGTTCCAAAAGTTATCAATCCAATTCAACCTAAACATGTTTCTACAGCTGAAGAAGAAGAAGAAGACTCTGATTTGGATGTTGCACGAGCTAAACCAATATTTACCGAAGCTGTTGGTACTCCAGATAATACTAATGATTATGTTGAAGTTGAAACTTTAGAAACCGTTAGTTCTAATGAATACGAAGCTAATAAGCATGACCCAAATTACATGGCAGTTGATGCTTGATTTTTATTTATACTATTTTATTTTACCTTGTCCGATCTCTGTTGTTTCTAATTAATTTTTTTATAATTAAATTAACTAGGAAGCAAAATTATTTTTATTTCATTAAATTGTTTTAATTTGTAAATGAATTGCGATTAAAAATCAGTATACTAAATAGAGACTACATAAGTTTATTTGTAAGCGAACCCCTTCTTTGCAAAAGACCAAGAGTCATCTCTAATTCTGCCTCTTAATATTGGAATTTCAGAACCTGGAACATAAACATCTTCAAACAAAATATCCATCTTAGCTTCAGGAGCTGGAGAAGCATCTGCTAGTTTGACTTGTTCATCAACATATTTTCTTGCAGATTTGTCGAACGCTTTAATTTCTTCTTCGGTGGCAATTTTAAAGTCCAACAAATGGGCTTTCAAACCAGCAATAGGATCATTTCTGGATCTCATATTTTGAACTTCTTCTCTTGTTCTATAAGTGGTACCTGGATCAGACATAGAATGGCCACCATATCTATAAGTTTCAAATTCAATAACCAGAGGTCCATTTTCATTGACAGTCCAATCCTTGGCAAATTTAGCAGCTTGGTAAACAGCCAAAATATCCATACCATTCACTTTTAAACCTGGGATGTATTGACCTCTCTTGTAATATTGAGTCAGAGCGGAAGATCTGGCAGCTGCGGTACCCATACCATATTTATTGTTTTCACAGACATAAACACATGGCAAGTTCCATAATTTAGCCATGTTGAAAGATTCAAAGACTTGACCTTGGTTAGCAGCACCATCACCATATAAAGTCCATGAGCAGTTGCCATTTTCTCTATATTGGTGAGCAAAAGATAAGCCAGTACCTAATGGAACTTGAGCACCAACAATACCGTTACCACCGTAGAAACCATGAGTGTACATGTGCATAGAACCACCTTTACCACGGGAAACACCGGATCTTCTACCCATCAATTCTGCTAAGACCTCTTGAACGGACGCACCCCTCATGAAAGTGAAACCATGACATCTATAAGAGGTAATGATATCATCTTGTGGAGTAATAGCGTTTTCGATACCGACAGCAATTGCTTCCTGACCAACGGACAAATGACAAAATCCTCTAATTTTTTTGGCTTTATATAATGCATCTGCAGCCATTTCCATTCTTCTAATAATGACCATGTCTTTGTACATTTGTAAAAGTCCACCCTTTTCAGTTTCATAAGAAAGTTCAGGAGGGTCTAATTTATATGCTTCAAAAGAATATTCTGGTAAATCGATTCTAACAACCTAAAGTAAACAATTGAGTGTTAGTAGAGGAATTTCAAAAACTTAATTTACTGTTAAATCAATACTTACTTCATTTGAAACGTTCGTAGCTAACTCTTCTGTAGCAGTAGCTTCTGTAGCCAATGCCCTCGAGAATTTAGGCAATGTTCTAACTGATATTCTTGACTTTGATAGAAAGCTCAACATATCTGGACTTTGTTGGTGTAATTAGTTATCTTGATTATGTTTATGAAGAAAAGGTAAACTTATAAGCGTACTAGTGAGTATATGTCAGGATATCATGGATGGCCTTACCAGCGATCAATCGGAGCGCATTCTCCCTGTAATATCCCACATAGAGGAGAAATATGTGTGGGATATCATTTAGCTTTCTTTCAATTTTTTTTGCATCCGTGCACCTATATTAATCAATTTTTTTTTCATTTCAGTACATCCAACATAAATCAGAACTTGTAAATGCAATGGTCTCTGTGGTTTTTTCAAATCAAGGCCAGGAAATCATTATAAGTTTATTATGTCAGGTAATATAAATCAGTATAAGTATGATGAGATGGCTAACAAAGTTCTTCGAACTGATAAAAGGCTTCTAGATGATAAATCTTCAAAAACAAATATTGATACTAATCCTCAATCGATAGTAGGCAAAATCTCAGCTAAAGATTTAGGTTCTAATTTAACTAAGCACAAAACCTCAATCGATGACGAAGAAAAAGTTAGAAGAGAAATAGAAGACTTTGAAAAAAGACAGTTTAAATCCAAAAAAACTACTAGAACAACAACAAAGGGTAAAACATTGTTAGATTCTTCAAACATTGAAAGTTTAAATTATACGCCTACTACAGAATCAAACTTAAATATATATGCCTCGGTATTAACATGGTGTTCTAATCAATTGGATAATGATGTTCCCGGAGATGTTGTCAATTCTTTAGCCGATATAATCATAGAAATACTGAAATCAGATACAACAAATGATCTCGTCAAAAAAGCTGAAGTTGAAGATGTTATTAAAATTAAACTTTCAAGTGAATCATTTCAGGAGATCTTTGATTTGGTTAAGATCATATCTGACTATGGTCCCCAAAGTGGTAAAAATGACGAAGAAGGTGTGGGAATTGTTATTGATTCAGAAGATGAAGAGAATGAAGCAGAAAATTTTTCAAATAATGATGATGGAGATAATT
This sequence comes from Kregervanrija delftensis, assembly GCA_019155655.1. Classification (NCBI taxonomy): domain Eukaryota; kingdom Fungi; phylum Ascomycota; class Pichiomycetes; order Pichiales; family Pichiaceae; genus Kregervanrija; species Kregervanrija delftensis. Next base: position 392,051 of record JAFMZF010000010.1, on the reverse strand, counting down.
ATGGAAATAATAGTGATAAAAATAGCTTAATATCCCAAGATTCAGACGACGAGCCAGTTGGACAGGATAATTTTGAAAATGATGATGTTGTGAAATTAATCAATGACAGCAATGAAGCTCAGAAAATTTTATATTTAGATATAAGATCAATTGACAAATTTTGGTTAACTCGACAAGTAGCATGTTATGAACAAAATTCTGACTCATATAAGCATACAGATATTTCAAAATCAATATTTACTCTTCTAGAGAATTTAGTTAAGGGAGAAATCGATATTAGAACTTTTGAACATGATTTATTGGAAATACCTGATTTTGAAACAAATAAATTGGTTACTACTTTGATAAATAACTATCATAAGATCTATTTTGGTATCAAATTAGCTAGTGCATCTAATACTGAAGAAAAATCTACAATTCTAAAGCAAATGAAAAAACTAAATTTGCAAGAACTTATTGATGAAGTTAACGGGAAACATTTTTTGAACTATAATGAAGATAATATAGGTTCCAAAAGACGAAAGATATCACCGAGTGAACGGCTAGAAACATCTAATAAACCTAAAACACCACAATTCATAGATATAAATAATTTAGTGTTCACTCAAGGCTCGAGATTAATGACCACTTCTAAATTTCAATTGCCTAAGGGATCATTCAAGAGAGCCAGAAAAAGTTGGGAAGAAATACATATTCCACCACCAAAGAAACCGGAATTGGAGGATTCTGAAGTAATAGTTAATATCTCGGAATTGCCTGATTGGGCTCAAACTGTATTCCCTTCAAGTGAGACTAAATCTTTAAATAGGATTCAATCTAAGGTTTACCCAAGTGCGTTCAAAGATGATTGTAATATACTAATGTGTGCTCCAACTGGTGCAGGTAAAACTAACGTGGCTATGCTTGCAGTTTTAAGAACTTTGTCAAATTTTATGAACTCAGAAGGTCATGTACAGTTAAATAGTTTTAAAATTGTTTATATAGCTCCATTGAAAGCTTTGGTCCAGGAACAAGTTAGAGAATTTGAGAGAAGGCTACAACATTTTGGTATAATAGTTAATGAATTAACTGGTGATTCAAATTTAACAAAACATCAAATTGCATCAACTCAAATTTTAGTCACAACTCCGGAAAAGTGGGATGTTATCACTAGAAAAAATAATGATGCTTCATATATTAACCTTGTTCGTTTAGTTATTATAGATGAAATTCATTTATTACATGATGAGAGAGGTCCTGTCATAGAGAGCATAGTCGCTAGAACTTTTAAAAATATAGATGATAACAATGAGGATCCAGTTAGATTTGTTGGTTTATCTGCTACTTTACCAAACTATAAAGATGTGGCCAAATTTCTAAGAGTTCCGGAAGATAAAGGTTTATTTTATTTTGATGCGTCATATAGGCCATGCCCTTTAGCGCAGCAATTTATTGGTATTACTGAGAAAAAATCTTTCAAAAAATATGAGGCAATGAATTTAGTTTGTTATGAAAAAGTAGTTGACAATGTTAGCAATAATCACCAAGTCATTATATTTGTTCATTCTAGAAAAGAAACTGAAAAAACAGCCAAATGGTTAGCCGATAAATTGGTTGAGACTGAACAAATAAACGAAATTATGAAATTTTCCACTGGTGTTAAAGAAATTCTTAGATCCGAAAGTGAAGCAGCTAAAAGTAGCGGTTTGAAAAATGTCCTTCCAATGGGTTTTGGTATTCATCATGCTGGTATGAATAAAGAGGATAGACAAACTTCTGAAGATTTATTTGCCCAAGGTCATATTAAAGTCTTGGTTTCTACGGCAACTTTAGCATGGGGTGTTAACTTACCCGCACATACTGTTATTATCAAAGGTACTAGTGTCTATTCTCCACAAAATGGTACTTGGGTTGATTTATCTCCCCAAGATATTCTTCAAATGCTTGGTAGAGCCGGTAGGCCAAGATATGATACTCATGGTGAAGGTATTATTATTACTTCTCAAGATGAAGTGAAATATTACTTAGCCATATTAAATCAACAATTACCTATTGAGTCACAGTTATATTCCAAAATTGCAGACAATATTAATGCCGAAATTGTGTCGGGTGCTATCAGTTCTTTAAATGATTGTGTCGATTGGTTGGGTTATACCTACCTATATGTTAGAATGCTAAATTCTAGAAGTATTTATCATGTGGGTGCTGAATATGACAACGACCTAAATTTAATAGAAAGAAGAAAAGATTTAGGTTATTCTGCATTAACTTGTTTGGCGAAAAATGGATTGATTAAATATAATTTTAATAAAGACTCAATCATTCCTACCGATTTGGGTAAAATTGCGTCATATTACTATATTAGTTACAGTAGTATTAGAAGTTATAATAAACAACTGAGTCCGTACTTCAGTGAAATTGAACTGTTCAGAGTGTTTGCAACTAGTGAGGAATTTAAATATATCCCAATTAGACAAGAAGAAAAAATTGAACTTCAAAAGCTAATGGAAAAGGCGCCTATTCCAATTAATGAATCAGTTGAAAGTCCTCTTGCAAAAGTTAATGTGTTACTCCAAGCTTATATTTCTAAATTGAGGTTAGATGGATTTGCCTTGATGGCTGATATGGTTTATATTGTTCAATCAGCGGGAAGACTTTTCAGGGCTATGTATGAATTGGTGACTAGAAAAGGTTGGGCTAAATTGGCAAGAGTGTTGTTGGATTTATGTAAGATGATTGAAAAAAGATTATGGTTAACTAATTCTCCCCTTAGACAATTTCCAAATGTTCCAAAGGAAATTGTTCAAGTTGCTGAACGTTCTCTTACTTCCTGGAAACACTATCTTGCATTGGATGATCAGTATCAAGTTGTTCAGGCGTTCAAAGCTGAAAAGTTTGGTAATCTTGCTTGGGAATTGTTACAGAAATTTCCTCAACTCTTTGTCAACTATTCAATTCAACCTATTACGCCAAGTTTAATGAGAATTGAACTAGAAGTAACACCGCGATGGAAATGGGACGTTTCTATTCATGGTTATAGTGAATCCTTTACATTATTAGTTGAAGATTGTGATTCCAAAAAAATTCTATTTGTTGATTCCTTTATTGTTAAAAAAAAATATATCGATGAGACACATATTGTTAGTTTTACTGTTCCTATCGCTGAAGTTGAACAACCAAATTATTTTGTTTCTTTGATGAGCGATAAATGGCTACACTGTGAAACTAGAATTCCAATTATGTTGGATATGTTAGCAGTCCCTAAGAAATTCCCAGCACCAACACCATTATTAGATTTGCCCTTGGTCTCCACAAGTGAATTAAAACTTAAAAATTTTGAGAGTGTTTTCCCATTTGAATATTTCAATAAATTTCAATCTCAAGCATTTGACTCGATTTTTAAAGAATCTGATAACGTTTTGTTTTGCTGTTCCAAAGGTAATGGTAAGACTGTTGTTGCAGAGTTAGCTTTGTTGAACCATTGGAAAAATGAACTTGGAAGAGCAGTTTACCTTTCTCCGTATCAAGAAATTGTTAATAATCAATTGAAACAATGGAAGAAAAAATTAGGCAACATTGCTGGCGGAAAAGTAATTAATAAATTGACTGGTGATTTATCGAATGACTTGAAATTGATTGCTCAATCACATTTAATTTTGTGCACTCCTGAGCAGTTTGATCTAGTTTCAAGGCGTTGGCAGCAAAGAAGAAATATTCAAGCGATTGAATTACTTATTGCTGATGATTGTCATGTTGTCGGTGATGGATATCTGGGTACTGTTTATGAATCAGTTTTGAGTAGAATGAGATTTGTGGCAATTAATTTAGAAAGGAATATTAGAATTGTTGCACTGGGTTCATCTATTGCAAGTAGTAAAGATTTCAGTGACTGGTTAGGGGTATCCAAGCAGAATATTTTTGATTTTGATTCAAGAGAAAGAGTTCATCCGGTTGAAGTTAAATTTCAACGTTTCGAAATTAATCATCATCCTTCTTTAATACGCTGTATGATTAGGCCTGTATATAATGCTATTAATGCATTGGCTGAAAGTAAAGGTGAAGAAAAAAGTGTTGTTTTTGTACCGAGCAGAAAGCAATGTGTTGATATTTCAATGGAATTCATCAAAAGATTGACCAATGACAATTTATCTTGGCTAAGAACCGACGCAGGATCTTTAGAACCCTATTTGAAAAAAATCCAAGACCCGGCATTGGCTATTAGTTTGAAGAAAGGTATTGGCTACTATTATAAAAATATGCTACAGAATGATAAACACATAGTTGAAAAGTTATTTGGTGTTGGTGCTTTAAGATGTTTACTTGCTAGTAAAGAAACATCATCGTGGTGCCCACCTGCCAACTATGTTGTAGTCTTAAGTACACAAGAATATGAAGGTAAGGAGCATAGGTATATTGACTATACCATAAACGATCTACTTGAAATGATTGGATTATCTAGAATTGAAGAAGGTAGTGTTGCAAACGCTTTGGTTTTAACTAACTCTTCCAAAATTGAATACTATAAAAGGTTCCTTTCTTTATCATTGCCTGTTGAAAGTCATATGCAATATTTTTTGCATGATGTTTTGCTTGCTGAAATCAGTAATTCTTTAGTCAAAAATAGACAAGACTGTGTTGATTGGATTACTTACTCACTATTTTACAGAAGATTGCAGCTAAATCCTTCATTTTATGGTATTGAAGATGTTAGTAACAACGGATTATCTGAATATTTATCAGAGTTGATTGAAACCGTGTTGAAAGAATTATCAGATTCTAAGCTTGTTGAGTTGACTATTGACGATGATATTGAAGATGATGGACATGAAAGTGATGAGGAAACTGTCGAAATCGGTCCCTTAAATGGCTGTATGATTGCCGCTTACTATAACGTTTCGTTTGTCACTATGAAGACATTTATGACAGCTTTAAATAATAATACGAGATTGAAGAAAATTTTGGAAATAGTTTGTTCCTCTTCTGAATTTGAGTATGTTCCTATAAGATCACATGAAAGTGAAATTTTGTTTAAAATTTACAATAGCTCACCTATTAAGTGGTCTTCTGCTGAGAATTTTGAATCGCCATATTTTAAAACTTTTATTTTGTTGCAGGCACATTTTTCAAGATTAAATTTACCACCAGACCTCACTAGTGATCTGGCTTTGATTTTGTCGAAGATTATGAATATTTTATATGCTGCAGTGGATATTTTGTCAAGTGAAAGTTATTTAAATGCCATGTGTGTAATGGATTTATCACAAATGGTTGTTCAAGGTATGTGGGATAACGAAAACAATTTGAAACAAATTCCGTTTTTTGATGACTCTATGGTTGATAGGTGTAAAAAATACAAAGTCGAAACTGTTTATGATGTTATGGCTTTAGAAGATGATGATAGGGACTCGATTTTGAATGGCTTGAATGAAAAACAAGTTTCGAAAGTCGCAGAATTTGTAAACAAATTTCCAAATTTGGAAATTTCTTACTCATTAAATGGTGCTATCAAAATTGGTGAACCAACGAATATAACTATTCAAATTGAAAGAGATGAGGACGTCGATGATTTAGAAGTTGTTTCTGTTAGATATCCATTGAAAAAATTAGAAAATTGGTGGATTGTCATCGGTGAACAAAGTACGAAACAATTGTTAGCTATCAAAAAAATAGCCATTACCAAGCGATTGCAAGAGCTGGATATGAGCTTCACTATTTTCGATCACAGTAAACATAGTTTATCCGTTTGGTGTGTTTGTGATTCTTATTTAGATGCAGATAAGCAAGTTGAAATCAATACGTTAGATACTAAAGATTTAAATTAGGAGCCTTTATTGTATATTAGATATGGAGTTAAATTTGATTATACTTTTAATATATTTCTATATGTATATTTTATATCAATACTTAGTTTTTATTTCAGTTAATCCGTTATTTAAAAATCTTAACATACTAAAATCATTGCCATAACCGTGAGAGCGAATCATGAAAGAATTGAAAAAAAATCAAGACACACTAAAAGACCTAAATTTATACTTGGTATTTCCTGTTTGTCGATTGAAGTATCTCATAATCTTCATTCGATCGACTTATTGTATTTACTGAAAATTTTTACTTTATTGACTTGATATCATAAGCATAAAGATGAAGTAAGTTCTATTTTATTTCACAAATCCATATTTTGCCACAATACTAATATTTTTGATTTCACAGATTTTACATTGATGATTTACCTGTCATTTTTCCATATCCACGTATATATCCTGAGCAATATGCATATATGTGTGATATTAAAAAGAGTTTAGACGTGGGTGGAAACTGTATATTGGAAATGCCTTCGGGTACTGGTAAAACTGTTTCATTACTTTCACTTACTGTCGCTTACCAATTACATTACCCAGAACATAGAAAAATTATTTATTGTTCACGTACCATGTCAGAAATTGAAAAGGCATTGATTGAATTGAAAAAATTGATGGATTATAGATCAAACGAGTTGGGATATGTTGAAGATTTCAGAGGTATAGGCTTAACAAGTAGAAAGAATTTGTGTTTACACCCACTTGTTGGTAAAGAAAGAAAAGGAATTGTTGTCGATGAAAAATGCAGAAGATTGACAAATGGACAATTAAAAGAGAAAGTTGAGCATGGTGAGGCAGCTATTGAAGACCTATGCTCTTTTCATGAAAAATTATATGAGAAAGATCCAGCTAATTTGATACCGCCTGGAGTTTATTCATTTGAACAACTAGTGAATTACTGTAAGCAAGAAGGAACATGTCCTTATTTTACAGTTAGACGGATGATGCCATTATGTAACGTGGTCATCTATTCGTATCATTACCTTATTGATCCTAAAATTGCAGATAGAGTTTCTAAAGATTTATCTGGAGATAGTATCGTTATATTTGATGAAGCGCATAATATTGATAATGTCTGCATTGAATCATTATCTATGGATATAACTGATGATGTTTTGAAAAGGGCGTCAAAGGGTGCAAACAATTTAAGTAAGAAAGTAGAAGAGGTTAAACTAGTTGATAGTTCACGATTACAAGACGAATACGAAAGATTGGTGGCGGGATTAAGAGATTCGGATCTATCAAATAAGGAGGAAACGTTTGTTGCAAATCCTGTTCTCTCTGAAGATATTTTAGAGGAAGCAATACCGGGGAGTATTAGAAGAGCAGAACATTTTATTTCATTTTTGAAGAGATTTATTGAATACTTAAAAACCAGAATGAAGGTTTTACATGTTATTTCAGAAACGCCTACATCATTTTTACAACATTTAAAGCAATTGACATTTATAGATAAAAAGCCATTGAGATTTTGTTCCGAAAGATTATCACTACTAGTGAGAACATTACAGATAGCAGAGATTGAAGAATTTATGGCACTAAAAGATATTGTTACCTTTGCAGCTCTGGTTTCGACGTATGAAAGTGGATTTATGCTTATTTTAGAACCATATGAAACAGAGAATGCTACAGTTCCAAATCCAATTTTAAGATTTACATGTCTAGATGCGTCAATTGCAATTAAACCAATATTTGAAAGATTTTCATCTGTTATTATTACATCAGGTACTATTTCACCGTTAGATATGTATCCAAAGATGTTGAATTTTGAAACGGTCGTTCAAGAATCATATACTATAACTTTGGATCGTCGTGCGTTTTTACCATTGATAGTTACTAAAGGTTCAGACCAAGTTGCAATTTCATCTAGATTTGAAATTAGAAATGATCCAAGTGTTGTGAGAAATTACGGTACATTGTTAATTGAGTTTTCTAAAATTACACCCGATGGTATGGTTGTTTTTTTTCCCTCTTATCTCTATATGGAGAGTATTATTTCAATGTGGCAAACAATGGGTATTTTAGATGAAGTTTGGAAGTACAAATTGATTTTAGTTGAGACCCCGGACGCTCAAGAAACTTCTCTAGCATTAGAAACGTATAGAAAAGCATGCTCCAATGGACGTGGTGCCGTTTTATTATCTGTTGCAAGAGGGAAAATTTCTGAAGGTATCGATTTTGATCATCATTACGGTAGAACAGTTTTAATGATTGGTATTCCGTTTCAATATACTGAATCTAGAATTTTGAAAGCAAGATTGGAATTTTTAAGGGACAATTATCAGATAAGAGAGAATGATTTTTTATCTTTTGATGCAATGAGACATGCAGCTCAATGTTTGGGTAGAGTTTTAAGAGGTAAAGATGATTATGGTGTAATGGTTTTGGCCGATCGTAGATTTTCAAGAAGAAAAGGGCAGTTGCCTAAATGGATTGCACAAGGTTTACTGGATGCTGATACAAATTTGTCAACAGATATGGCTATTGCATCTACGAAAAAGTTCTTGAGAACTTCTGCTCAGCCAATTAATCCTAAGGATCAAGAAAATGGTATTTCCGTGTGGACGCTAGAACAGTTATTGGAGCATCAGAAAAAGCAGAAAGATAATTATGGTCAAGATGAAATGGATATTGACGAGGAAATTGAAGGAAACTAAAGTCAACGCAACGTCATTGATATATATATCCTGTATAACATATATTAACCAATGTAATTTAATAACTTTGCTTAGAATAGAGATGCCCCGTTTTTGTTCCTCAGATTGTCGTACCGCGAGAAAACTGATGCATTTTTCAACCTGCTTAACCTTTCTCGTTCCCCGTCACTATTGACGTGTATCCAACATCTGTTTCTCTCTCCTTTTTCCTTTTTCAAGATTTTTTATTCTTTCAATCTAGATTAATCTGCTTTATTCCATATATCTATGTCTAAAGAATACGTTTATATTGTTGCAGGTGCCAGAACCCCAATTGGTTCTTTTCAAGGTGCTCTTTCCTCCTTATCCTACGTCGATTTGGGTGCACACGCAGTTAAAGCTGCACTTGAACAAGTTCCACAAATCAAACCAACTGATGTTGAAGAAATCTTTTTTGGTAATGTTTTACAAGCTAACGTTGGCCAAGCACCAGCAAGACAAGTTGCAATTATGGCTGGTTTGGGTGAAGACACTCCAGCGACTACCATAAATAAAGTTTGTGCCTCTGGTATGAAGGCTATTATTATTGGTGCACAAACCATCTTAACAGGTTGTGCTGATATTGTTGTTGCAGGTGGTGCTGAATCAATGACCAATACGCCATATTATGTTCCAGCTGCAAGAGGGGGGTTAAGATTTGGTGATAATACAATTGTTGATGGTATTTCAAGAGATGGTTTAAACGATGCCTATGATGGTAAAGCAATGGGTGTTGCAGCTGAAAAATGTGCTTCTGATCATCAGTTTACTAGAGAACAACAGGATGATTTTGCTGTTGCATCATATCAAAAGGCACAAAAGGCTCATGCTGATGGTAAATTTAAGAATGAAATTGCTCCAATTACTATTAAAGGCATTAGAGGTAAACCAGATGTTACTGTTGAAATTGATGAAGAAACTGGTAAATTGAACGAACCAAAATTAAGATCCGCTAGGACTGTATTTAAGAAGGAAAATGGTACTGTTACCGCACCAAATGCCTCACCAATTAATGATGGTGGTGCAGCTGTGGTTTTAATGTCAGAAAAGAAAGTCAAAGAATTAGGTATCAAGCCAATTGCTAAAATAGCTGGTTGGGGTGATGCTGCACACGCACCAGTTGATTTTACCACTGCACCATCTTTGGCCATTCCAAAAGCTGTTAAACATGCAGGTTTGACTTTGGATGATATTGATTACTTTGAATTTAACGAAGCATTTTCTGTTGTTGGTTTAGCCAACACCAAATTATTAAACTTAGACCCTGCCAAAGTCAATGTATACGGAGGTGCAGTCGCACTTGGTCATCCTTTAGGTTGTTCAGGTGCTAGAGTTGTCATTACCCTAATGTCAGTTTTGGGTCAAGAAGGGGGCAATATTGGTGCTGCAGGTATTTGTAATGGTGGTGGTGGAGCTTCTGCTATTATTATTGAAAAGCTCTAACTTAAATTAATTGTATAAAATAGAAAAAAAATTAGTTAACTATGCAGTTTTTGTGTATATCATTGCTAGGTCTTTAATAATTAAATTAAATTAAATATGTTATGAAAGCCGAATTTAGTATGTTCATTTTCTTGGGCAAGAAAAAAAAGAATTGGATGTGGTTGGAATCAACTAGCTGTACATAAGAAACGTCCCATCAGAATAACTGAAACCAGCGAGATGTTATCCCCTTCGCCTTCACCACGGACAGAGAGCTGTGCTGTATTTCTACCCTCCAGCGATACCTCTGTTCATTGCCAGCGTGTGCAAACCAGATTCCTCGTAGTTGCAACACGCCCACCGCGAGAATCGAACAGGACACCTCAAACTGCAAATGCTTCCCACGAACTGCTTGCAAAAGCTTTGACCCTTCCGACAATTGCCTTGACAGCATAAATGTAGCGAACCCTGCCGATGTCATTATGGATAAATCTTAGAGTTCTTAGAGTTCATCCAGAGTATCAGAGGACGGGTTAGCTTCCTGGATATCTCCTACCTTAAACACGGTTGTATGTAAGCCAGTACAGATAGACTTGTCACGTGACATCCCCTCTAGCCTCATTAGAGGTCTTAAACCGTTAACAAAATAACAGTACTTACTGTTGGAACCTGTGAAAATTATGTCATTAATTTATTACTTCACAGGTTACTGAGATAATATAATTTTAAGCCATATCATTGTTATTTTAATATGCACATACACTGAAAATAAAATCCGATAAATAATGTCCGATAAGTACACATAGTTATTATTAATTAATTGGTTAAAAGGATTAGAAACATTCAACTGGATATTAAGTTATAAGAAAATCAATGTGGATAATTTCATTTAACCATGTATATAAGCTATGCTATTCCCACTTTTATTTCTTTCTTATTTACAACCTTTTACTTCTTTCCTTTCAGGGAGATCTTTTATATAAAAATATATATCAATATATTATATTTGTTATCATCTATTATCTATTCTTTCTGAGTTAAATCCATCGGTTACTTTACACACCACCAATAGTAAGTATTTTTCTTATCTATTTACAGAACCACATCTGTAACCGATCATCCTGTGAGATTAACTTAATCCTCATACTTATTTATTTAGGTATTGAGGATTACAAATAGTCTGTCACGCTACTGGTTGAGATGTGGGGTTTCGATGCAAAATCCTTAATGTTCTAATAATATGTAATCATCTACTTCCAACAAGCATATACGATGATTAGCATAACCCTCACAGGAGGAACGGTTACGGATGTGGTCCTGAAGATAGATAAGTGTTATACTTACTATTAATGGTTTGTAACCGTATTTAACTCAGATGTAATATAAATATAAGAACAAGATATAATGAAATTGTATTTAATTTTTTTTATATAAAAGATCTCTTACTAAGAGAAAAGAGAAAGGTAGTAAAACAAGTAGAAACTAAAAAGTAGGAAAAGGTTGTTTATATAGCTATTTCGAATTCAATTGTAATTAATTGTGATTGTACATTTTTATTCTAGACAAACTCATAATGACCAATTAAATGGATGTAGCAATATATAAATTATTATTGGCTCTAACTTCTTTGATTTCATTGGCTCCATCTAAAGGAGTTATGCATAGTGGAATGGCTTTAATTAATACCAGCATAAACATCGGAGTAATTAACTAAGAAAGGAAATTTCTCCAGGTTCCAACAATTATGAGTTTGTCTAGAATAAAAATGTACAATCACAATTAATTAAAATTGAATTCTAAATAGCTATATAAACAACCTTTTCCTACTTTTTAGTTTCTACTTGTTTTACTACCTTTCTCTTTTCTCTTAGTAAGAGATCTTTTATATAAAAATTGAATACAATTTCATTATATCTTGTTCTTATATTTATATTACATCTGGGTTAAATACGGTTACAAACCATTAATAGTAAGTATAAAACTTATCTATCTTCAGGACCACATCAGTAACCGTTCCTCCTGTGAGGGTTATGCTAATCATCGTGTATGCTTGTTGGAAGTAGATGATTACATATAACCTCTCACCATACTGGCGGAGATGTGGGATTTCAATATAAAATCCTTTATGTCTTAATAATAAAATCCTTTATGTCCTAATAAAACCTAACTACAATTTCATATCTTGGTATATTAGAACATAAAGGATTTTTCATCCAAACCTCACATTTCAACCAGTAGCGTGACAGACTATTTGTAACCCTCGATACCTAAATAAATAAATATGAGGATTAAGTTAATCTCACAGGATGATCGGTTACCGATGTGGTTCAGTGAAGGTAGAGTAAGCTTTATGCTAACCACCTCCTAAAAGAAGGTGGATAAAGTAACCAATAAAGACTCAGATAAAACTTATATAAAGTAAAAATATATTTTCGTTATAAAAATGTATAAAAGATCTCTCGCCTTCTCAGGAAGATAAAGTAGTAATTATATGTAAGTATAAAAAAGAAGAATACACGAGTATTTATATATGAAATTAGAGTTGAACCAATTTAGTGTGAGAACACAAAAGTATTTTAATTAAGAAGGTATTTGATATGCTTTATACTAAATTAGGTATTCAACTATCTTGTATTTTAATTGATAATTTTATATAAACTATTTAATTTTTAAATGAGACAAAGAGAAACTTAGTCCTATTTATGTTTCGATCATACAATTTACATAAATTATTTAATAGTAGCACTGAGCTATTTATAACAACATTGAGCTATTAACTATTAATGGCCATGGGTGTCACTTTATCAATTTCATATGCAAATGAATATTTTGGTGGTAAATTTAATTATGTTTTTGTTGGTATGTTCTTCATTTGGTTGATTTTCGGATGTGTCTGCTTAGCAGCTTGGGATATTCAAGGGGTTTACATTGGGCTTTATACTTTATTATTAATAAACTATTAATAGCCTTGGTTATTTACCAATATTATTGAGTTAATTATTAATGTTATTGAGACATTTAGTTTGTTCATTAATAACATGTTCTAATTACTATAGCCTTGCAAAATTATATCTAGCTTTCACAAAAAGAACACAAATATGAAATAAATATCCTAATAAAGAACATGTTGGTTCCATTGTAAAAAATTACAACAACTTAATATTATTACATTATACCATTTTAATTATAGGTTTATCCATAAGATTTAATTGTAAGGTATCCAATTATCTTGTATATTAATTGATAATTTTATATAAACTATTTAATTCATAAATGAGAGAAAGAGAAATTTAGTCTTATTTATGTTCTTTAATTTATATAAGTTATATATTGTTGTTGATCAATAAAATCACTAGTTTTACTAAACTTTACTAGTTTTATTAATCCTTATTTTCATTCTAATCTTCTTTATCATTTTACGATAATCATTCTATGATAATCATTCTATGATAATCATTCTATATCAACAACATCTATTGATTACCTTTTCTTATTCTAAAATCTTCTTCACGATTCTATAACAATTTATCCTATATGAACAACATTCTCTAATTACCATAATCAGTAAATTTATAATTAATTTTCACAGTTCGCCATAAGGATCTTGCTGCTGGTAATAATCCTACCAAAGAAAACTTCAAATCACTTACTAAGAAATGAGACTAGGAATTAACTATCATGTTATAGATGATTATTTTGGTAAGATTCATACCTTGAATCAACAAATCAAGTTTACAAAGGTTAACATTACTGAAAATGCAATCGCAAGTATATTATTTGGTAACTTAGGTGATCCTTATATGGATTACGTCAGAAAAATGAATGATGATCTTAGAGAGATCACTGATACATCTGAAATCTTCAATAGTCTTTTCGGATTTTGAGAAAGACATCAACATAGAATACAAAAGCATAAAATTTCAATTCTCTTCTGCAGATGTTAGGAAGGATTACACTCAGAAGGGAAACAAACTCCACAACAATTCATCAACTAATTATTCTAATCAAAATCATTTCTCAAAAACAAGAGGAAATAATTTGAAACAAAAAAAGTTTAAGGAAATCAATAATTCAGAATTTATTGATGATATATCCAACATTAACAGCAAAGTATCCATTGCGAGGCTTCGCACTTGAAATAATTGATTCCGGTGCTAATGGAAGTATTACTCCACGTAAAAGATGCTTTATAACTATGCTGATTTTGGAACACAACAGTCTGCTATTGCTTAAATTTCTGACTAATATATACTCTTCGGCAAAAAGAATACTTTTTCACAGGGGAAGAATAGGCATGGGATTGAAATATTGTTACCACCAAAATTTATATGGTGTAGTAACCTCTTGAATAGAGCTATACTACCAGAATCAAAGTGTGACGCCCCGTAATGATTTTCAGTTTTGTATTGGATGTATGACCTATAATTTCTGAATTATTAATTTCCTTTAATTTTCTTGATTTAAAAATTTCTCCTCTTATTTTTGATAAACGATTTTGATTTGAATTTGAATATTTAGAGGATGAATTGTTTTGAAGTTTGTTTCTCTCTTGAGTGTAATCCTTCCCAGCGTATACAGAAGAAAATTGAGATTAATTCATTTGTATTCTATGCTTATATTTTTCTCGAAGTCATTAATGCTCTTTAAGATTCCTGATGTCAGTGAGCACACTAAAATCAATTATTTCCTTTATAATCCATATATGGGGCATCTAGATCTCCGAATAAAATATAAGCAAGCACATTTTCAGTAATACTGACCTTTGCAATCTTGATTTGTTGTTTGAATTCTGAATTGCAGCAAAGAACTCATATATATCATAATAATTGACGGCCAACTTCATCTTCTTAAAGATGTATTCCAAATTTTCTTCAGTTGGATGATACCAACAGCCTTTAACCCTTCTTCAGTATATAATATAGTTAATGCCAGTCATAGAATTGAAACGAGATTCAACTGTTCTCATATCATACTGATTACCTTGAATTATTCTTCATTATTTATAAAAAATGATTTAGATTCAACATTCTCAACAAAAATTTCAAACGTGTTTTCAACTAAGATTTTCTCAAAGGACATCGGATATAAGTAACAATTGTAGAAGTCAAAATTTTGGTTCTCTTCAAATTTTGGTATAGATTAGACTTTTCTGAAGAGTAGCTTGGGTGTCATGCTCATTGATGTAAGTAATTAAGATAAAATATTCACTCAACTCTTCAATTTTTTTATTTTTAGATTTGATGTCTAGTGAAAGCTTTTCGAACTTATCGTTGTTATCTAAAGATAATTGAGAAATGTATTTGGCTATTCTTCAATACTGCCTTGAGATGACATGATAACTATTAAATTTTGAATAATAGTTCATATACGCATGACATTTATGATTTACCCTGAATAGATGCCATATCAAAGGAGGGGTTAGCTTTCCTGAATATCATATATTCGGTACAGAATAAGGGGGCTTTAATGTTCTGATAATTTTTGAAGCTCCAGTAACTGATGTACTTATAAACTAACCTTCTAGCAAATATTTATTAGATAGTTATTGATGAGCCTAAAAAATATATCAAAATAGTGGAGACTAGTAATACATTAAAAAAACTACTCCTTTAAAACAGATCGCATTTATAAGAAAATAATTGAGAATATCTCATTAAAAACTGTCACAAACTAGCGTTGAGCAAAAAACAGTAAAATAACATCACCAATTTAAAAAATTCAATTACGTAATACATTTTGTGGTGCAAGGATGCATATTTAATTTTATTGTTACTAACGCCCTTTTTTGCCGATATTGTATTACGCAATTTTGATATCGTTTTATTCTATTACTTTTCATGTTCATTTGAAATATTGAAGTACTGATATCAAAGGTTCACTATTTACAGAGTTAGTTTTTTAAAATGTCAGATCCAGTAGCTTTGGTTGAAGAGGTATGTTTTTTAACAAAATCTTTAGTGGTTATCTTTATCTAATAAAATGACATAAAACTAACATTAAAATATATTTTTTATTATCAGGCAAACAAGAAAGTTAAAAAAAGTTCCGGATTACTGTCTTCATTATTAGGGGGTTCAAACACATCCAAATATGAAGATGCTTCTGATCTACTTATACAAGCCGCTAACATTTATAAATTACAAAGAAGAAATGCCGATGCTGGTCGTACATTTGAACAAGCAGCTGAACTTCAAATTAAGGCAGAATCTCCAGATGAAGCTGCTAACACATTAGTTGATGCATTTAAATGTTATAAAATTGATGCTCCAGCTGAAGCTGCCAATTGTCTTGAGAAAGCAATTGGCATGTTTGTTCAAAGAGGTCAATTTAGAAGAAGTGCTAATTTTAAAAGCGATTTAGGTGAATTATATGAAAATGAATTACATGATGTCAAACAGGCAATCAAAAGCTATGAAGATGCAAGTGATTGGTATCAAGGTGATTCGGCAACTGCATTATCAAATAAATGTGCATTAAAAGCCGCTGATTTATACTGTGAGGATTCAATTTGTGATTACACAAAAGCTGCAACCACTTATGAAAGAATCGCCAAAGAATCCATGAATAACAATCTTGCCAAATGGTCATTAAAAGAATATTTTTTGAAAGCAATTCTTTGTAGACTTGCTGATAATAATGATTATGCTAGCGCAAGTGCTATTTTAAACAGATTTTTACAATGGGATCCAAGTTTTGAAACCACAAGAGAATACGAATTTTCAACTAAATTAATTGATGCAGTTAAAGATAACAATGCTGATGCCATTGCAGTTGCTTCAAAGAATTACGACAAATTTTCCAGATTAGATGGTATGAAAATCAGAATATTGAATAGCATCAAAACTCATGTTAAGGAAGCCCCAGATGAGATTGAAGAAGATTTTACTTAATTCAACTTAACCATATATAACTGTACTATCTTGATCTTTTTTTACGGACGCAATTTTATAGCGTTCAAATGTTAAAATGTACGTAAGAAAATTCTATAGTAATTAAAATCAAATTAAATACAAAAGAGTCCAAATATTGAAGTATATATAACGAGCATAATAAATAAAGAATCGATGTAGAATCAATTGTTAATTAACGAAACAAAAATAAATTATAAAGTACATCTGACGATAAATTAGACTTAAAAAACGTGCAATAAAATAAGATAAATGATTAGTATCCGCCTCTACCACCACCTCTAGAGAAACCTCCTCTCCCACCTCTTGATGCACCACCACCTCTGGAGAATCCGCCTCTGCCTCCACCTCTTGAAAAGCCACCTCTGCCACCTCTGCTTGGAGCACCACCTCTGGAAAATCCACCTCTACCTCCACCTCTCGAGAAGCCACCTCTACCACCTCTACTTGGAGCGCCACCTCTAGAAGCACCTTTTCTTTTTGGTGGTTTTGGACCAAATTGTTTTGGTTTTGGTAAGAATCTTTCAAGTGGGAGAAGCTTATCAGCTGCAATGTAAAATTTATCACCTTCTTTGAATGAAGTGGACTGAACACCCTCTGATGGTTTGATAGTGAAGAAAACTTCATTCAATGGACCAAGAATTTCATCCACCTTACCAACTTGAGTTTTATTTTCTAAATATATTGGAGCATTGAAATATGGAATTTTTTCATTAATCGATCTACACACTATATCACCTTCACATGCATGTAAGAAAGAACCCATTTCAAAAACTCTATCAGGTGGGCCTTGTTGTATTGGAGCTCTGCCACCACGTCCACCTCTGAATCCGCCTCTAGATCTGTTCATTGTACTGTTATTAATTGATTATATTGATAGGCTTAATTGTAGAAAGAAACAGTTAAGTGGGAACAAAAAAATTTTCATGAAGAAAATTTTCCATTTCACTGGACGTGCGAAGCACAAAAAGAGTTTGTACCGTTTTCTATTCTTAAGCTATTACTTTTTGTTTGGAGTTTTCAACTTTTGCTCAACAATGGATGATATAAGCAGCTTATGGAAGGAAATTGGAAAGAAAAATACAGGAAAAAAAACCACAGAGAGAATTTTCAATCAGCTAAGAAAAAAGAATGTCTCTGATGTTTTATATCTATTAGACAAACAGTATCTTAAAGATCAACTATGGCCGAATATTCATAGAGATATATCGAAAGAATGTTTACTATCAATTGTTTATTTAATTAATTATTCAACGTGCCCCTTTCATACTTTAAAGAATTTGATGGGCGTTAACAGTTCTAAATTTTCATTACTTGTTTATAGGATTTTGTCTTACATTAATACTGAAAATGACTTAGATTTGGAAATATTTTCATTTCTCTTGACATTGATTAGAAATATAAATTATGAACCCATTGGAAATATTATGCTACCATTATTTTCTGTGTTAGTTGAAAAGGATGAATGCGAACAACAGAACCTAAAAAATATAGATAAAGAAGATGCTTATTTGTTAAGAGGTTTTTTCAAACATTTTATTACCTCTGCAATTAAAGATAATGATTCTTTATTAGAATCCAAAATTTTAATTTTAATAAACCTTCTTTCTTATTTACCAATTAGAAAGTATGTTAACAATTACTTGAAGAAAACAAATGTCCTAGTTGAACTGGAAAATAGAATATCTGAAGATTTACAATCCTTTCTAAGCTACTTAATTTATTTCCCAATTAATGATAAAGGAGAAACTTTTGGTTCACAAGCAGAAATCAATTCGAAAAATTTAAAAAAGTTTAATAAATTCTTAGCAATTGCACATTCTGAATTTCAGTTAAACATCCTCACTGAATATGGAAATGTTTTCGAATTTATCGAAAGTTTTGATTCATTTTTACAATGTTTTCAAAATGTGCCTTTAGAAAAAATTTTGAAGTTATCTCATAGATGTGGAATTGCGAATATAGAATCAATGTCGAAAAGTTCAATGGTTAAGTGCATCTGGTATAATTATTGCTATAATACAGAAAATAAGTCGATGTTGCTTTGTAAATCTAGAATTAGTGATATAGATAAAAAATATGCAAAAGAAATAGGAAATACTTTGGGATTTTTAAATTTTTCTGATTTTATTTACAGATCTCTACTTTCACTGAAACTGAATATTCAATACGAATTAGTAAATTTCATTAAGCAAATTCAACAAAAAATGGAAATATTGAAAGATGAGGATGGAAAAATTAAAGCTAATAGTTCAAGTATATACTGTGTTCAAACGGGTAGTATAAATGAAATAGATTCTCCCGATGCTTTTGTTTCTGACAATTTAATGGAAGGTATGTGCATAAGAATATTAATAAATTTTAAAGGTAAAGATCATAAACTCGAGGATGAATTCATGAAAAATCTAAAAACAGGGGATACTATTTTTTTAATCAAGCTCGTACCAGGATTTGACAAATTTGCTACTGCCAGGGTTGGAAGAATCAATTCATCTCAAAAAAGACAGTATCAAATTGATTTGAGTATTGATAAAACGAATAGCGGCAATAGACTTGACTTTAATTTTATGTTAAGAGCAAATGAATCATTACAATACTTGAATAGCAAGTTTGATAATACTCATAAACTTTACAAGTCTTTTGATTTTAGACTCCCGAAATGGCTAGAAAATATTTTTATTGGTTGTTGTGACTTAGGATCTCCGAAAAACTATACAATACATTTAAAACTAAATACTAGAATTGCGGGAACATTTATGGAAAAGCTAGTTACTTCTTCTGTCACTTTAAAGAAAAAGAGAAAGACTAATACTAAAAAAAGTAAAAATGTAATAGATGGAAATTTATGGATGCTAGAAATTTCATCATTCTCAAAACACGTGAAATCGATAAAAGAATCCAATTGGGGATATTTTAATGAGTCAGAAGGATGTAAACTTAATGAACAGCAACTACGAGCACTCATAGATTCACTTACTCGGGGTAAGACATTAATAGATGGTCCTACAAATTCGGGTAAGACTTCTGTTACAATTGAAGTAATTAAACATATCCTTTATAATTTCGAAGACGAGCGATCTCTGATTATTACAAGTACCGTGCAAAAGAGAGATGATATTTTAAATAGATTGAAAGAAGTTAAACAAATTTCAAATTCTATCGTATTCAGTAGCGAACAAAATTCGAATAGCTTGATTGAAAAATATAATAAACTTTTAAGTAAAGTTGATGAATTTGCAAAATTATTAAATATTGAAGGTGCCTTTGGTAATGATAATAATTCTACACGTTATTTTTATCAAAAGTATTTTTCAGGAATTTGGGCCACGTTATTAGAGAGTTTGAAAGATAAAAAATGCCATACTAATGAATATCTATTTAGTAATTACCCATTCAGTAGCTCCTTGAGAATGGATCAAACACTTTCATTTAAAATGAATTTTGAAAAAATTTTCAATGATTATAATAACAGGCTTCAAGTTTTCAGAGATATTGAAAAATTGAAATATATTACTCAAATTAAAGACAAAAAAGAAAGTATGATTCTAAGTGGATCAAAATATGCCAAGATTTTTGTATTTACACTAGATGAAATATTGAGTTTGGACAAAAAATTTACAGAAAATTGGAAATATAATAACGTGTTTATTTTAGAATCCGAACAGAACGATGCCATTGAAACGTTGTTGTCAATTTCAGCACAATCGAATTTAGAAAGTTTAAATAGAATGATATTAATGGGTAACTCAACACTGGATGATCAACAGAACTCTCTATTCTACGAGTTGTTGAAATCACAACCTTTTTGTAAGCTCGAAACACAATACTTTGTTAGACCTGAGATTTATAAGCTGTCAAATTCTAAACTAAAAATTGAAAATGCCATTGAAAATGCAAACCCTGGTTTGAAATACTGCTCACAATTTGTCGACGTTGATAATGGTGAAGAAATTGAAAGACAATTCCCAACATTTATCGAATATCAAAACATAACTGAAGCTGAGTACGTTGTTTCATTTTTAATGTACTTAAAAGCAATGAATTACTCAGCAGAGGAAATTTGTATTACTACTCCCTTTAAGTTACAGAAAATGTTGATAAAAGATATTATAGATCAAAAATGTATGGACCATGAGAAAGCCAATGTTCCTGTTTTGGAAGTCAAAGAACTTAAATCCCGTAAGTATAAGTATATGATTGTTTCACTTGTAAGAACCAATAAAAATGAAGATAGTTTTAGGCGTGGATTGTTGAACATGTTGATAAGTTCTGTTACACATGGATTATACATTTTTGGATCAGCTTCAGTGTTTAATGATATTTCCAGTAAATTCCATAATAGGAACAGTAAATTACAACTTACACAAAGTGGCGATATCGATTATGGGGTTACAGGCCATGAACAATTAGCTCACTATGTTGAAAATTTTTCGAGTGTCTAATAGTTATAGATAATTAATAATAATTAGCAAATAAATATAAAACATTGATGCTCACAACGCGATTTATGTCATAATAGTTTTCTTGGACCAAGATTCGAACTGCGAACGGAAAGAGACCAGATTAATTTAGCTTAGTTTCTTACTTCATGCCCTTCAAAACAAGAACCTCTTATTTGTTACACTAGAATATATTGGCATTAATTCTTTGAAAACAGCAATTACTCGATGTTGGCGAAATACCCGATAAAGAATATCTAGCTTCTAGTCCTGTTCTTACTAGTAGATTATGATATCTTCATTATGTTTTGTATTAAACAAGGTAATAAACAGTCACTTAAGTTAATGTGGGTCTTTACCAATTAATATATTCCATTTATATAAGGTATAAAATTCTTTGGCTATTTTTATTTCATAGAGTCAGATCTGCAGTGTAACTACTGATGGTGGCCAATTTCTGTAGTTTTCTTCCACAGTACCAGGGTATGAAATTATAGTTAATTACTTGATGATGTGGGAATTCGGTTATTCAATACGGCATAAATAATTATGAGAACATAATATTGATGTCACGACGACGGTTGTTTCATATAAAACTAGTTACAGGTTATAAGACTAAATTCACATATAACATAAGACCAGCTATTATTATCAACAGCAGGAGCTTTGATATATCACATGACGGTTAAAATATACTAGTAGATACAAGCAAGGTCATATTTATGGCGTTGTTAACCTATAAATTATTAGAACCTATAAAAAATATATCATTAGGTAGCTAATTTACCAATTCCCTACCGATTACTATGGTGATATTAGTTCAAGTCATATCATTGTCATCAAGATCTTAGTATTTTCTTTGATCAAAAATGAATAGCTTTATCTATTTCTAAATTGATGTTTGAATAGCTTTATGAATTTTCCCTTACTTTTATCTTCTTTCTTTTGGAGAGGCAATATTTGCTTTTGATGTGTTGAGACCTGTGGGAAATTATACTAATAATTTAATAATTTATCGGTTCTAAGTAGTATAAGTTTAAACCATATCTTGTTGTTATAGTATTCACATTCCCCTTAATAAAACCCGATAAGTATGAATTAGTTAGAAAGTATATCAAAATTTAATTCGGTATTAGGCTATTATTTGTGAAAATTAGATATAATTTTACAAGGCTATAGTAATTAAAAAATGTTATTAATAGAACAAACTAAATGTCTCAATAACATTAATAATTAACTCAATAATATTGGTAAATAACTCAAGGCTATTAATAGTTTATTGAATGATATTAATAGCTTATTCAAGACTATTAGTTAATAGCTCAATGTTGTTATAAATAGCTCAGTGCTATTATTAAATAATTTATGTAAATTATATAATCGAAACATAAATAGGACTAAGTTTCTCATTGTCTCATTTATGAACTAAATAGTTTATATAAAAATTATCAATTAAGATACAAGATAGTTGAATACCTCACAATTAAATCTTAGCGATAAACCTATAATTAAAATATTATTTAATTAAGAATGAATAATAATATTCATCTATATTATAGGTTATACTTTTCGTGGTTTTATCTCTTTCTTTTGGGACATCTTTTGAATAAAAAATGTCCCTATAAATAATACAACCCAGTAATAGTCATTACACTCAGTCACACTACCAACTATCAACTTAGCTAATTAACAATCATGATGAGAACAAAGATGAGAACAAATACTTACTGTTCGTTGATTAGCTAAGTTGATAGTTGGCAGTGTGACTGAGTGTAATGACTATTACTGGGTTGTATTGTTTATAATAATTGGAATCCTCAATTAAAAGAAACTAACTGACTATACAAAATAGAAAAATAAGTGGACTATTCCTCGAATTTATACAAAATCTCCATTTTGATATTTAGGAGAATGTTTGATGACTGTCCAATCACAATTATACTCTACTATTCAACACATACGTGTATCAGAGGACGGGTTAGCTTCCTGGATATCTCCTACCTTAAGCACGGTTGTATGTAAGCCAGTACAGGTAGACTTGCCACGTGACATCCCCTCTAGCCTCATTAGAGGTCTTAAACCGTTAACAAAATAACAGTACTTACCGTTTTTGGTATTAGCTAATTAAAATGAAGTGTGGCTAAAGTCTTATGAACTAATTACTATGTAGTATAATTTTTAAATAATGAATCCTCAATTAAAAGAAATTAAAAATAAGATATATAAAATACACAAAATAAAGTGGGAATTGGTCTATTCTTATAGAAAATCAATTCTCACAATAACTATAAATCTAAATTGTGACGACAATGATAAACAGTAAAGATAAGTTAATTGATAACAATAGATAAGCTCATTTGTAGTGACGACAATAGAATGCAGTTACTACGTCACTAATAATTAAATGAATATCTTTGATAACAACTGTTAGAACCTGTGAAAATTATGTCATTAATTTATTAATTCACAGGTTATTGAGATAATATAATTTTAAGCCATATCATTGTTATTTTAATATACACATACCTTTAAAATAAATTCGGATAAATAATGTCCGACAAGTACACATAGTTAATGACGATTAATTGGTTAAACGAAATATGGACATTTAATTGGATATTAAATTATTATAAAATGGATGAAGATAATTTTATTTAACCGTGTATATAAGCTATGCTATTCCCACTTTTATTTCTTTCTTGTTTGCAACCTTTTACTTCTGTCCTTTCGGGGAGATCTTTTATATAAAAATATATATCAATATATTATATTTGTTATTATCTATTATCTATTCTTTCTGAGTTAAATCCATCGGTTACATTACATACCACCAATATTAAGTATTTTTCTTATCTATTTACAGAACCACACCTGTAACCGATCATCCTGTGGGATTAACTTAATCCTCATACTTATTTATTTAGGTATTGAGGATTACAAATAGTCTGTCACGCTACTGGTTGAGATGTGGGGTTTCAATGCAAAATCCTTAATGTTCTAATAACAACTGTAATCAATATGATGTAATAATATTAAGTTCTTGTAATTATTTATGCCATAGAACAAAATTTGTGTCATAATATGTCTATTAACTCATGATATATAATTTATGTTCTGACAACGTGATTTATCGGATTTTATGTTCTGACAGTACCTAAAGGTAATGAGACATCCAGGAAGCTAACCCGTCTTCTAATACCCAGTAACAACCTTCAAACAGAAAAGAATAATTTTTTGTTTCGATATAGAAAAGTTCAACATTTAACTACAGAGTTTGAATCGCCGTGGCCTAACTGTCAAAGTTGTCCGCTGCTTTCCAGCTGTCCACTAGTCCGCGCATACTCGCAATCAAAAGGAAGCCTCTCGGGGCTTCAATAAATCTTAGTGGCGAGTGGGAAATTCGGTGGCATTCTCCACCCAAGCCGCTGGCTAAAGTCCTCTTGAGAGGTTCCTAAGCGTGCAAACGCTGGGCGGTATCATCAAAAATTACCGGCTGCGTTTTACGTTTGCCGATGGAAGTATACCGCGGGTGGTTGACGACTCTCTCAAAGGGAGGCCGTTGTTGAGTTCAATGCGTGGATTCTTTCCTCAAGTTAGAAAACTCGATACCGATCATTATGGCAGCTGGAGCTCACCTTATTTTTTTAAGTAATTCACAATTAAAACTTTACATTATTACATTTACATACACAAAATTAACAAACTATATAAGTTTTTATAGCAACTAAAATACACTTCATGATTACTTTGCAACCATATTGTTGCCTTCATCAACCCTACCATCAGGTTTTAAGCCTGGTTTGACATACTTATGACTAGAAAACGTATTATACACTCCGCCCCTGAAATTTCCACGTCCTCTACCTCTCACGCCTCTTCCTCTTCCTCTAAATCCAGAATTTCCTCTTCCACGTCCCCGACCTCTGTACCTACCTCTAAAATCACCATGCTCAGTAAAATGTGGATTATTATCATCATTATGTAACTGAGCGTTATCTTGTTTCTCTGTTTCTGCCTCGGTAAGTTCAAGTTTGTTATCACCATCTGTTAAAGTAAAATCAGAAGAATTTGACAGTGCTTCATTTCTAAACAATTCAGTATCGTTAAATTCTTCAGTAGTCTTTTCATCTTCAGTATTTGCAACAGCTTTTTTAGACTCAAAAAGTGTGCTAATATCCTCATCAATATTAGTATCAGAATCAACAATACCGTTACTATTAACATGAGAATTTCTTTTGGAATTAGTTTTAGGATATTTCGAATTCAATTTTCTCATTTCTTTTTCATATTCTTCTTCACTTAATTCACGTGGTAATCTTCTATCGTATCCTGATCTAGTTTTATAGCCTCTACTACTAGATCTACTAGAAAAAGCTACAGGATGAGGATTTTGATTTTGAACTTTTGTTTTATTTTGATTTTGACTTTGATTTTGATTTTGGGATTGAGGGTGAAGTTGAGGTTGAGGTTGAGATTGATTTTTATTCTTATTCTTATTTTTAATTAGACTCAAATTATGATCCTCTTTCTTTAATGATATATCTAAATCCTCATTTAGCCCGATAACATTATTGGAAACTTCTTTGGAATTGATAGATGGTCTTCTTAAAAGAGTTATAGGGCCTTTTAAAGAAATATTTGGCTTTTCAAACTTATCATTAGAAAAGCTATTAATACCATTATCATTATCATTGTAATGATGTCGTTTAATAGGTGATTTTGAAATTAATCTGTTGGTGTTTGTTTTGTGATTTGGATCGTCCAATAGACTTGTGTTAAAGGTTGTTGGATTTAAAGCCACTTTTTCAAATTTTTTTTCAATTTCCAATTGTTTAGTTAATGTATCAACAGGTTTGGCAGATCCAAAAGGATTTGATTTGCTAATCATTTTAATAGGTTCAGAATTTCCAAGACTTTTTTCAATTATTTTTGCAATAACTGATGAATTTTCCGATATTAATGGGATATCAGGAGTATTAACAGGTTTTGCAATACCAAATGGATTATGTTTTAACTTTTCTTCATTAAGATTTTCCTTATTTTTATTTTGATTATTGATATTTATGTTTATATCTTTATCTTTTTCTTTACCAAAAGTTTTATCATTTAGTAACTGTGGTGATTGATTTTTAATATTTTTACGACGTAAAATATTATTTCCTCTGCCATCCCTTTTTTCTATTTCTAATTCTTTAATTCTTAATTCTTCTAATTCTTCGTTAAAGTCGATTTCATCATTATATTTTTTAACTTCAATAAATTCGTCATAATTTCCAATAGTAACGATAGTTTTTAATCTTTCAATAAAAATATCGTTCCATTTTAAAACTTTTTGAAAATCTTGAATGTTTAGTAAATGAATAAATGCAATTTTTCTCTTCAATGATACACTATTATTATTATTTATGAATTTCGGTTGCGGAGGATTTGGATCCCACATAACTTTACATTTTTCAAAGCTTGTAAATCTTGATTCAAATAACTCTTGCATTAATTTTTTGGTTGCATTTTCAGTTAAATTTGAAAATTGAACAATATACGGTGGTGACAAATTTTTATTATTTACAATTGATCTGTTATCATTAAAATCATTATCATAACTGTTTCCATTATGATGATTATTATTATTATATCCAAATCTATTCTCATTGTTATTAGTTGGTGAAGGACTTGGAATTGGAATGGCAAGAGAATTAAGATCGAAATCGTCATCATCAACCCAAGATTCACCGAGACTCTGGTCGGCGATAAATTCACCAAGAGACATTTTTTTTGTTCCTTCAAAAGTGAAAGTTTTGCCATTTAAATTATGTATATATTGTAATAAAAAAAACAAAAATATGTTTGAAATTAAATCCAGTATATGTCGGAATTTCATATTCAAACATAAAATACAATATAACAATAAAGGCAATTATGACGTGTTAGTTTATATAAAGCATAAATTAAAATAAAGTAAACGGAATTGAATTGAAGAACTGAGTTGAATTCAATTGAAGTTAATAGTACAAGTAGTCACAACTTGTTATTCAATATAGTCTAAATTGCAATTAATTAACATACCCATACTCAATTGATAACTGAATAATGTAAGTTTGTCACAGCAAAGTAGCAGAAAAAGTTAAACAGACGTTTCATGATAGAAGAAAATTAAAAGCAATTTATTAATTTCGTACTCAGTTTCGGTCCCAGAATATGATGTGACAATCGTTTTTGGTTACTTTTATAGTAATTACAATCGTTAGCTTTCTACGGGTAAATAATCTACAAATGAATTACCAGCTATATACTACGAGAATATAGTCTCTCTCCCATGCACCATCTATATTTTAGTTGTCATACAAGCTATTCAGCAGGTTAATAACCTCTTGTTCACAGTTATTTGTAGTAAAAATGACTCCGCCAACCCTGGTGGTGTACGGTTTTTTTAGTTACTCGATTGTCTGATGTTGATTTTTTACCTCTGTTTGATCCCATTACAGTACATTTATTAATTATTACATCAATAATAATAGTTATTGTATAGATATATATTTATATACAAATAAGCCCCAGCGTATCCTGTTTCTTTTCGGTCAATTTTATGAATTTGGGATCTACAGAAAATTCATCTTCTGTTCCGTCTTCTTCAGTCTCTACCCCAAAGAATAGTGGACATTCGAAGACCACTTCCTATTGCAATCAATCACAGTCACAAATACACATTCAAAGACAAGATGCCATCAGTTTCATAAATTCAAATTCATTATCAAATAGAGTACTATCACTTTCTACAACTTCAATAACTTCATTATTACCTAACTTTTATTCTATTGGTGGAAACTATTCGATGCCAACATTAAATAACAGTTCAAATACTTTTAATAACAATGGAACATCAGGCTCTGATCCAAGCTCATTCATATCCGATGAATTAGCGAGAGAGTCTGATGTTACAGTTTCAACAAATGTTACACCACAGGCGGAATATAAAGGTTTTGCCTCTTATGTTATTTCTTGCATTTTCTTATTTACTTGGTTAAGCTGGTCAATTTTGCCCGACAGAATATTAAACCGTTTAGGTATTTATTATTATCCATCTAGATGGTGGGCACTCGCAATACCCGCATACGTTTTAGTGTTAATGATGTATTCATATGTGGCGATTGGATTGTACAATATAGAAGTTTTAACATTACCATTGGAGGATAATAGAAATATAGTGGATGATTCTGGCATTATCATTACAGAATTAAAGCAATATAATGAAGTAGATTTGGATGACTATTTGTTCAAGTCAACAAGTGGTATATGGGATCTACCCATCAGTAAAGTCAATGAGGTGTTATATTCGAATATAGAAGAGGAACATATATTGTCATAAATAAATCAACTGATAAGAGTAAATATTGATGTTGTAGTTTTGGTTTCGAAAAGAGATATCTATAAATGTCTATATCGGAAAAGCTGATTGATTAATTATTATGCGCACTCCACAAATGAATCAACTGATTTTGTGCTTTATTTTTCTGTTGCTTTCTCGGTATATAAAGCATCCCAGGGTTCAGGATTTCATGTAATTGAATGATACGAATATTTTTTCTTTCGAATCAAATACTCTATTGAAGTTTCATCACTCAATTATACTACAACTATATCACTAGCCTTTTATACTAAGCTTTCCCCACAATGATGAAAGCTATGACATACTTGAAACCAGGTGTTATTTCCTGGAATACTGTTGCAAAGCCAAAGATCTTAAAACCAACTGATGCAATTGGTAAAGTTTTACTAACAACAATCTGCGGTTCAGATCTTCATATTTTAAAGGGTGATGTCCCTGAAACATCAGCTTTAGCTTTAAAGAACCCTGAAAGAGGTATCATTCTCGGACATGAAGCAATTGTTAGAATTGAAGAAGTCGGTTCTCAAGTTACAAATTTTAAAAAGGGTGATATTTGTATCGTCTCTTGTATTACTTCTTGTGGTCATTGTTATTATTGTAAAAAAAATTTACAAGCTCATTGTATCAACACTGAAGGTAGTTCAGGATGGATTTTAGGTCATGAAGTTGATGGTACGCAGGCTGAGTACATGCGAATTACATTCGCAGATTATTCATTGTATAAAGCTCCAGAAGGTATCCCTCTAGAATATTTATTAATGTTATCTGACATATTACCAACATCTTATGAACTTGGTGTTTTGTCAGGTAAAGTTAAGGAAGGTGATAACGTGGCTATTGTTGGTGTTGGTCCAATTGGATTATCTGCTTTGTTGTCAGCAAAAACTTTAAAGCCAAAAGCAATTATTGCCATAGATATGGATGATTCAAGATTAGAAGTTGCCAAAAAATTAGGTGCAACTTATACAATTAATCCTGGTAAGGAGAAAGATGTTGTCAGTATTATCAACAAAATCACAGCAGATCCTGAAAGAAAACCAGGAGTGGATGTTGCAATTGAGTGTGTTGGTATTCCATCCACTTTTGAACTGTGTGAAGACATTATTACTGCGGGCGGTGCAGTGGCTAATGTTGGTGTTCATGGTAAACCAGTTGAATTGAAATTACAAGAGTTATGGATCAAAAATATTACCATTTCCACCGGATTAGTCTCTGCTTATTCCACGGCTGATTTATTGAATAAAGTTGCCAGCGGTAAATTAGATCCAGAACCCTTAATCACTCATCACTTTAAATTAAATGAATTTGAAAAAGCTTATGATGTTTTCAAGAATGCTTCAAAAAACAATGCTATCAAGATGGTTTTAACAGCTGATGATTAAGTTTATAATTTATTAACATATTTTAGTTTTTTTTTATTTTTACAAATCAAAGAAAAATTACTCTTTATGTTGAAACAATTAAAATTTTATGGAATTAAACTATTATGCCTTTTTTTTAGTACATTATTTTGTTAAATCATATTTATAGTAAAGTAGTACATGCAATATACAGTGAAATCAAAAATTTCATATGTTCAATTTTTTTTATATTTTTCCTCGGACTTCTTTTTTTCTTCTGGATCAAGGTTATTAACTCCACCCAGTAAAGTCTTTGAAATTGCTTCTGTGGTCGCAATCATTGGCCTTATAATCAAAATTGGAGTAGCTTTAGCCAATTCAATTGCTGCACCTTGAGGTGATTCCGATTCTGAAGCTCTCACGCTTGCGTAATATAATGCTTCCTTAGCTGTACTAATATTTCTTTGTAATGATCCGTACGCAACCTTCAAACCTTCATTCAAAGTTTCTGGTTGATCGGAGTACAAGCTAACAACTTTAACATCACTGTCAGACTCAATTTGATCATCTTGAGTATTATCATCATCATAAAAATCATCAATCTCATTATCGCTAATGACCGCATTTTCCACTCCATTTGATTTATAATAATACCTATGATAATCTTCTTCTCCCTCATCACCAAATGAATTGGTAGAACTTCTTCGTCTTCTTCCCCTATGTTTACCCTTGTTCTGAGCATCTCTATTTTTATCTTGGTGCTTGAATCCCGAATTATTACTTATTCTAGTTGAAGAACCATTACCACCTAATAATTCCTCCGCATTTTCTAGTATTATTTGGGTACCTGCGGCCAATTTAGCTCCAAATTTTAACAATTCGCCACCTGTTGTTTTCCCAAAAACAGTAGCTCCCATTTGTAAACTTCTCATGACTCTACCATCCTTCTGGTATTCTTTAACCGGGACGCTGACCAATTCTTTAAACCCAGAAGATATATTAACAATGGATTTAACAGGCGCCAACCCTGCCAAAACACCACCTAATTGATTTCTTTTAATATCAGGAGTCCAATATCCATTTAATAAACTATGTAA
Source organism: Kregervanrija delftensis (assembly GCA_019155655.1). NCBI lineage: Eukaryota > Fungi > Ascomycota > Pichiomycetes > Pichiales > Pichiaceae > Kregervanrija > Kregervanrija delftensis. The sequence goes on along the minus strand of JAFMZF010000010.1, from coordinate 360,949 downwards.
TCTGGAGAATCCTGGGACTCCGTACAATTTCACTTGATTTAAAATCATTTTTGATTCGTCCAAAATAAAAAAATTCATGAATTCATTCGTATGACCAGATCTAATACCAGCGTAATCAACTTTTTTAGGTTTATAGTCCAGTTTAATTAAAACTGCATCCACTTTAACTTTCTGCAAAAACATTTCTTCTGGTTCAGCAACAGGAACAATAAATCTGTCATCTTTAAATTCACCAAATCTGGTAAGAAAGTCTAAAGTATCTTGATCAACATACAATCTTAAAGGTAATATGGAAACGTTTAATATCATTTCAATTGCGGCCAATCGATCAACAGGGCGAACCAGGTCAATGTTCATAGTTATCATACTTTTACCAATTTCTCTCTCACCAGCTTCTCTAAGGTAACCAATAAACATGTTCCAACTAGATGTTGGAACATTATCAAAAATTGTAAAGCAGTTAATTCTAATGCCAATCTTACTGACAATTTCAGAATCATCAACATTTTCATCGCTGTTAAAAACTACAGGTTTGTTCTTTAAGTGTGGCTCATTATTAGAAGTGACCCAAAAATTAACATCGATTTCATCAAGTTCAATGGCAATCTTATGGTTTTTAGATCTCTTTAATTTAAGTGGTTTCCATTTGGTACCTTTGCCTAAATCAATTGTCTTGTTTCGTTGTGTTTCTTGTTGCTCTGTTTGAATTGCTTCTAAGTTTAGAGGAAATGTTGGCGTTTCACCATCATCCGAGCTATCTGAATAACCCATTTCTTCATTAATGTTTTTACACATTACCAGCGGGTCATTTTTAGCACGCATACCTAAATATATTGAATCAAACAGTGTCTCTTCAACAATTTCATCATCAATATTTCTTTCTTCTTCCTCTTTTTTGGATTCCATTTCCAAACTTTCATTCTCTCGTTTTAATTGCCGAATCTTATATTCATCAACAACTTCTTTAGCTTTCTTAGCCACTCTTTTTGCAGCTTCTGTAATTTGAGTCCTAGTTTCTAGCCAATCGTAACCATCATATAATAGTAATGAAATTTTGGAAATTCCAACATAAATTCCCATTGGTATGATATTATCTTTCTTTTTAACTTGTCGTTGGTCGAAATGATTGCTGTAAAATGAAAATTCCCCACTGGAATTTGTCTGTTGATTTGTTGTATTTGATCCTGTACTACTATCACCTTTAATAGAATAATCATTAACCTTATCATAAAAATCTTCGATGATATTTAAAGGTTCCTCGAAACTGGTCAAATTTAGTTCTGTTTGGTCCTGGTTAAACGCTTCAACTCCATCTACTAATTGCCCTTTATCACTGTAGAATGTTTGATCTATATCTTTAAATACATCAAATTCTTTCGTTGTGCATTTATATTTATCATCGAATGAAAAATAAACAGGTTGCTTTAAATCTTTCAACAACTGAATAAAACATTGGGCAGAATCAGAACATAAACCTATTTTGAGTTTTTCCATATCAAAACTTATTTTAATCATCGGCTTATATTCTCCATTACCACCTTCTGATAACAAAGATTCCATTGAATTAACTTTGAGCTTAACAAGGACGGTTGTGCAAGTACCGATATGGATAAATCCTTGATTTTTCAATACTGACATTAAAGTCCAGTTTGGAGGTATTCCACTATTATTTTGTAACCTAATATTCTTCTTATCATTTCCTTTAATATTTTTAAAATCATCGATTAATAAAACCGAGAGAGAATCAATAGTACTCTGTGAGATTATTGTACGATCATTATAAAGAACAATCTCAGAACTTCCTTTATTTAGAACAAACATTGATTTACTCTTCAAATGAACAGGACTTAGCCCAATACAAATATCCATTAATGAAACAAACATCTCAAAACTTCGTTTCTTCTGTGATTTATTAATTGATATATCCCCAATTTCAATTCCACTTTCATTTTCTTCAAACTTGTCAATTCCATCATTTTGATCAAACATAGTCAACCATTTGCCATAATAATCAATTTCCAAATTCTTAACAAATATAGATACATTCTTCTTATACTTCATAAAAACCATTGGCGAATTTTCCCATTTGTTAGCAATGCTTAAAAATGGCTCTTTAATACCTTCAAAAGCTCTAGTAAAGTTCAATTTAGATATATGGGAAGTGACTAAATCATCTTGAAATAAAGACAATCCAAAGTTGCTTAGGTTTCCTACTAGAGAACCAAATTTTTTATTAATTTGATAAACTCGAATATCAATTGATTTCACGGCACAGAAGAGTTTAAGAAATTGTGGCTTGAATAAAAAACTACTTGCCATTCTAACTTTCCTGAGAGACTGAACTTTTCTGTCGTTTACAACTTCTTTCATGGAAAATATGGATAACAGATTAAAAAGTAAATGTTTCAATCTTAATATTTCTTTTAATGAGGCACAAAATTCAATTTGTTCTATATTAATGGTTTTTTCTGCACTATGAGTGCATTCTTTTTGTGTATTATTATCATATCCTTTAATTTTCACTGGATTATTAATATGGTTTATATAATTGATTTTTTTAAATGTAAGTAAATCAGAATTATTGTTAGAGAATTTAACCAAATCAAAATCAAATATACCCTTTATTGGGTCAAAAGTCATTGGGCTTATTTTGATAAAGATATAGTCTGGATCAGTTTTAGATAGCATAATTTTACCTTTAATTCCGGCAGATTTGAAAAGCATTTCAGATCTTTTCTTTTTATCTTCATCTACTATTCTTTCACGTTGAAGTGAATAAGTCTTTGTATTTTTCTTTGATTTGGTTATATTAAGTCTATCCAATCGTGGCCATATGGGATCTAACCGATTTATAAACGACATGACAGTCTCCATCGAATCGATATCAATATCTAAAACTAAAGGCTTAGAGCAGATAAAACTCGATGTCTGTACACTATTACTTGATTGAATTTCAAATCGAATATCAGTAGTAGTTGAAATTGATTTACCATCAGCAAATTGCATTAAAAACTCATTTTCAGCTCGAATTATCTCCATGGTCATGATACTACCTAAATAAAAAGTTGGACTTCTCTGTTGCAAATTTATATCTTTCGTGACAAATCTAATTGAGTTTTTCTGTGAAAATATACCTTCTGAATTTAATGCTGAGGTTAGGCTTATATTGATTTCAGATATATTAAAATTTTGTAACAAAATTTTATTTTCATGGGATGCTCTATTCATTTTACAGTTTTCAGTCTTTGATTTGCGGAAAACTTCCTGTTTATTGAAGTGTATCAATAGATCCAAAAATGAAGAGGCAAATTCTGGAAAAGGGACTAATGTACTATTAATGGATCCAACTTCGATTTTGACATTTTCAATGGGATTCAAGCCTTCACAAGAAAAAATTATCTCATCAACAGTACAGAAATAGCTTATTTTTTCTTCGTCAGAATCTTTTATTGTCTCTGTGAAAGAAGATGACTTATCTATAAAATGTGATTGAGCATCATAAAATTCACTTTGTGCACTCATGTAAACAGTACCTGTATTTGAAAACATTGCACTTTCAAGCAATGATCTTCCAATATCTTCTTTACTTTCCGCCATAAACGATGTTGCCATCAATTGATCATCAAAATCGTTATCTGAATCGCTGTCATTCTCTTTTTTTTCTTCGATATTTGGCTCTGAGTTCAAGTTGCCATTAGTGTTAACGTTGTTAGATTCTTTCTGTATACTATCAGACTCGGTTGTTTCACCATAATTGCATAGTGGTTTCACTAAACCACATACTATATTTTCAATAACACAAACTCTTTCGCCTGAATCAGTTTCAAATTCCACTTTTCCAATATCCATGACTGAAACAATTGGGTCGGCCAAGATTCTTACATGTATACTATCTAGTTTAACCTTTATTTTACTTAATGCATAATCCATTGCATATCCCAAAACTCCATTGATTGCTGTACCACTAGCACCATTCATTTCTTGGTTTTTTTTATCATTATTATCATTACCAATATTTTTATCATTATTATCATTATCAATATTATTATCATTGTTATCATTTTCATTTTTTATACCATCTGTTTTCCAAATATTCTTGAGTAATTCTTCTTCTTCTTCTTTTACCTCGTCGCCCCATTCACTAACCACTAAATTAACAACACTTTCCATCATATCTTCCATACTTTCGACACCCAGGTCAAATTGTAATTTGGGACTGATTATAACATCAACATTTGAACAAATAAAAGTCACACCGTCCGATTTAAGTTCAACTTCAATTTTTTCAATATATGCATTACGAACATTAATATTGGGCACATTGAGTTTTTCCACATCTATTTGTACTTCTGCTAGAGTTAGCTTAGTTGGTGGACCGATTGTGAAAGTTGTTTGCGACGGTAAAAGGGGGTGTAAGGGGAGTCTGCGAATAAGAATAGAAAAAAGATGACTCTGTATAGTAGAAGACCAGGTAGTAGACATATTGCACCTTATGGATCTAGTAAGTGAAGAGAAGAGATGTCAAAATAGAAAAAGGCAAATATTAACCTCTCCCGCGATAAGAAAATCGATAACATTTTTAGTGTAATTTTTTATTCCTTTTAATGTTTATATAATTTAAGCTAATATGGCATTTCAATAACATCTTCACCGCCAAGTGCTTCTGCTATAACTAATTCCCTTTGGATTTCATCCTCTCTACTTTTGATGAACCAAACTAAAGCAATACCAAAAACAGCTGTTAAAGTAACCAGCATTGAATTAACTGGGTTTGGATTCATTTTAAAAGTAAAATGTGTCAAATTATCAAGGCCTGTTTGTGTCAAGTTCATAAAACCTGAAAAACAAATAATCGTACCATAAACTGTACCAAACGTAACATAACCAAACACTTTTGCGCAATAATCAGAAACAGCGGTATAATAAAAGGGTCTATAGACAACTAACAACAAGATACCAAAGTATTGGATAATTTTAATATTTATCATACCAGCAATACCAATAGAAACAGAAACTCCTAATAATATAGATAAAACTGTAAGAGAAGTAAAATTGTCTAAAATTATACCAATAAATGGGATTGAAATAATTCCTCCAAGTGGTAATGCAACATCGAAGAATTTGTTGATCACAACAGCGTTTATTGGATCAAAATAATATTCCATCTGTGAACGAACGGTAGCAACAAAATAATTAATTCTAAGCATTTGAATCGTGGTGAAAAAACACATTAAATAAAACCATGGACTTTTAAATTGTTCATAAAGTGATTTATTGTGTAACACGCCAAAAATACCTCCAGATTTTGTTTTTAATTGATTATCTGCAATCTCTTCAAAAACTGATTTAGTAGACTTGATGGAATCACGACGAGAACGAGTACGTTCAAGTGAATTGATTTCTTCTGATTGATATCTTGAATCATCAGGATCCAATGGTAGACCAGATTCGTCAATACCTGTTTCACTAATTTTAGCCAAAGTTTCGATTGTTTTGTATGATTCATGAGGCATAACAAAGACTTGGCATAAAAGAATGAATATTGGAACAACCAAATAAAAAGTAAAAAACTTTTTGATGGTTAAATTTTTAATGTAATCATTTTGATATACAATTCGATAAAACAAAAATAATGCAGAAGAAGAATCAAAACTACCAGTTAATAATGCCAAAATTAATCCTGAGTTACCTGGAAAAGAATTTGCCAACTGGAAACAGCTAATAAAAACAAACGGACCACCGAATGCTAAGCCAATATAACCATATAAGTAAGCATCAAATAACTGAATTTCCCTTCCATGTGCTAAACATAATGATGACATGAATATAGATATTGCACCAATAATTCCTGTAATACGTGGACCGTAATTATCCAATATTCCACCAACGATCAAAGCTGTCGCATTGGTGATAACCGCAGCCAAAGTAAACATCAGATTTAATTTTAAATCTTGATCAACACATATAGGATCTGTGTTCGACAATGATTCTGAAGAGATATCACACACATCAGCATAAACTCCTTGTGCTATCAACACGGGTTTCAAAGCTGCAAATCCAAAAACAGGTCCTGCAGCAAAGAGACACCAAATCATGGCACAAATAACCTGCGTTATTCTAACATTAAGTGATGGTATAGAGGTAGATCCTTTAGTTAAGGTGGGAGCTATTAAAGGAGAAGTTTCAGAAGACATTGTTGTTTTAGTTATTGACAAATATTATGGTACCTCTTAGCAACTGAATCCATGAAATAAAATACTGCAAATGGGAAGAAAAAATTGGTTGCAGCTTTATCTAAAAATTGATAATTGGTTGCAGCTTTATCAAGAAAATTTATAATTGGTTGCAGCTTTATCAAGAAAATTTATAATTGGTTGCAGCTTTATCAAGAAAATTGATAATTGATAAAGCAGCAGTTTTCGGTCGTGTGCAATATCCGAAGTTCCTTTAACGTCCATAGATTACAATTTTTTTTTTCTTCGTCTATAATGTCTATGAATATTATTAATGTTGAAAATATTATATATATATATACGTATACTATTAGAGTTTTAAGCGGAGCCCAATTTATCCATCTGTTCACTTAACTTTTTGATTTCTTCTTCAGCATCCTCCTTCTTGGCTTCTTCTCTTGTGCCATCGACAACGGAATTAACCCACGCAACTTCAGTCTTTAACAGGTCCTTGGTACTTGGACAGTAGTGACCACCTGGGTGTTTCAAAATAGTCGCATCATCACATAATTTAGCAAAAGCTTCAGATCTTTCGTTGGAAACAAGAGTATCTAATTCACCCATTATATGCAAAGTAGGTAGAGAAATTCTCTTTTCATAATATTTTTGGACAGATTCATTATCAAACTTAAAACCAGAATAGATCATCGCAAATTTTAGAGCGTCGTAAGCCTTATCGTCACCAATGACTTCATTATAATGTGCTAAAATCATACCCGCAACACCAGCACCTTGAGAAAACCCTAAAATACCAATAAAAGGACCATTTTCTTCGTAAGCTTTTTTAACAACTTCTAGTGATGGTTTAATATCGAATTTATCTGCTTGAGTATAGACCCAACCTCTAAAATTTAATTCCTCCGCCTTATCATCAGCACCAAATGAAGAAGCATCGAATGGTAAATCTGCTGGAGTTAAAGTGATTGGGGCATCCACAAAAACTGTATGATATCCGGCTTTCTTTAGAGCTTTTCTGATTCCAGAAGCCTTAACGGAGAAAACAGCACCGTTTTGTGCAAAACCATGTAAGCATAGTACAGTACCTTTGATGACTTTTGGAGGCATAATTATTTGCTATATTATAATCAGGAGTAAAACAGAAAAAAGTTTTAAAGATGGAAGAAAAGATTAAAAAGTAAGAAAAAGAAGAAGGAATAAAAGAACAAAAAAGTAGAGTAATTAAAGATCAGATTGAAAAACTTCATGTAGTAGGAGTTCTCGTTTTCGGTGTTTAGAGCCCTGCTGGCCCTACCCGATATAGAACAACCGGCACGAAAAAGATTCTGGTATTACCATTTACAACAAATTTATCGTTATTCTATGTTATATTATACTCTTAATCTTTTGAAATGTAGGATTTATCACTAAATTGCTCCTGGCAATTATAGAACGTGTCTTAAAACTCCTATTGCAAATGAACATTCGATATTGCGCCCTGCATCAGAAACTTTTTTTTCTTGAAATTATTGTTAATATGCCACTTTAAAAAAAATGTTTTTGATTATAATTCTTAATTGATACTATGATTGAAAGTGATTACATTACCCATTGGTTCGATCCTTTACCATTGGAGCAATATGCTCGATTGGTGGAAGATTCTGTGCCGTCAAAGATTACTGATTGTCCAGATGACTACTCTATTGGTAGACCAGGAATTACTGTTGCTTGTGGTCCTAACGTTAGATTTTTGGCAACCCATGAGAACAATTCAAATAATTACAGAGGTTCAATTCTATTGGTCATCAAGGAATCAGGTATTCAGCCTTGTATTAGTTATTATATTGGTCCATCCCAAGAATCCGATAATGTTTCTTTGTCATCTGGTGAATTCACTACTACTCTAGTTTATGAAGAAGGTGGATATTACTTTTGGAGATATGAAATTAATTTACAATTGGCTGAACATGAACAGAAAGTGAAATATGAAATTAATTCAGAGCATAAGCCGCATTTCCAATTTCTTCTACCATCTCAAAGCCAATCTATGAATGTTATGTCCTATTCATGTAATGGGTTTTCATTGTCAGTCGATACTTCAACTTTTAATGGCTCATTATGGTATGATGTTTTAAAAAGACATCAATCTTTATCTTACCATGTCATGATTGGTGGTGGTGATCAGATTTATTCAGATTCAATCAAAACTACATCAAAAGAATTCAAAGAATGGTTAGAACATAAACATATACATTCAAACAGAAAATTAACTCCGGAAATGTCACAATCTTTTGCAGACTATTACCTTCATCATTATATTAGATGGTTTGGTAAAGGTTATTGGGTTGGAACTAACGGTAAAACCATACAAGGTTGTTTGCCAATTGCGCTTTCTTGTATCCCGCAAATCAATATATTTGATGATCATGATATCATTGATGGTTTTGGATCTTATTCTGATATAACCATGAGACAAGAAATTTTTGAAGGTGTCGGTAATGCAGCTTTTAAGTATTATATGTTATTTCAACATCATACTCCATATAATGAGTCTCCATCCGTTGAGCCATCTTGGATTTCAGGTACCAGACCAGGTCCATATATCAAAGAAATTTCAAGATCAATATACGCAAGATTAGGTAGTGAAATTGCTTTTGTTGGTGTTGATTGTCGTACAGAACGTACTAAATATTGTGTTGTTAATGCAGAAACTTATAATGCAGTTTTTAAAAGGATTCAATCCGAAATTGATTCAGCCAATGGTCAGATTAAACATTTATTAGTTTTGCTGGGTATTCCAATTTGCTATCCAAGACTGGTTTGGGTTGAAAAATTAATGGAATCTGGTTTACTTGCACCAGTGAAATATTTGGCTCGTAAAGGTGTTATAGCAAAAAGTCTGGTCAATGAATTTGATGGTTCAATTGAGCTACTGGATGATTTAAATGACCATTGGTGTGCCGGTAGCCATAAACATGAAAGAAATGAATTAATGGGTAAATTTGTCAAATTTGGTGCAGATAATAATGTTAGAATTACAATTTTAAGTGGAGATGTTCATTTGTGTTGTATGACTAGATTTAAATCAAAAATTCATCGTCATCATTTAATTGAAACTTCTCGAATTGATGATGAAAACCAAAAAATCTTATTAAATCCCGAAGGTGATCCAAGATTAATCGTTAACTTAATTAGTTCTGCAATCGTCAATGTCCCACCACCCAATGGAATGGCTCTAGTTCTACAGAAAAGAGCCAAAATCCATCGATATGATTCTAAAACGGATGAAGATGTTATCCCTCTGTTTTATCAAGATCCGAACGGAGAACATAGATCAAATCATTTGTTCATGAACAAGAGAAATTACAGTGATTTAATTCCATTAAAAAATATTTCTAACGAAAAACGAAAACTATTATACCCAAATATGAAAGAAGGTGATTTAGTTTATCCTGGTTTATCAAATTCTTTAAAACTTGTGGATCTTAAAGAAATTAATAAAATGGATGGTACCACTGTCGGTTATCCGTATAGTGAAGATAGTTTGGTTGCAACATTACATGTCGAAGTTGACAATAAAAATGTTAGTTCTAAAACAAGAGGTTATGAATTATTCATTCCAAAACTTACTGGTAAATTTGATTTGAAAGATATTGGTAAAAAATAATTGTGTTTATTTTCATCTTTGTATAATTTTGTTAATTTTTATTTTTGTACAACTAGTTGTTTTGCTTTTTTCTTTTGATATACTATATAATTCAATAATTAGTTTTTTATATAATAATATCAAGTTTTTTTCTCCACAAATATCGCCATCAATGCAAAAACAGAGTAAAACATAGCCAATGGATAAGCAACTAAAGTTCTGGCATTACTTAAACTTAAAACTCTGACAAAGAAACCTGAAGATGAGAAAGTACACCAACCAACACAAAGGACTCCAGTTAAATAACCAGCAAAATTATCCAATCCTAAAATAACGGCAACACCACTTAAAAATACTAGTGGCAATAAACAATATCCAATAACACTTGCCGTTCTTAAAAATTCCAACCCATCGTTACTGTTTGACATTAATTTAAACAACCAATGCAAACTAACGGTACCAAATAATGCAACACCATAAATATAACCAAAATGGGTTTTACCACTTAATAATAAGAAAGTACCGAATAGTAAACAAAATATAATCGGTCCTGCCATATCACTGTCTTGAATAATTTCTTCACTAAGATTCCGACTTTTGAAGCCTAGCACAGCAAGGGTCTTCGCTTTAATATGTGAGAAGTTGACTCCAAGTTCTTCAAGCAATGGTTGTTCTCCGGGATATCCCGATGTTGAAAACGCCGCCAATATACCACTTGAGAGTGGTGTCTCATAATCAGAAGCTGTATACGATGAGGATGACATTGAACCTGTTGGCATTGAAAAATACGACGGTGCATTGGTTTGTTGCGACGCATAATATGAGCCCTGTGCTTGTTGCTGTTGTTGTTGTTGTTGATTGTTCTGGTGTTGCTGATAATAAGACATTGTTGTCTGTAGATGTGATTGAACTAATAAACTTATAGGACGAAAAGATTATACCACAAACAAATGAAAATCAAAATTAAAAATGGAGGATTGAAATCAATTTTTTCGCATTTTTCGTGTTCTTCTTTCTAACATCTTGTATTTTGAATAATACAGGTCTACTAACAAATATGGAACTATCAGACCACATTAATAAATATATAGCGGGCTACTCGACGCTTCATATAGCTTTACTTCAATTGATGATGTCGCTAAGGACGATTTCTCAAGAAGACCTGTTTAAATATTTTCAGAAAGCACTCATAACGTTGATTTTGGACGATATAGAGCCGGATGATCCCAACACAGAAACATTACTTAATATTATAGGGGACGATGAAGGCAAATTATTGGATGTTTCACTGAGGAATTTATCCAGTGCTATTGGCAAGATCAACAACCAATTGCACAGTTTAGATTTTGAAATTGTTTCATCTAAAGATATGGATGATACGACGCGTGTTTTGTTAACTTTTGTAAATAAAAAATCAACGGGTAGTATAAGATTGTCTTCAGAATTTTCAGAAAAAGAAATAGAAATGATACAAAATATCATTGAACGTATTTTTGATCCTGAATATTGTTTGCAAACTGGTCAAATCCTGTATTCTGTCCCATATATGAAAATGATTAAATATTTAAAAGAAAAAGCTAATAATGCATATAGTTTTGAAGACGTGGAAAATTTCTTAGAAAGAATAGAATGTCAAGGATGGTTAGAAAGAACACACAACGAATACATCATATCTTGTAGGGCTCTTGTTGAATTAAGGCCGTTCCTTTTGGATACATATAAGGCAGCACCTGAAGGTACGATCTCGATATGTAATGGTTGTAATGACCTGTTGACCAGGGGTTTGCGTTGTAGTAATGCTGAATGTTCTGTCAGTTTACACAAAAATTGTAAGGATTTAGTTGCAGCTTCAAGGGGAAATGAGGATTGCCCAAATGAAAATTGTGACAGATCTTTGCAAAGTTATTATGAATTTCATTAGCCATTATTATCATTATTATTATTATTACTGATATTATTGCTATTATTACACAATTTTACAACTTGCTATTGTTCTGTATTTTTTTGAATAATTAATTCCATCTCCTTTTTATCTAAATATTCGTTTATTATTTCATCTATTAAGTCAAAGACGAAATCTTCAACCACAGTCTCCTGGAATCTTTCAGAGAATATTTTAATTTGATGAGTTTCCAACTCATTTTTCAAATTTTCTGGAATAATTTCAAGTTTCTGAGTCCCATTTATTTCAATTATACCACCTTTATAACAACTGACCATTGGATAATAACCTAAAGATCCGTCATCTCTGCTAACATTAAATTTCGCATGTTTTTTAGATTTGGATAAGTTTGATTTTTCTTCCGATGATGGAGGTAAATAGGAAAATAAGCCATCAAATGCAACACCTTTTTTAATACCATTTTTGTAAAGTGTGATTTTGGATCCTGGTAATCTTGCAGGTTTGAATCTCTGTTTATCAGGAATGGCTTTTTCACCAAAAACAGTAACCGGGTTTAATAGATGTTCCATTGCCTTTGAAGGTGTATATTCATATTGTTCAAAAAATAAATGATTTTTATATTTAATTGGGATTTGATCTCTAATACATCCTATATCAGTGAAAGTTCCCTTTGTTTTCCTCTCATTTATTTCACCATTTCCTGGATCTGTTAATATCTCCTGGTTTATCATTTTCTTAGATAATTCAATTTGCACATCTTTATTTGGAAGCTCAACTAGTAACCCAACAACATCACCTGTTTTAAATTCTTCTCCTTTTAAAAATTCGACTGGTTTACTCAAATGAACTTTCATACCTCCAAGATCTCTAAATCCATATCCATACCCATCAAACCCAACAGGTGCTTCTAAGCTAGCCTCTTTCCTAGCAATACCAAAACGAACGTGACTATTATCTTCATCGTTGGCCTTAATAATTTTATACTCCACATACCATTTACCATTTCTTAGACCAACATTTGTACGTGAACTTCTCCAACCCTGCGTTGCTGTTGCTCTTGATAAACTTTTGTTGACCAACATTCCAGGAGACCGATCAAAGTAGGATAATCTCACATTGTGTGGTAATATATCTGAAGTAGAATACATTATGGAAGAAAAATATGGATTGGGACGGCATGCTGTATATTTAAATCCACGTTTGTTATAGGGAGTATCATCTGTATCATGGAATGTTTCCTTAATTTCAGAATTTTCAAGACGAATGTGTAAATGTGGAGTTTTCAAAGATGTCCTCAGGTCATTGATCGTATATGGAACAGGTTTTAACCGTGTTATCAACTGCTGTTTTCTCTTTGGAGCCATTTAGATATTGAAGAATCGTTATTTATTTAAACTTATTATATCGAAGAGATGGAAAATAAAAAATGTGCGAGTAGTTTTAACAATGTTTTCATAAATGTAATCTTCTTAAAATAATAGCAAATAATGAGCAAGTTCAATATCAACCACATAAAGTCTATCAATAACAAGTACAATATATTTACAAGCATTCGTTCTAATCCCGAAAGCGTAAAAATAGGTGTTTTGTCTGGTACTTCCTCAGCTATCAAGGATATTTTTTCCACCACCAAAGAACCAACAACTTGTTCATCGAAGATCCTTGAGCCATATATAGCTCCTTATGAATCTACGTTGACAAATTTATTAGAAAATGAAGGTACAATAATTGTGGGTAAAACAAATATGGATGAATTTGCCATGGGTAACTCAAACTTGAACTCTAATTTCGGTCCCACTTTGAATCCCTTATATGAACAATCTACAGATCTTATTGATTATTACGAAGAATGTAAATTTTGGACAAAAGATAATGGAGAAATTAGTAGTGAAATATTGAATGAAAACTTTGAGGACTCTACAGAAAACACTTATTTAAAACCAGTGTTGAAGAAGGATTATAAAATTGACCCCAAAATGAGAATTGTTGGTGGTTCCTCGGGTGGATCTGCAGCTTCTGTTGCTTCCGGACTAGTGGATTTTGCAATTGGTACAGATACAGGTGGCTCAGTTAGATTACCTGCTTGTTATAACTCAGTTTTAGGGTTCAAACCAACTTATGGTAGAATTTCCAGATGGGGACTGATTGCCTATGCCCAGAGTTTAGATACTGTTGGTATTTTCAGTAAAGATATTGACTTATTGAGAAAAGTTTTCAATGTTTTGGATAAGCATGATGAGAAAGATCCAACTTCATTGAAAGATGAAAAACGTGTCTATAGTGTTGCAAAAAATAATGGCAGATTTAAAGTAGGCCTACCCGCAGAATTTCAATTGGATGAAATGAATGATGAAGTTAGAAGTTATTGGTTCAAATTATTAAATTTATTGGAAGAAAAGGGGTTAATTGAAATTTACCCTGTTTCAGTTCCTTCAATCAAATATTCATTACCAACGTACTATACATTATGTACTTCAGAAGCATCATCAAATTTAAGTAGATACGATGGTATAAGATATGGTTTTCGGTCAAGAAAACTTACAGAAGATGAACCTGAGTTTACATTTACTAGAACGCGAGGTTTTGGTGATGAAGTCAAAAGACGTATTACATTAGGTACATTTGCATTAAGTTCTTATGGATATGATAATCATTTCATGAAAGCTACCAAATTAAGATCACAATTAATCAATGAATTTAACGTCATTTTTAAAGATAAACATGAGCTGATTCCTGAAGATGAGTCCGACGAAAACGGTATTGATTTCATTATATCACCAACGTCATTTGAAAAACCATCTTTAATTACTGAGTTTTATAAGACCAATCCGGTTAAATCATATATGAATGATGTTTTAACAATTCCAGCATCCTTGGCAGGATTACCAGCATTGAATATACCATTTGGACAGAAATCCATGGGATTCCAAATAACAGGACAGCATGGTTATGATTATAAGCTACTGGATTTTGCAAAAAAAGCTAATGAACTTCTTTGTATATAAATAAATATTAAACGCTTTAGTAAAGACTTTCGTTATTAAATATGCGGTTTCATGTATATAAATCAAAATATATTTAAAGCAGAACTCAATAAACTATAATACATTTTAGAAAAAACTTTAAGGTCAACTAAACGGGTAAAATCCTGACACCGGCTAATTTATCAATAACTGGAGCAACTGCAGGATGGGATAAAATAGGACCTATGAATGGTAAAGATCTCAGAAATTGTATCAAAGTAGCAAAAAATTCACCAAATAATCCCAAGATACCGAAAGTTTCAATGATAAAACCAAAAAACGAACGTTTCATTAAAATCAAAACAATACCGGCAATAAAACAAAGTGTTCCTCTTACTTTTTGTGGTCTTGAAAAAAAATATGCCGTCTTTTTTGGACCAATGATTAAAACCAAGCCAATGATGAATAAAACGTTTCCCATTGCCAATAGTGCAGAATCAAATAGAGCAACTATCCCTAAAAAGAAAAGTAGACATCCACAAGCAGTGAAAAACACACCAAATTCTGTCAAAAAATATTATTTTTTTGTTAGTTGGTTAGTAATGAGTTGGTATGGTTAAAGAATTCATTCCGTATAATACTTACTTTGCACTTCGGAGAGCCAAATCATATCGATGTATGTTGTGTATTGTGTAAAATAAGAAGTGTTCTTGGGTTAGCTGCAGGTGAGAAGAGAGAAGAAAAAAAGGAGTAGTAATGCCAACGCGTTTTCTCGTTATCTTCATCGACTAAAAAGTTCAATTTCTTGATTATTAGTTTGTTTGCACAGAAAACATGTCCAATAAACAATCCAGTGCCAGCAATTTGGACGTTTATGATCCAAATGAAAATGAACCTTCAGAACCTCCACCATCATACGATGAGGCTATGGCTGACCCATCCATAGATATCGAAAACGATTCAACTAGCAATCATCAACAACGACCACCAACGTCACCACCTGTTAATACACATTTGTCACCACAAAAACCTTCTTCTAATGGATATTCACGTATTCCTGCTCCACCTCCACCGAATCATCTTTTGCAATCTCATGTTAGACAAACGGCACCACCAAAGAAGAATCCCAATGACTTATATACAAACAATCTTGATTTGCCTTGGAGATATACAAAGACCTATTACTGTAAGAAATGTAAAAATACAGGATACAAAGTTAAAAATGGACATGCTTGTAAAGATTGTTGGGGAAAATTTAAACCAAATATTACTCCACCACGTACAGCTAAAGATTTGAGATATTTGTTAAAGCATCCACCTCCTCCACCAAAACCATTAAATCCAAATGTTGTCAAATTACCTCCTGGATCCATAGTTAGACCGATGGTAATGTCTCCAGTGGCGCCAAAACCACTGGTTGTGAAACCTGGCGACCCTAGAATTGGAGGTGTGTTATGTAGTAGGTGCGATGGTAGAGGTATGGTCCATTTTTTTTTGGATCTAGATAAATGCCCTATCTGTAATGGTTTGGGAAGAGTTGATGCTACTGGAAGGGCACTACGACAATGATTACGATTATCATTTTATTTATGTTATTTATGTTATTTTTTTAGTTTGATATACGCTTTTTTAATGATGGATATAGTTTTCTAAGTTTATATACAATATAAAAAAGAAAAATTCACGGTTCAATCATCAAATAGATTATTAACTGCGCTATAATTAATCTTTTTACTCATTAACTTACTGTTTAGCAAATGTTTTGCACTGTCTGAGGCAGAAGCGCTGCCAGTTAAGTTTGCCTTAACTAGACTAGCTAAATTAGTACCAGCAGATGATTTGAGAGTTTCCTCCTCGTCTTTATCTTTCTTGCTTTTCCTCTTATTAGTTGGTGCATGGCCTGCAATCTTGTCAGCTTCCTCTTTTAATCTCTTTTGTTCTTGCTGAAGTAAATACTCCTGATTTGTGCCAACCCAGAGTCTTTCTTTTAACGTACTTTCTGCTTCAGATAATAACATATTATCTAATTCGTCATCATCAACATCTCCTAAATCATCATCATCGGGAATCCTACTTAAAATTTCGCTAGTAGTAGGAAGGACATTACTTATATTTATTGGTCTATTTTTTTCAATTAATTCCAATAATTTTTTGTCAGATTTACTAATTAATTGAGTTCCTTCATCTTCATCATCGGTTTCTTCTAATTCTGTAACAATCTGCGTCGAATTACCATCTTCGCTATTTCTAATTCTGGAATTAACCAATCTTTTACTTTCTTTTTCCTTTCTTTTTAATAATCTTTTAATGTGAAACTGTATTTCATCCTCAGTTATTTCAGAATCTTCTAGCAATGCACCTAAAATAGGATCATTTTGCATTTTTTCCTCCATTTGATTCAGTTCTTGCAAATCTTTTTTCCTTTTTTTAGTTATTTTTTTACCTTTCTTGAATGACGGAGGCAGTGAAGAATTAATTTCTTTAGTATCTCTAAACTCATTCACAGATAGTTTAGAAGCATTGGTATCTTTAAATTCTACTAACCTTTTCTGAATCGTTTGAGCTCCAATGTGAGTAACCGCCATAATTTCAGTATGGGTTCTTCTAAAATTATTCATTCTTGAGGCTAAAAGTAAACAAGCACCAGCAATACCTGCGGGTCTTCGACCTTCAAGAATCCAATCATCACCCATTCTATGTGCCAATTTAACAGCATCGGATATTACTTTTAATTTTGCTTTGCCAAAATCCAGTTTATCTGCAAAGTGTTGAATAAATAAGGATGGATCAATTAAAGGTAATTTTGTGATATGTAAAGCTTTAACCATTTTCAAAAAAGTTGCACCAATTGCATAAACCGAGACTTGTAATCTGGTTGAGAAATCTATTAGCATATGGTGAGTTTTTTCTCTTCTACATGCAACATACAAACAAGCAGCAACAACATTTTGAGACCTTCTACCTTGAACAAAATTATTAGTTAGAGCAAGTTGAAACCATTGATAGGCTGCATCAGAAACAAAGTCTGGAATGCCTAACGCTAAAGCAACATTTTTAATCCTTCTCTTACCATTTGCTAAAGTTTGTTCTCTTGATTCTAAAGAACCACGTCCATTACCAAAATTAACATGTGCTTGATCTGATGATAAAAATGACCCTTGAACAGTTGCAGCACCAGCTGCATTCTCTGCAAATGTAACTTCAGAAACGATTGGATTTTCTTCCATGACAGAACCACATGAGGTACATGCCAAATCGGAAGATGCTGTGTGGTATTCTCTAGTAAATGATCCATTGCCACATGTTTTACATTTCAGTTTTGCATTGGACATTATTGATGATTAAAAAAATGTGTCAAAAAATGGGAAATTAAACAGAGACACGTAAAGTACATGAACTAAAATTTATTGAAACAGAAAAAAAAATTAAATAATGCAAAAAAAACAAGATTTCTTTGTATAAATTGCCTCCTGCCAGAATTGAACTAGCGACCTTTGCATTACAAGTGCAACGCTCTACCACTAAGCTAAGAAGGCGCAACTTAATTCCAAAATATTTTGCATTTTCTTCCCGGAATATACTGTTTCATATTGTTTTCAAATTAAAAGATTGGCATTTATAGTACTATATATGTGCAAATTAGATTTAGGTTTACAGAATTTTCGTAATTAAAAACATCGGCAATATAAATCAAAATTATAGAATAGTAAAGCAGATTCTAGAATCCGAAATATTGCCAAAAACTAGTAATCGTTAACAAAATGGGTTTATCATTAATTATCATAAGCCTATATTTTATCTAAGCTACATAACATAAATAACAACAAGCTCCTCTTTGTGTCATTTAGGAAGTAAATAGTTCTATAAAATTATCAGTTACAATGATTAATAACTAAGCATAAACCTAGTTGATCAAATTATATTGAATATGTACCATTAAACCTTACGAACAAAGCTATATTAAAAACAACATATATATATTAATTATAGGTTTATCGCTAAGATTTAATTGTGAGGTATTCAACTATCTTGTATGTTAATTGATAATTTTGATATAAACTATTTAATTCATAAATGAGACAAAGAGAAACTTAGTCCTATTTATGTTTCGATTATACAATTTACATAAATTATTTAATAATAGCACATAGCTATTTATAGCAACATTGAGCTATTAACTAATATCCTTGAATAAATTATTAATAGAATTCAATAAACTATTAATAACCTTGAGATATTTACCAATATTATTGAGTTAATTATTAATGCTATTGAGACATTTAGTTTGTTCTATTAATAACATTTTCTAATTATTATCATGTTTTTTTTATGGTGTATATAATTGCAAAACAATAGGACTGATAAATGAAATTGTAAAAATTATGTTAAATTTTCAAAAGTATGATAATAGCAAATAGTTGAATAGTTGAAGTCTAGAATTAATTGATAGGCAAATCTAGATTAAATTAATAGGCAATGATAACCGAGATGATAGCTTATCAAGATAGCTTATCAAGATAAGAGATCATTAATAAAGGTAAAACAGCCGATCATATCCATGAAGTACTGATGAATAATAGTTTTATATTTAGAATAACATAAATAGAACATAGTTTCTATGTATTTAACTAAGAACTTAAATAGTTTGTATAAAATTATCAATTAATACAATAGGATAGTTGTCATTAACCAAGCAATAAAACGATAATTAAAACAGAAATGCATAGGCGATGGAATCACGTTACGAATCACTGTTCGAAACATGATATTACCTGTTAGAGGTATCATCATAATAATTTTGCACTATTTGAACAACGCAATTCTAAAATGTCAGTTTTTGATTAATCTCTTTTAATTGCCGACGTGATTTGGGAAGATCTCTGGATAGCTAGAAGAAGAGACAATACTCCGAAGAGCATCTTTAAAAGCTTTTTGAAAGTGCTTGTGTCCTTTAAATAGCTAGTGTTTTAACTAAAGCAGATCTATTGAAATTGGTATATCAAAATATCGATGCCAACAAAAGTATGACTGAAAGTGATGAAGCTCTTGTTAGATTAATTGTTACTTGTGCCTTTATAAAAACCCTTCATTAATCTAGCATTGCAAATATAGGTGAGGTTCAAATTATTATTATACAGAAACAAAAAAATGTTACCACAATGTTTGCAGGATGGTATTACTTTAATGACAGTACGTGTTAGAAGGGACCACCTGACACCCAAGATGAAAAGTGGAATTATCTTTCAAAGAGTACAGAGTTCATGGCTAGTCTGTCATAAGAAGCTGTTGGATTCTCATGGATTTGTTAAAACTAGTAATGTTAATAATTTTTTGATAGTCAGATTTGAAGATTATCAAATCCAAGTTAGCATCCATAAAAAGGTTTCACATTTAGCAAGAGCAAACCAGTTGGTACTAAAAGAATTAAATATTACTTTAACCGAAGCGTACACTGCAAATAAAACCTTATGTATGGATTGTTGTGCTTCTCAAGTGACTATTAAGAAAGTTGATGGCTCAGTAATTGGTAAAGGACAAGTAGGTTTTGTTACAGAAAAAAATAGTAAACACTGTCAAAGGGATCTGATGGTCGATATTTTAATTTTTAGAAAAGATTCTATTGAGAAGTTATTATAATTTTTTATTAATATTACAAAAGTTAAAAGTTTACTTATATCCCGAATCGATTACCCATTCTAACCATTTGACCACTTTGTCCCCAAAAATGATAACATTATTGTCACCGGTTTTAGAGATATCTAAATCACCATTAAATTTTTTCATAATTACAACCCATTTATTTTCATTTAACTGTTTATATAGACAACAATATTTTTTATTTAATTTTATTAACTTTTCATTAATTTTCCAATTAGTGATTGGGGTGGGAAAATTTATAATCAAATTTTGTAATTGTTTATTCAGTCCCAAAGCTTGAGTTCTGGAGA
Organism: Kregervanrija delftensis; assembly: GCA_019155655.1. Classification (NCBI taxonomy): domain Eukaryota; kingdom Fungi; phylum Ascomycota; class Pichiomycetes; order Pichiales; family Pichiaceae; genus Kregervanrija; species Kregervanrija delftensis. Next base: position 340,319 of record JAFMZF010000010.1, on the reverse strand, counting down.
GCAAGGATTCTTTTTCTTCTTTAAAAAATTTATATTCTAATATAATTTCATCATCTGGTATATTATTTATTGAAGTCCAATAATTTCCATTATCAAAAATAATGTATGAAAAATCAGGACTTATTTGCATATCTTGTTCAAGTGATTTTAATTGATTGACAATAAGGTCAGCAAAATATAGTTCATAAAAATTCTTAAGTTTTTTAGAAAGATTTTGATAATATGATAAATCTGAAAGGGAAGAAGTATCCAATTCATAAATTAAAGTAAATAAAATACCATTAATTTCATACATTACTAATTTGAATTTTTTTTCATTATTTGTTTTCAAATTTAAATATATTTCATGAAACTGAATAGAATCTCCCTTAGTATTACCTAAAAGATAACTACCTAATTTAACTGCCATTCCCAGGCTATCTTGAAAAGATGAATTAGTTGTTCTTGAATCAGCCCTTGATTCATTACTTATTTCAGGTTGAATTGAGTTATTTTCTGTGGAACCCCATAAAGCTGGGAATGGATTATTGATAGAAGGCATATAAGAGCTAATTGTATCAATAGTTTTAGTAAATGGATCAAAAACATGAGTAGACAATTTTTGTTGCAAATAAATAGCTGGTTCCATTAAAGATCTTTCTAAAACACCACCATTAGGTTTAATAGAATCCAATCTGTTTAAACTATCAGCATAATTTTTTAGGGACGGTAAATTACCATAAGTTAAAGCATAAGTGCTTAAACCAAAATTACAATCTAACATTTCAATCCAATTAATTAGATCTTTAATTGAATTTTCATTAAAAATATTATTATCATGTAAATAAATAACTCCCCAATTTTTTTCTGGTGTCCAATTTGTATTTGATGAAATGAATCCAACCAAACCATTTTCATTGCTAATAAAATTATCAACACCTCTTTTCAAATTTTTTTTAAATCCAATAGGTAATTTGACAGATGAATATTTAATACCATTTAATAATTTAAAAAATCCATTATCAGTTATTGAATAGAACATATTAAATTCAAATTTATGTTGAAACCAATTGTTCCACCAAGCATTAAGTTTATTTTGCAGTAATTCTTTACCCCATAAATTTGCGCAATTACTTAGCGAACCATTATTTAATTTCCAAAGTTTATAAGCATCTTGTATTAAAATGATAAAGTAATCAGGATCGGCTAAACCTCTATGCGAATAATTACCACCAGTTTGAGCAAACTGTATATCCCAAAAAAACCAATATGGAGAATCATCATCGTTATCGTCTAATTTACTAACAATTGTACGTGATTTATCAGTATCAATATATGATAATTGTGAAGTCGAATTAGAATCTAGGAAATTTGTAGAAAAACTAGTTAATGCTTGTAATAAGCCAATTTTTTTAATTTTTTCATCATTTGAAATTAACTTATCATTAAATGTCAAGTATATTACAATTTGTTTTACTAAATCGTCGGTTGATTCAGAATTGCCATTTGTTATCCATTCAGGGTTAATTATTGAAAATGTGAGTGATTTTGGAGGAGATTCATCAGTATTATAATTGGATTGAATTCTCAGAGTATTCATTCTCTTTTTGAGCTCAAAAATTCTTGAATTTTAATATATAGATACAAAACATAATAAGATAAAGGAAAGTAGAATATGTAGATAAAGATAGATCCATGATATAAAAAAACAATCAATGGTGTAAGGATGTATTTCATTTTTTTTCAACGACATTTTTTTAACCCAGAAAAATCCCAACGATTATTTTAAATTTATTGATATCAAATTTCATATTTATTAGATAATTAATTAGACTTAGTCGATAAAAGTGCATTAATATGGTTTTAGCTGATTTAGGTAGGAGAATCAACAATGCTGTGTCTGAGGTGACTCGTTCTAATGTTGTTGATCAAGATGTTCTTGATAATATGCTTAAAGAAATTTCTAATGCATTAGTTGAAGCTGATGTTGATATTAAATTAGTTATTGGATTAAGAAAGAAATTAAAGACTAAAATTGAAAGTGAAGATAAACCAGGTATTAATAAGAAAAAAGTAATTCAGAAGGCAGTTTTTGATGAATTATGTGATTTAGTTGACGTTAAAGAGACTGAAATTTTCAAACCGAAAAAAAAGCAAAGTAATGTTATAATGTTTGTTGGGTTGCAAGGTTCAGGTAAGACCACCACATGTACAAAGCTAGCAGTTTATTATCAAAGAAGAGGTTTCAAAGTTGGATTAGTTTGTGCTGATACATTCAGAGCTGGTGCATTTGATCAATTGAAACAAAATGCCACAAAGGCTAGAATTCCATATTTTGGATCGTACACAGAAGCAGACCCGGTTAAAGTTGCTGACGAAGGTGTTGAAAAATTCAAGAAGGAGAAGTTTGAGATTATTATCGTTGATACATCTGGTCGTCATAGACAAGAAAGGGAATTATTTAAAGAAATGGTTGAAATTGGAGAAGCTGTTAAACCAAATCAAACTATAATGGTCTTAGATGCATCGATTGGTCAAGCAGCCGAGGCGCAAGCAAAGGCTTTCAAAGAATCATCAAATTTTGGTTCAATTATCTTAACAAAAATGGATGGACATGCCAAAGGTGGTGGTGCAATCTCTGCAGTTGCAGCAAGTAAAACGCCAATTATTTTCATTGGTACAGGTGAACATATCCACGATTTAGAAAGTTTTACGGCAAAACAATTTATTTCTAAATTACTAGGTATTGGAGATATCCAAGGATTAATGGAGCATGTTAAAACATTAGATTTAGATCAAAAAGATTCACTTAAAAATTTCCAAGAGGGTAAATTTACATTAAAAGATTTACAAACTCAAATGAATAATATTTTAAAGATGGGGCCGTTATCAAAGATTGCACAGATGCTACCGGGTGGTATTGGAGAGATGATGAATCAAGTTGGAGAAGAAGAAACATCTAAAAGGTTTAAAAGAATGGTTTATGTCATGGATTCAATGACAAAGCAGGAATTGGAAAGTGATGGAACGTTATTCATTGATGAGCCAAGTCGTATAGTTAGAGTTGCAAGAGGTTCAGGTACATCAGTTACGGAAGTTGAAGCGGTTTTATTACAACGTAATATGTTTGCAAGAATGGCACAATCAACAAAGAATATGCAACAGCAAATGCCGGCCGGTATGAATGGCAAAAATATGAATCCATCGCAGATGCAAAAGGCAATGCAGCAGATGCAATCCAATCCGTCAATGATGGCCAATGTTCAAAAAATGATGGGTAATATGGGTATGGGTGGATTTGATATGAGTCAAATGCCATCACCACAAGACATGATGAAGATGATGAACGATCCGGCTATGAAGCAAATGGCACAAAATTTTGGTAAAAATTTTGGAATGTAAAAAAAAAAAATAAAAGAAATAATTGTCGTATAGTTTAATAAATTAAGTATAATAAAAATATGAATAATAATCATAAGACTTTTGATGCCGTAGATCATAGCGGGTATGAAAAATTAAACAAACAAGAAACTAATGTAAAATGAAAAGATGCAAATATAGAAGGGCCAATTTATATACACATAAACCGAGATTTAAAGTAATGATATCGTTAACCCAGATAGAAGCACAAGCTGTATCAAGATTTTAAAATGCGGTAGTAAATACAAACATTCCGTTCAATTAAAAATTATTGAAATGACGAGCGAGAAAAAAATGAAAAGAGTAAAAACACTGGTAATGAGCGGTTCCGTTCAACTAGTAATTTTTTTTTAATTTTTTGACAAGAGGAAAAATGTTTATCTTACAGCTCTCTCTCTCTCCCCCCTTTACTCTTACTTTTAAATAAAGTAGACAGTTAACTAGTCAGTAAATAAATATTAAATAAAAGATGTCTTTTGCATTGAGACAAACCACTTCTACCACATCAAGTCTTTTAAAGACATTAGTTTCAAGAAGAGTTATTTCTACGACTTTTTTAAGATATGAAAGAAATTTTTATTCAACCAACTTAGACAGAAGAATTGTACTACCATTATCTAATTTAAGAGAAATTAATAATAACAATAAGACTTTTAGTAGATTTAACCATACCGCATTGCATGAAGAAGAATTGGCACCAAAAATTGATTATAATAAAATGAAAGAAATTTGTGAAAAGAAGAATCCAGAATATGTAATTGTTGATGTCAGAGAAGCCGACGAGTATAAAGCAGGACATATTCCAGGTGCAATTAACATTCCATGTAAATCCTCACCAGGTGCTTTAGGATTATATCCTGATGAATTCAAATTAACATTTGGATTTGATAAACCATCATTAGATAAGACTCTGGTCTTTTATTGTCTGGGTGGTGTTAGATCCAGTATGAGTGAAGAATTAGCATCCACATTTGGTTACAACAAAAGATTAAATTATGTTGGATCATTTGCAGACTGGATGGATCACAAGGGTGAGATTGAGAAGCCAGTTGTTACCGAACCAACTGAAGCCACTAAAGAAGCAGAGAAACCTGTTAAATCTGATAAAGCTGATAAATAAGTTGAATATTTTGTTCCTTTAGTTTATTTTTCATATTTTTAAGTTATACTATTTTGTAATTGTCTTTTTATATATTATTGCATCAATAAATATATTTGTACTAGAACTGATTGAAGGAGGAGAGAGGAGGGAGGAGGGAGGAGGGAGAAGGGAGGAAGGAGAAGAGAGGAGAAAGCAGGAAAGGTATAACGTAGAAGATAGAATGCAGAATGTAGAAGATAAAAGGTAGAAGATAAAAGTAGAAGATAAAAGTAGAAAGTAAAGTAGAAAGTAGAAAGTAGAAGGTAGAAGATAGAAAAAGGAGTGAAATATAGTTGATTACATCGACTATCAGAGAAGTACGGGTATATAGACTCCATCATAATCATGATTATACTTTTGTAACTAACTCAATAAATTACAATTAACTATTTGAGGAGAAGTAAAACCAGTGTCCGAGACCAGCGTCCGAAACCGATAGATAAACCGTAGATAGTAGCCAAACAGTAGCCACACAATAGAAAGTAAGTTGATGCTAATTATCATCCCATGGTTCGGATATAGCTGCTGTTAGATAGACGCTTATAGATAAACTCCATTTGGTTTACGTGGCAAATTGTCAACTTGTTCGTTTACTCCATGATAGTTAGCCCAGCAAATCGTGGACCCACAGTATTTGAGGGGGGCAAATTCTATGTGGTGCTGTTTCCGCGGGGTGACGGAGATTGCAGCTGCCGCTTCTAGAAGGCTCTAGTCTGCAGGCCGTGCTTGTCCTTTTTTTTTTTTTTTTTTTTTTTTTTTCATCTCATTTAGGTATTACAAATCAGTCAAAAATATCGAATTATATTGAAATTATATGAAATTGTCAGAAACTACTATCTGCAATTATACTAAAAACTATCAAATAAGGAATCCTGTCCCACAACAAGGTATTATATAAAAGAATTAAAAATTAAAATTTAAAAGTTCGCAAACTAGTATGAAAAGACTAAATGCTTTCATCCAAATAGCGAATATCTTTACTACTTAATTTAATTCTAATACCTTGTGTATCTCTATTTAACCAAGAATTTAAAACCATCGGAACACTAGAATTATATCTAACCGCTAACAGCTCTAATCTTTTAACTAGCTCATATTGATTTTTATCAACCGATAAATTTAGTCTACCCATATTGGTTTTAATTCTTTCCACTTGAGCCGGTGAAATCATTGTATTATAATTGGAATTTCTTAGTGCGGTTATAGGATTGTTATTATAATGAAACTTCAAGTTGAAAAACTTCTCATCCTGTAAATCCGGTGAAATACATGCACACATTTGATTTGCTTGATTTGTTGATTTCAAGTTGATATAATTTGAAACAACTTCTTTCTTAAATTGGGTTGTTTGTGCAGTAGATTGTCTAATAGCTTGTCTCATATTTAGATTATATGAAACTATTTATAATGTAGTAAATTAATGAATTACAAACTATAAATAAAACTAAATTGAAAATTCAAACTGGGGAATCTATCTTCATTTATATACTAACTACTAGTTAAGTCATAAAAGCCACGGATGGATATAACCTGCTGGATTATGACAAATACGCGCATTATATCCGAACCGAGGCTTCTGACTAATTGTATCCACTCGGAATTACGATTCGGATCGCACTTAAGAAACGTAAAAAAAAATAATTACGTCTTACCCTTGATTTTGGCTGTAGTTGCTGTTTGCACTTATTCGATTGCTCTTGCACTGTGCTTATTGTACTTAAGGTCAGTGGCTTATCAAGTATTTAATTAATAATCCACACTTAATATTTTGTTAATTCCATACTTTAGTATACTCCTTCTTTATCTCTTTAGTAAGTAATTTGAATAATAGTTGTATTATTAATATTATCTCCATTCAATCATGGCTCAATCCTTATCAGCAAGTAAAATATCAATCTCTTTATCTTATGTTTTGTCTCTGGTTGGTGTTGTCTATTTCTTTGTCTTGACAAACAATTCTTCACAACATTTTCAAACTCCTTTCTCAAGCATTCTAGTTATAACTCTACTTTATTGGGCTTTAACATTACTTTTTCAATTTCTGTTCATCTTTAAGATCTTTTTCAATGCTAATGTTTCGGAACAAAACCAATCAAATATTATTGCTGTCGTGGGTCCACATTTCACAATTTCAAACATTTTAAACGCTTTTTGGTGTTACTTCTTTGCAAAAGAAAAGTTTGTCTTATCAGAAATAATTTTAATTATTAATTTATTAAATTTATTGACTCTCTACTTTACCCATAAAACAATTGCTATCAAAAACTTATCGGATTGGTTAACTGTTCATTTACCAGTTACTTCTTTACCTTTATCTTGGACTTTATATGCGATTTTTTGGAATGGTGCTTGCTTATTCCATTCGCATAATAAGTCTTTACTACCAAGACTTTTGGCTAATATCTTGATCTGGGAATTCTTTTTGGTTCCTAATTCTTTGTTGCTTTTGTATTCCGATTGGTCCATTGGTTTAGCAACAAGTTTCTTAATGTTAGGTGTCGGTTTCAGCCAAATGTTTACAAAACTAATTGCTCTACAATGGATTTTCGCTTTCATTATCTCGGGTTTAGATTTCACTTTGTCAATCTTAACCATGTTTGGTGCTGCGGTCTCTGAGGTTCAAGTTACAGATACTACAAATGCAGAGCAAGCTCCTTTATTAGCATAAATTATTTCATTTTATTTTATTTTATTTTATATTTTATATTTTATATAGTAAATAATACATCACCTCTCCATTTTTTTTTTCAATTATTCGCCATCTTGTCAATCATTTCATTATGTACCAAATTCTTGGGTTTATTTAAACTTACACTTAAATGCTCTAGTAACGCATTGTCTGAAATAAGCGCCGAATACGTATCCCTTTTAATGTTTAAAGTGAACTCTTTTCTATCTGTATCTGAATTACCTAGTCCAACATATTTCGATTTTAATGATTCATAAATTTGTCGTTCCCTTATTTTATCAGACTGAAAAAAAATTATAGTTAGTAATTTATTTATTTATTAGTATATAATGTATTCTTTCCCACATACCATTTTAATTTGATTTCAAATCTGATTACAAACTAAAAAAAAAATAAAATAAAACTGAAAAATACAATTTGTTTAGATTTCCATTTTTTATTTTCCCTCAGAAAAAACACTCGCTTTTTTTATATCTCAATTGAAATAATAAATTTAATTTACTCAACATGTGTAATAATAACAGATGTTCATTATATAATTTAAGATTTACACAATGGTAAATGATGAATTAAATATACCAAAGGATTTTCCTGATTATCCTTGGGTTTATTTAACTGTTGATTTTATAAAATCTTGGAAACAGAATTTAATTGTATTATCAGAAAAAATTAACACAAACAAAATTAAAGCAAGTGATGTTTTCTATGAAATTTTTTTGAATTTGGTTGACTATCCAAATAGATTGGATTTCAACAGTTTAGTTTCCTTAACTGATGAAATTATTAAAAATACATTGAAATTAAATGAAAGATCAATTATTTCAACAGAACTGCTACTAATTTATCAATCATTTCCTTCAAATCCAGTTTTAAAAAATTTTATCAAAAATGTTAATATTAATTATAAATTAAAATTCCTGTATTTAGACTCTTTAACTTTGAAAAATGAAAAAATTTTACCAGATTTTAATAAATATTACTTTAAAGATGCAAGAACAAATAATTATTGTTTAGAAACTTACTCTTCATTGCATGAATCAAGTGAAGGTTATTCAAAATTCATAATTGAAATTTTAAATTTTATGGACATTTCAAAAGATGATGCTGATGTTAACCATATTGAAAGTGATGATTTGAATTGTTTTATTCAAAATATAACCAGGATAATGGGACATTTCAAACTAGATAATAAAAGATGTTTTCTAATTTTAATTAATATTTTAAATTTTTATTTAGGAAATAAAAAAGCTTTAGTTATAAAAGTTATCAAAAGCTCTCCTTGGTGGAAATCAAAAGAATCAAATTTGACTTTACAATCAACTATTGTTGACTATTTATTGAATTATTCGGAAGTTGACATTAAAGAAATGGAAATTTTAACATTATTAATTAAGGAAAATTTTTTGGAATTTTACTCAATTTTTAATTCTTTGAGTCCATTAGAATTTAAATTAGATTCAAATTTAAATATCACTCTATTTGAAAATGATGAATTAACTAATTTATATAATGATTATGAAATTGAACTAAAAGCAAATTCAAACTTATTAAATACTTCTGCTTTGGCATTAGCAGCTCCATTAATTGAAGAGTCCGATGACGAAGATTTTTATAATTCACATAAAAACAAAAATAATAACTCAAGTAATAATTCAACCAATAACTCAATAGCAAAACCAATTCCTGAAAAGAAAATATCGGTTAATGAAAAAATTGTTTTGTTAAAAAAATTAAATTTCACAAAATACCTCCTAAAATTTGAAATGTATGACGAAAGTTTGTTTGTGTTATTTCAATACCCTTATTTGCCAATGCTAAATGATGATATTGCAGATGGAATTAATAATTTTTTAAATTCTTTAATTACTCCATTGTATGAAACTTTTGTTAATCCAATTAATGTCACTTGTAAACCAATTACTTATCATCAAACAATTCCATTGGTTAGAAACTCTGATAATTTATTTGATGTTTGTAATCAGTTATTAAAATTTAATAAACATAAGCTATCAAGACATCCAATTTTATTAACAAAATTGTTAAGAATTATGAAAAAATCTTTAATGGAATCTAAAAATTTAAATAATGATGCAATTGAAAAAAAAGACTTCGAATCCTGGTTACAATTTTTTAGACAATTTATTTTCCCCTGTTTTAGTTTTATGAATAATATACCGGTTATTAATTTTGCATTTGAAATTTTAAAAGAATATTACTCACTAGAAATTAGATATAATCTATATGGTGAATATCAATTGGTCAAAATTAAAAAGGAAATTGAATTAAGTGTTAATTTTAATAATATTGAAAAAAATACCAGAGATTTATTAAAACGTTTATCAATTGAAAATGTTGGACTATTTTGTCGTTCATTAAATAATATCGCTTCAGTTAATCCTTTAGCAGTTTCAAATACTTTTATTAATCATATTGAAAATTATAATAGTTTGATTGATTTAATTGTTGAAGCTTCAAAATTTTTTAATGATTTTGCTTGGGATGCCTTAACTTTCCAATTATTGAATAAATTAAATGGTAACAGATTAGCAATGCAAGATGATGGATTGAATTATATGCCATGGTTAGTTAATTTATCAGTTTTTATTGGTAAATTAGGTAAAAATCATCCAGAATCTTTCCAAATTTCGCCGATTTTAACAAATATTGTTAAAAGTTTAAATTCGGGTGATTCTGATATTTTAGAAGTTTTTAAAAAGGTTTTATTTTCTATGTCTGGTATTCAATCAATTAGTAATTTAACTTCAAAACAAATTTTAATGTTAAATGGTGAAAAAAGTTTAAGAATGTTAATTTATATGACAATTGAAGATGAAAGATTATACTGCAAGAAAAGTAGTAAAAAGTTATTAAACAAATTAATTGAAATGAATTATTTATCAGAATTATTTATTTTATTATGCCATATACCGGATAGTTTAATTCAAAAGACTTCAAATAAACCTTTAAAAATTGTTAATCAACGTTGTGATGAAGTTAATTCATTAATTCATACTTTTATTACATTGATTGATGAAAATTTAGAAACAAAAATTTTTTTAAATCAAATGATTTCTGTTGATATTTTGATAAATGATTACAAAATTAAACCACAATGGGCATTTGAAATATGGCGTAGACATTGGTCAAGAAGAATTAAAGAAAATGAAAATTCCACAGATTTAGTATTTGATGACATTAGTTTAAAACTACCAAAAATTTTAAAAAATATCGATTGGAGTATTTTATCAATCAAATTTTATTTAACATTTTGGCAGCTATCATTATATGAAATTAATTTTGACGATTTATCCTATATGATGGAAATGGCAGATCTAAAATCAAGAATTTCCGGTATTCATACAAAGTTAAAATATCATGGCAATGATATGTCTAAAAAAGATTATTCAAGATTGCAAGACGAAGTCACTAAATTAAATTCAATTTTATCCTTTATTCGTAATGATAAAATTATCCATGAAAAAAATTATAATTTAATTTTAGATAGGTTAAATATTGAGAAAGATAATTGGTTTTGCAATATTGAAGACAATAATCATTTAAAATTAACTAAATCAATTTTAGAATTTTGTATTTTACCACGTTTACAGCATTCGTCATTTGATGCTATATTTGTTGCTAAATTTATATTTTTCGTTTATAAATTGAAAACACCCGGATTTTCTTTAGAATCAATTTTAAGTGAATTATTTGAATCAAATATTTTAACTGTTACATTTTTCACAAATACATCAATCGAATCAGAAAATTTGGCTGTTTTTTATCAAAGCATTTTCGAAAAATTAAATTCTTGGAGAATTGATGCTGATAAATATAAGAAAGAATCAAATAATGAATTTGATGGTAAAATTCTGCATGTCGATTTTTGTAAAAAATTATTCAATTGGAATAAATGTCTGTTGAATCAAATAATTAAATCGCTAGATTCAAAGAAATATACAACTAGAAATAATGCAATTTTATTTTTAAAGGGTATTTTATCATGTTTCCCAGTAGTGGAAGAACATGGAGATTTATTAAGTACCAAAATGAAAGATATTTCAGAAGAAGACGTTCGTGGAGATATTAAATTATCTTCACAGGCATTATTTGGTTTAATAACATCTAAAAAGAAAGACCAAATTCCAGAATGGGAATTCTATGAAATGGAAATTAAAGATAAAGAACACGCAATGAAAAAGAGAAATGAAAAAATTAAGGCTGAAAAGGCTAAATTGGAAGCTGAAAAGAAAAAGAGAGATGAATTAGAAAGACAAGAAAGATTGAAATTAGCCGCTGAAAAACAAAAAGAGAATGGTGGTATCAGACCTTATGGATTAGTTGGTTTAGGTTCTAACTCTAAGAAAAAGGATGAAGAAAAGAAGGAAGAAAAGAAGGAAGAAAAGAAGGAAGAAAAGAATGAAGAAAAGAAGGAAGAGAAGAAGGAAGAGAAGAAGGAAGAGAAGAAGGGAGACAAGAAGGCAGAGAAGAAGGAAGACAGGAAGGCAGAGAAGAAGGCAGAGAAGAAGGAAGAGAAGAAGGAAAAGAAGAGGGAAAAAAAGAAAGAAGAGAAGAAGGAAGGACTTAAAGAAATTACAGGAGAAGTTAAAGATGAAGGTAACGAAGAAATTAAACCAAAAGAAAAGATTGAAGAAACGGTGAATCATAATCATGGTTCGAAATTTGAGTCTTCTAAAGATACAGAAAAGACAGGAACCAGCGTAGAATCGAAAGATACTTCCAGAGAGAAAGATTTCGTAAGGAAGGAAGAGAAACCTGTTTCGAAATTATCAAAACCAGCAGAAAAACCAATTTCCATACCATCAAAACCGAATGAGAAACACGTTTCAACTTCAGCAACTGAAAGACGAGTTTCAACACCCATGGGACCATCGGATAAAACTGGATCATCTACTCCATCAAAACCAACTGATAAACGGGGTTCAACACCAACAGGACCACTGGAGAAAACTGGTTCATCTACTCCAACAAGACCAACCGAGAAGATATTACCATTACCATCACAGCCAAGTACTAAATCACAGTCACAATCTAAATCGAAAGAAAGAGTTACGGAACCAAATAAAAGTAGAAATAAAACACTACTTCAAGTTAGAATGGAAGAAGAAAGAAGAGTTTACGATCAAAATCAAGCCAAGAGACATCAAAACTACAATTCCAGAGGCTACTATGATCGTCGTAATGGTACTCAGAGTGATATGAGAACAATGTCACCAGGAGCTAGCGGTTATAATCCTAAGAATCCTTCCGGACCATCATCTAATAGTATTGGGGGAGGATACCACGGAAGGCAGCAGGAACATCGAGGACAATATCAGCATAGACCGGGTGTTATATCAAGGCCATCATATGGTGGTGATAATGGTGGTGGTAACAGAAACAATAGAATGCCAGCATCCGATACACAGCCTATTCCGCCTCCGCCTCCACCTCCACCGTCAGAAGGACAGGGAAAGAAACGTCGTATGTCGTCATCCGACAACTATAGAGGCAATTACAGTCAAAATTACAATTATAATCATAATGACAAAAGAAGTAGAAGATAAATTTCCAAAAAAATAAAATTGTGTATATTGTGTGTATAGAACAACTGTAATATTATTCCAGATAAGTTTATCTCTTCCCTTTATCGTGCGAATGAGAAACGATCGGCCAATTAGAACCAATCCGTAAATTATCTCGAGAGCGAACTTCAGTTACCTAACGTTGGTTGTTTTTTCATACTCTAATCAAACTTTATCCTTTGTAACGAAGGATTATTATTTTCAAACCGCTAATGATTAATCCTACAAATGACACGCCGAAGGAGAGGAAGTCAGGTATCTCTTCTCTTACTAAGCTGATCAAAGAACAGGAAAAACAACCAGCTTCGCCCCCACCTTCTGGTCTCAAGATAGACATTTCAAACTCTTCGATTGAACCTTATAATGAAACGATAACAACATCTGTATCTGTGGGTACTTCACCAGAGGATGCGGAAGAGGATATAGAAGAAGTATCATTTGATCCTAGACGTGCTAATAATTTACATGATGGTAGAAAATCAACTATTCAGGTCAATGATTCTTATCAACCACAAATTTCAAGCCCTTTGGTTCAATCAAAACCACATGCAATCCCTGTACGTTATGAAATTTCATCTAATTCAATGGCAACGACAAGTACAACAACGATGAATGCAACTTCCATACCTTCATCCGCTTCTCACGCTAGAGCATCACTGCATAGAAGTTCTCCAAGTACTTCTTCTTTTCAGGGGAGAGGTTCTTTCCAATCAGGCTCTTTTACCCAATTAACCCATTCAATTCCTTATTCAGCACCTGGTGGCAGTAGACCTTCCACCACCGGTTCAAACATTAGTTCCTCATTTTCAAACAATAATTTACATATGCCACTTAATGGTCAACTTATCACTGGTAACAACCTTGCATCTCCAAGTGTGACTTCTCCTAATCAAATAGAATCCAGATTTGTTGTTTCGAAGCAAAAAATCGAAGCTAGAGGTTTATCGGGATCTCATACAAACAATTCAAAATCAAATTCTTCCTTAGCCAATTTTTTTTCAAAATCGAGAAGAGGTACATCTTCAAATCTTGATCAAATATCTTCTTCTCCAATAAATTATAATAGTAGCGGACCAGCTTACTTAAACCAACATGAATCTCAATCTCAGTCTCATTCACCATCTTCTCAATCAAGTTCAGAAAGTAACTCTTCTACAAGACATTCTTCAATGGCAGATTTACGTAGATTTTTCAAAAGATCAGCATCTATAAGCGGTAATTCAAGTACTCCATCGTCTCCAAGAGTTTCAAATTTAAGTGCTGGTTTAAGTTCCCAACGCCCTTCAACACCTCAACATAGCTCTACAATTCCATCGCCATCAACTGCAACTCCAACGCTTTCTCATAGTTCTGCATCATCTTTCAGTAATAATACGGCATCATCTTCCTCAATTAATTTTAAAAGTCCAACATTTAATGCCCCAAATTATTCAAGTGCCACTGAACCAAGCTCTTCACCAAAAGAATATCGCCGTGTGGCATCATCTCCTGGTGGTGCATTATCATCTTCAGTCAGTTCTTCAACCACTTTATCTAGTACTCCAATATCAATTGGTGGTAACACAACTCCTCAAATTCCTTTTAGTAGAAGATATAGTAAAACTGGTGATAGTTTAGGTGCTGGAGCTGGTGGTCAAGTTAAACTAGTTAGAAGAATTGCGGATGGTAAAGTTTTTGCTGTTAAAGAATTTCGTCCAAAATTCACAACTGAGAACAAAAGAGAATATACCAAAAAAATTACCAGTGAATATTGTATTGGTTCAACATTAAAACATCCGAATGTCATTGAAACAATTGAAATTAGTTATGAAAATGATAGAATTGTCCAAGTTATGGAATACTGTGATTACGATTTATTTGCAATTGTCATGTCTGGTAAAATGTCATCTGAGGAAGTCAACTGTTGTTTTAAACAGATTTTAAATGGTATAAAATATATTCATTCCATTGGTCTAGCACACAGAGACTTAAAGTTAGATAATTGTGTTATTAATAAAGATGGTATTGTCAAAATCATCGATTTTGGTTCTGCCGTTGTTTATCAATATCCCTTTTCAAATACTTTAATTGAAGCAGCTGGTATTGTTGGCTCTGATCCATATTTGGCACCTGAGGTTTGTGTTTTTAATAGTTATGATCCAAGACCTGTGGATATATGGTCTGCAGCAATAATGTATTGTTGTATGATTTTAAAAAAATTTCCATGGAAAGTTCCCAAATTAAGTGATCCTAGTTTCAAAGCATTTGCATCTAGAGAACCCGGTGTTACATTTGGTGAATTATTAAAACGATTACCCGAGCCACCATCTTATACTGATACAGAATTAGTTATTGAAGAAGATAAAATTTTAGCACCTCAAATTATTGATGCCAAAGAATTGAATGGCATCAGTACTCCAACTACAGATGATGATAAGACCTTGAATGATGAATCTGCTTCAAATCATACTTCTAATTTAATGGGCGAGGATAGATTATTAAATGCCTTAAGTGGTGACGTTAGACCGTTGATCGGTAGTATGGTTAGATTAGCACCAGCTTGTAGAATTTCAATTGATGAATGTTTTGATGATCCATGGTTAATGCAAGTTCAGATGTGTACAGTTGTGGATTCAAATGGTGAACCTTGTTGTGATGGTAAATTGATTCCTTCCAATGATCATGAACATACACAAGTTGATCAAAGTGTTGCTCATATTGCATCTTTGGAAAAGTTGAAGAAAAAGAATAAGAAATAGAATTTGATTTTTATTTATTAGTATATATTATTATTATTATTATTATTAGTATTATTATTAGTATTATTATTAGTATTATTATTATTATTATTATAATTATTATTAGGGATATTTTTGTTATTTTTGTTAATATCCTTTATGTTTATGTTTATGTTTATATTTATATTTATTTTTTTCATTTTGTTTGTGTTTGTTTGTTAGTTTTTGTTTTTGTTTTTGTATAAAGTCTCTTAATAGATATCCGTCATTCAAACAAATCCGTGCACCGGAAAGTCTAGTTATTTCAGGTTCTCAAAATTTTCCACTGGGAAGGAACGAACATTTTTTTACTGCAGTTTAATGTCATCAATATAATTTTTTTTTTAGTATTGAAGTTTAGCAAACATGTCTAAACAATTGAAAGACGTTTCTATTAAACTTATTGTTGGTGCAGGTAAGGCAGCACCAACTCCACCGGTTGGTCCAGCATTAGGTTCTAAAGGTGTTAAAGCTATTGATTTTTGTAAAGAATTTAATGCTCGTACTGCACAATTCAATATGGATGTTCCAATTCCAGTTATTATTACAGTTAGACCAGATAGATCTTTTTCTTTTGTCACAAAATCTCCAAATACATCATGGTTATTATTACAAACCATTGGTAAAAGTAAAGGTTCAGATACATTAGGTAAAGGTAAATTTGCCAAACAAGGATATCTTGGTACAATTAGTTTAAAGCATGTTTATGAAATTGCTAAAATTAAGAAAACTGATACTACCCATCTTGATATACCATTAAAAGAAATTTGCAAAAGTGTTATAAGTACTGCTAGAACACTAGGAATTGAAGTTGTTGTTTAAATTAAATCAACATTTTACTTAATTTAAAATATATCTTTAAAATATAGGAATATGTTTTATTTATTTATAATTTTGACTTGTATATATAAAATAATAAAAATAATAACATAAAAAAAGGATGTATATATATAAGTATATCTGAAAAATATTTATTTAATTATTTTTCTTTCTGGTTTTTCTCTTTTTAGTACTATTATCATTATTTTCAGCATCATCAGCATCAGTAATCTTTCTTTTATTACCGAGATTATCATTATTAGCAGTATTTTTATAGGTTAATCTTTCATAGATCAAAACATAAGCACTTGGATCACTTAAAGCATCTCTTGATTTAATTTTATTAACATATTCATCATCATAGGTTTCCCAGCAACCATCAGGTTGTCTACAATGTGCAATGTAATGACCAGAAGAAACAGAACGACCTTGATGGACAATAACACTAATTAATTTATATCTTGTTGGCGAATCCATACTCGTTGTGTATTCAGTTAAATCTAGAATTTCAGGATATGTAACATTTGCTTTGACCTTTTGTGATTGCTGTCCATTAAACCTAAAACGCTTCAAATGAATTGATAAAGTTTCTGGCGATCTTGAAATTGTTGAAATTTTAATTGCATTTGTTTTAATTTTACATTTTTCACACACGTAGCCAGATTGATCCCTTTTATCAGTTTTGATTATTTCAGGGGTGAAAAAATCTTTGATTGAATTTTCAATAGAGTAAGTATGTGTACTTGGTTCATCAGATTGTATTTGCGTGCTATTATTATTAGCATTATTATTACTGCTGTTGTTTGAATCAGAACATTTTTGTTGTAAAGATTGTGGTTCATCAGTTTCAGGAGTTTGTGATCTACTCTTTATTTCTTCTTGAGCTAATAAAATTCTTTGATTTAATAATTCAGATAATTGAATCTTGGAATCTTTACTTGAAGATTTACAGCTTTCAATTTGTTGTTTTAATTGATATAATTGACTTGGATCAATCATTAAACTTGATCTCTTTTTTCTATTATCTAAACCTAAAGATAAGTCATAAAATTCTTGTTCAGTTGTTGAAATATGACCACAATTTTTACAAGTAACAGTTTGATTCAATAAACCACCAAAAATATCATAAATTATACTTTGATTTAATTTAACACCTTTTGGAGTTGAGTCTTCTTGTAATCTAGATATTAAAGACATAAAATATTCATGAGAATCCTCTTGTTGCCATTCTGACATCATACAATTAATGTCCGCCAATCGTTTGCATAATTTTTTTGGATTTATATAAACAATTTTTCTTTTATTTTCAACTTTATACATTTTAGCAACGGTATCTGCTAAAACTTGAGTAACTGAATCTGAACTAATTTCTTGTTGATGTTGACCATTATGAACTTCAATTAAATAACGAGTTAATGAGGGTATATGACACATTGCTTGAACAGCGGAGTTCATATAACAAGTAACGCCATGATTTAATAAACCTAATGCATTATGACTTTTTGTAAAATCCCCCCAAGATTTTAAAATTCTTTTTGAATTATTTGAACCATTATTACTTGGATCTTCATTCAAGTCGTAAAAATCTTTGGGGTTGAACTTACTTTGAATTAATTTACTTTCATTTAAATTATCGTCGATTGGGGATTCAATTTTTTCAATTTGTTCATCTTCCTTTGATGATGTTGAGGCTGGTCTAGATTCATCTATTGATAATACTTTTTTAGTTAGATTATCTTCTTTTAAATCTTTTTTCAAAATGTCAGCTTCAGTTTCTAATTCCATTTCAATTTCTGAAGGTTCTGAAGTATTTTCTGAATTTGATTCTTCATCTTCATGATTGCTTTCATTTCCACTATCTCCATTTAAACTTGCTTGACTTTCTTCATTTTCATCAGCTGTATGGTAATTATCATCATCATCTTCATCATCATCATCATCACCATCATCATTTTCATCAATTTCATCATTATCATTATCATTATTTTTTTCTTCTGCTTGATCTGTATTTTCTAAAATTTCACCTTGAAATTCATCATCAGATAATACTGACGAATTTTCTTCATTATTGTCACTATTATTATTATTATTTATTTGAGATTCTTTATCTTTCTCCTTTTCTTGCTTCTTTTCTAACTGAGTTTTTCTTTTCTCCTCTTTTCTTTCCTTTTTGGATAAATATTTTTTACCTGTATAATTAGCAACAGCTTCAGCCATTGATTTTGGGCGAACCATTTCTTGTTTAATTGAATTTGAATTTGAATTTAGATCTGAATCTTTATTACTGTCGTCACTTTTAGAATTTTTTTTATCTTTAAAACTTTTAAAAACTATATAACTTGAAGGTTTAATTGAAATTTTATCAGGATAACGAGCAGATTGG
The DNA here is from genome assembly GCA_019155655.1 of Kregervanrija delftensis. NCBI lineage: Eukaryota > Fungi > Ascomycota > Pichiomycetes > Pichiales > Pichiaceae > Kregervanrija > Kregervanrija delftensis. Next base: position 321,550 of record JAFMZF010000010.1, on the reverse strand, counting down.
AAAGTTATGGGATCTTTTAATAAATTTTCTATGATTGGATTAATTTTATTTTTGTTTTGTTTCTTTGTCTGTGTATTACTATTCATCATCCAAAATCCCCTAAAGAATGAAAACAAAAATAATTATATAGTAATTATATAAAAGTGAATTATAAATCAAAGAAAATTTTTTTTTTTAAAAAATACTTGAAAGACGAAAACGAAAACAAAATTTTCCATTTCCATTTCTGAAAATTTGTCATGACGTGAATTTATGGATTTCGATAATTGGCGCGCCACTTGAATTGAAATTTATTGGAAGGGAAAGAAGCCTTTTCAAATTGATTGTGGTGTTTCTATCTCGGTATTTTATTTAAATTTATTCAGTTTTATTTAAAATCGGTGCAAGGTCAATTCAAACGATTTAAACCGAGTGTTACTGTTAATCATATTTTTTTTTTACTAAAATGTCCATTCAATTTATACTTTGTATTAATAGACAAGGAAAGTTACGCTTATCAAAATGGTACACTCCATCAACCACGCAAGAACAAAGAAATATAACGCATAAAATACATCGAATAATTACCAATAGAAAGTATAATAAACAAAGTAATTTTGTTAATTTTGAAAATAATAAATTAGTCTTTCGAAGATACAATGGACTATTTTTCATATTATGTATCAATAATGAGGATAATGAATTATCATATCTACAATCGATACCGTTATTTGTAGAAATATTAGACAGTTACTTTGATAATGTTTGTGAACTTGATTTAATATTTAGTTTTTATAAAATGTATAGAATTTTAGACCAAATTTTTATTGGCGGGGAATTAGTTGAAACTAACAAACAAATTATTTTAGATAGATTAAAGGAATTGGATGGATTTTAATAGAATTTTGTTTCTTATTTCTTATTTTGTTGTGTCTCCTCGTATCGTTTGAATAAAAACAATTAAAATTATGAGTTAATAAAAAATAAAAAAAAAATAGTGCAAAAATAAATATAAAAGTAATAGTAATAATTTTTAAACATCCATTTTAATAATTTATTTTCTTCAACCTTAATTCTTTGGAGCTTCCTTGTAAGAAATACAAGCTTCTTCACCCATAGAAGAAACAATAGTAACAATAAGGTCCTTACCTTCGTCGAATTCAGCTTGTAATTTGTCACCCATTTCACCTTCTGGTTGTTTGACATCATCCTTGGTATCACCATCGTTGGTCATTAAGTTCAAGAATCCATCATCAATATCCAATAATTGGAATTCAGTTCTTCTAACGACTGGAACTTCCATATTGTGAGTAGATGGAGATAAATCTTCTAACTTCTTTTGAGTAAAGATATCAATAGCAACTAAATGAACTTTAGCATGACCATGCTTACCAGTTTTAGATGTTGACATGTCAACAATTTTACATGGTCTGCTTTTAATAACAACGAAACCATTCTTTCTTAATGCAGAACATTGCATTGGGTAGGTTAAGGAGGAACCTGCATCAGCAACTTCGAAGTTGTGTTCTTCTTCAGCCATATTGAATTTATATACTGTAAAATAAGTGTGTATCAAAGATACTTTGAAGGAGGAAAAGAAGAAAGAAAAGAGAAAAAAAAAAGAGTGAGCTTAAATTGGATACTCCAATCCGTGGAAGGCGAGTGCCATTCGCAAATTTTTCAGTTTCCATTTTTTCGAATGAAAAATTTTTCATTTTCGTGGTGTTCCATGAATTTTTTAGTTGAACTTTGAGGAAAATTGGAGGAAAATTGGTGGAAAGTTGGAGGGACGGGGGGAAATAAATGTATAATTAAATAATGGAGTTATGTGTCAGTATACATATAACAATTGAATGGTAAACCACTGCGTTTGCAAGTGTTTTAGTACAAGATTCTTTCAATATTCCATCTTCATTTTTGATTTTTCAGTAATTACTCTGTATACAGTAGAACCCTGACAAAACAGCAGTCCCATTTTTACACTGGGTATACTTTGTGTCTAAGTGTAAATTTCAGTCTATACCACTGCCTAAAACCGGGTAACAATGTAGTCACGTGGTCTATTTAAATAAATTTTTTGACGTTTTTCTTAATTAGGAAACAGTCATGAATTTATTGCCTTACTGATATTAATTAACTCTATAAAAATGTAAAACATAAAACGTAAAACTGGCATGCTATAACATTACACATCATAACATATACTTTAAACAGTAAAAATATTCAAGAAATTAATTTTTGAGATTAGGACCTTCCCTCAGTATCTTTAAATCGTGTTCAATCTCTTCAGTTTCCAATCCATTGGGCATACCATAAACTCTAGTAAAATTCAACGTAATATCGTCTTCGTTTAAATTTAACATTCTAACGCGATCAATATCTTTAACTTTAGAATCTAGACAACTTGAAATATTCACATCTTTATTACCACCATATTTTTTAGCCCAATTACTATGATTTTCTCCAAGGAATCCACTATCACTTCTTCTTTCATTACGTGTTAAATTTTCATTAACACCCACACCTAGACCGCCATCAATTTGCAATTCTTTCAAAAGCCTATTATTTCTCCATCCATTTGAACTAACTTCATTATTTTCATCTCTTAAACCATATGAATTATAAACATCCTTTTCTTGTTGTAATCTTAGAACTGATTTAGGTATATTAGTACTATTATTTTCATCTTTCAATCTATTTGATCCATTCTTAGTAAATTCATATAAATCGTTTAATATCGATTTCACTTTAAAGAATTCAATTAATTGGATGATTTCAGATTGATCTTCCCCAATTTTAGTTTTAGAATTGTTTAAAACAAAATTCTCATAAGTTTTGGATCTATTCTTAGTTAAATCTTCAAATTCAACTTCATTGATTATTTCTGATATATCTTCTTCATAGAGTTTGTTATCATCACCTTTTTCTATATGTTCTTCATATCCAGCTCCCTTCTCTTCATTTTTATCTCTATATTTTTTCTCTTGCTTGGCTTCTGCAATCTTCTCTGTATCTTCTTCATTTCCAGCTGATGGTTCCAATTCTGATTTTAATCCTACTCTATTATTAATACCAATTTTATCATTAGATAATTGTTTCAGATATCTCTTCCAAATTTTATTTGCCTTTTTGGCATTTAAATGACATATATTTTTCTCATCTCTTTTTAGAATTTCCTGCTTTGTCTCTAAATATTTCTTCAGCTTAACTAATCTTGTTGTATAATCTAAACAAATTAAAGATGAATCCTCCAAAATCCTATCTAAATATTGATTATAGATTTCCTTTTCATTATAATCTTTGAATAATTTCTCCCTAATCAATTGATAATCTCTAATTTCTTTAATGTCTTTACTTAATTCACTAGAAGTTGATTTCTCAAATTTTTTCAACATCTTAACATATTTTTTCCGTAACTTTTTGTATTTCTTTATTATTCCTTTATTCTCTAATTTAATCAATTCTCCATAATGTTCCAGACATGGTTCATATTCAATTTCTTTTGGAATTTCACTGATTGTAACAATACCTGTAACTTCATATTCTGAGTATGCTTCTTTGGATATTAAACATAATCTCATTGCAGCTAATTTATCAATAGCGGTCAAATTAATATGTCTTTTTTTCACAGGTTCAATCTCAGTTTCAGCCTTATTATCATTCTTAACATTCTTATTTTCAATTGTACTTATTACTTCTTTATTTTCAGGAAATAATCCACCATGCCAAACAGGCTTAAAAACAGGTATTGTTTTATTTTCCTTCTCAATTGGAATATATTGCATTGGAACCAATAAGCCTTGCGGTGACATCATCATAGGAACAAAACCTGGAGGTATAACTGGTATACCCGGTAATTGAATCATTTCAGGAACATTCTGTCGTAATTCGATCTGAGTTTCATTAGAACCAACACAATTATCACTATATTTAACAACGTTTCCATTGATATGCTGGAAATTATCAACTTGGTTTTTAGTTAATTTTTGAGGTGTAACATTTAGTTTTGGAATTACAAACTGTAAATCCGCCGAATAAGATTCAGAATTTTTAGAAATTAATTGGATATCATTCAATGAATTATTTCCTTCAATTACTGTCAATTTTTGCTCACTTCTATTTTGATTTTGATTTATTTCTTTATTTTGATTTTGATTTTGATTTTGATTTTGATTTTGATTCTCCTTTTCAGCTCTATTTTTAATTTTATCTCCATGTTGATCCAAATCGATTTTCTCACAATTTAAAACTTTAGATTTTTTAATAAAACTATTATTCTCATTACAATAGTTTGTTTGAAATTCATTTCTGTCAGTACTATAATTTATAGTATCTTTTTCTTTTCCTTCATTGGCTTTAATTTTCCCATTATCAACATTGGTATCAAGATTACTGTCCTTTAATCCCATACGATTATTCACCTCGTTCTCAATATGATTGATTGAAATGTCATTCATGTCATATTTTTTAACTCTTTGTATATTATCGATATTACTAACCGAATCATTTTTAGTGCCAATGCGATTATCTTTATTCCTTTTCTCTTGAATTTTCTTTGACGATTTAACTGGAGATGGGTTCACACTTTTACTTGAACTTTTCGTAATTAAAACAGAATTAATAGGAGGAGGAGATTCAACCATTTCATTATGAATAATGATATTATCTTTTTGTACAGGTATAAAATTAAATGTTGAAGATATACGTTTAGTAGAAATTGAAGAAGATCCTGATTCAATATCATTTTGTTTTGTATTATTTGGATATTTTCTTGGTCGGCCTCTTGGTCGTTTAACAATACCCTTCTTAATATTATAAGACGAAACTGGTTTAGATTTCAATACTTTAACTTTCTTTGTTTCTTCAGATTCAATTAATGGAGGTGGAGGCGATGATTGAGGTGGTGATGGAGATGATGATGTTGATTGTGCTGATGATTGTTCAGATGATTGAAGTGGTGATGATGATGATGGTAATGGTGGCAATAACTCCGAGGTTAAATTTATAGGTCTGGAACTTCTCAATCTTGAATTCATACCTGCACTTGCTCGTAATATTCTTTTTAATCTCTTTGACATTTTCTTTGGTGACATATAATAATCGCTATCATCACTATCACTTGAACTTCTTCTACGTCTAAAAGAATGTATAACTGTAACTATTGGTTTATTATCAGTCGACTGAGCTGACTGTTTGTTCGAAAATAAATTTGAAATCTTTACGATAAAAGTTGGATTCTGTAATTCCTCAAAATCACTCTCATCATCTGTAAAATCGTATTGATCCTGTGATTTTCTTTTATTCGTTTCATTATAATCTAACATATTTTCTGCAACCATGGGATTAAGAAACATAAAAGTTTTCTTTCCTTTTTTTGGTGTTTGTTTATGTTTTGGAACATCTTGGTTTGATTCTTGAGATGGAATTGATAAATTATTATTCGTTGAATCGTTCTTAGAATTAATTCGAGGTAATATGCTTGATTTATTTAAAACTGAACTATTGATTATTGTGGTTGGTACACTTATATTATATTTTTCATAGATTAGTTCATTCTCTTTCCTTATACTTTCTTCTGTGGAATTGACAAATCGAGAGTAAAGCTGATTATTAACTGGTCTTACATCATCCTTAGTATTTTGAGTATCGTTCAATTTATTCATTTCGAAGTAATTGGCATGATTGCCACCCATTTCTAAAATTGAAGGCAAAGGTTTGTCATTGAAAAATTCAGCAGAATTCCCACTAACTGTGGAATTATTCCAAATCTCGTTCTTTTCTGGATTTGTGTTTAGAATTCCTGAGCTTTCAATTAATGGTTCAGATTCTCTTTCCCTTGAAGAAGTTCTTGAAAAATCGCTGAAAATACTTTGCGTTGGAATCCTCATTATATTTGATTTCGAGTCTTTATCAATATGCAGATTAGAGTTATTTATGGTCATTTTTTGTAAATAATTTGTTTCTTGAGAATTAATATCATTAATAATGATATTATTATTTTCTTTATTAAGCATTGGTAAAGCTTGAAAACCTGGTGGCCTACTAGGTATATGTAATAAAATTGGTTGTGTATCATTAAGTGGATGTTGATTCATAGCAACATAACTACCAATCAATTGCGAAGGATATTCTGGTAGTGAATGATGATGATGATGATAATATGATAGATATCCTTGATTTGGTGACATGTCCTGTTGAAAAGTATTTCTAGAAGAGTTAAAAAAATCCCATGGCGGGTTTTGGGATTGTGGATAATTACCAAATTGTGGTCTTTCCTGTTGTACATATTGAACATTACCAGGGAAATTGGAAGTTTTTGGTATCTTGGTATTATTTGGGGACATAATAGGCAGCTCATTTGATGGTGGAGAGAGAGACAATTTGCGAGTGGGAATATTGTTGGACGAACACATTATTTATAAAAATAAATATGAAGATTTCAACCGGTCCGTTATTTTTTTAAATACTTATAGACACCTGGTACAGAGAGAGAGTTATTTTTAATACAAATAAGGTTGGATTGTGAAGAGCAGAAAAATGGTTCACCAATTCAGGAAATCTACCGCGATCGATTTCAATTGGGAAGCAAAAGTGGTTTTCCAATTACGATGAGCAGAAGTTGGGTGAGTATACTGTGTTAAATAAGATAGCAGTTCTTGGCCCTATTATTCTTTAAAGATAAAATCTAGTGTTGGATAACTAAAAATTAAATTATTCGAAAAATAATACTGAAATCGGGGCTATAATATTATGTTACATATAGAATGCTATACGTCATATATTTCTGTATAATTAGAAAGTCAAAATATTTTTTATATAAATTTTACAATGCTTCAAGTTGCTATGTCTTTTTAGTACCAATAAATTGTGAAATATCATCTTTATCATCTAAGTGTGACAAGATTTTGGTGTTTAGTTTTTAAAAGATTAGTTCTTAACCCATGCATAATATAACCCTTAAGAGCATGATAAACCTACTTAAGTAACTTTAATTGGGTTGTATTATGAATTATTAATAACTTCTTAAAGGAAAAGACAAATTTTTAAAATTTTTAAATTCATTAATTTTTGTTATACAACTAATAGACGAACACAGAAAAAATTAAAAATTTTTACATATTAGGGTGCTATGCATCTTTCACTATTGGAAAAAACCTTGCAGAAACAAGCGAACCAATCATTTTGCTTTTTCATCCGAACCCTTATTCTAATCCCATGTCCTAAAGGTAAGTATATTTATATAGTCCCATAATCACTATCTTACTTAGTTTATCTAATTTTAATTTAAAAGAAAGTCGATTATATCAGCTGTTCAGCAACGTGACATGTGTAGCTATTGCAGGATTAGGGGTGTATTTGATAAAGCCAAACATCTAAAATATTATATTATCATATGTAAAAATGAATAATTATTGAAATTTAAATACTGACTTCTAAGGTTGGAGTTACACTCAATAGCGGAAAATAATTACACTGAATAAATAAGACAATTCTCACCTAAACTCTCTATCTTCCATAATTAAAAACAATTTCCTGTAGTCTACTAGTTCAAACGTAAAGTATTATATTCATGAAAATCAAGTTTTAACAGACACATAAAGCAACATCTTTGAGCATCTTGTTCAGTTTTTGATAATTCAAGATTATTTATTCTGTAATCTCTTGTAAAACCATCGCTATATATACCAGATCTTCTTCAATATATTTATCCGTTTGCACTTAAAATAAACGGTTATTTATCTTAGTGGGATTCTTAGGATTCTAGAGTAAAGTTTGAAACAATAATTTTGTACGGTATTGATGTCTTATCTGCCATTTTCACACCGTAGGCTAAACAACTACGCTATACTAAACAAACTAGTTTCTATTATACTTCATAAAGATTATTAAAAAAACTTTGTTTAATATTGACTCATTACCTGAAATTTATTTTACTCGCATTAAATATTGCAATAAAATTGACCAACACCTCATTCACGATAACTTGATTTATATTTCATGGTGAATATGATTTGACGATGCTGATGAAAAAGGGGCATTAATAAGAAATAAGCCACGATATCGTGTTGACGATAGTAAAAAAAATAAATGCAACTCTTTTTGGATAATGTGGGCTGCATCAAAATTATTATTGCACTAATTTAAGAGATCATTGACTTATCATATGAGCTTTAAAAAACAACTTGGCATGGATGATTAAATAATATTAGAGAATATGAAATTATTATAAACAAATGTATTATTTGAATAATTTAGGTTAGGTTATAAAAGCTGAACAACAAAATCGACTAATTAATTTTAATAGGGGTAAACTATATGAAGGTATAATTATTTTTAACCGGCCCTGCCATCCTCGTTGTCACAAAACATTAATATTTGAATATTACTATTACTAACTACCTCGTTAAAATGATCAGTTAAAAAAGTTTTAACGTCAATGGAATATATTAGATATAAAAAAATTCTTCTAGATTACAGAATTAAATATTAAACAAAACATTATTTGAAGGACGAAGCTAAGACAAGATACCAATTAAATCAATTAGCCAGCTTCTCTCATACCCTACATTTTGGTTTCTCTATTAAATGTTAACAAAGAGTAAAAATTGGAAGCCTTAAGGGTTCAAAGCTAATAATTTTTGTAGGAGATGAAAGAAGATGGCTAATGTATTTAGCGGGTACTATTGCTTTAGCAACAACATTCATAGAAATAACAGAGTAAAATAAACCAAAAGTAGCTTTAGCTTTAATAATAAAAGTTTAAAAATAGAAAGCTTCCGCTTTATGTAGGGATCAAGAGAAGCTATGTCTCTAAATTACCACGACTGTGAATCAGATAATTGAAGACTAACCTTTCGCAATGGACTTTAATAAGTGACCAACGATAGCAATGGTATATTGACTGATACGCAGTTATATTTCAGAAAGAAACTCCAACAACTAATCATCTTTGAAGATTATGGAAACCAGACAATCAGCATGAAAGGAACATAGTTCTTTCCGCTTGACTATTAATAACCTTGAATATAAGCCTTATATTTATAGATAAAAAATTGTTTTGCCATTTGAAAGAAAAGGGAGAGTGTCTAGCGGACAAGACACAAGGAATAAAACTCTAGGGGAAATGTACAAATTTATACAGATCATCCCGTCACGATCTGTCCAACGAGAGCACATTGAACGGACGTAGGCTTAAAAATAACCCGAGATATATTTTTTTAAAAGGAATGCGTAAAAATAATAATAAAACCGCCCGCCGATATGACTTTTTACATCAAATTAGGCACCATTCCTAAAAAATGTAAAATTTAATTTGTATGATAATTTTGCAAATTGTTCAAGGAAATTGTTTTTTTTGGGAATATGGATTTGACGATCCCAAAAGTCCTTTCGAAAATGAACTTGAGTTTTTTTATTGGCAGATTAATATGCATGTTTAAGTACACTGGTATTAGATACATATATATTCTTTATATTACCGTGAATTAACAGTAAACTAAGTCCGACGGTAAAGTGTAACGTTCAGATCTTAAAAAGAACAGAATTGTACACAAATTGGCGGTCGGGATGTGAAAAAGAAAAAAGAAAAGCTGCTACTGTTTATATGCTTTTTTTTTTATTTCCTCTTTAAGGAATTTGTATACTTTTTTGTAAATAAATACGGTATTATTTTTTACGTTTTTTTATTATGGTTTTGATCTGCAAACATTTTTATAAGCTTTTATGTGGATGACAGAAACTCTGTTTATAGCTGTCAGTTAAATGTAGCAGTTTGTACAAAAACATATATTAAATGTTTAATCTACTATTAAATCAAAGTTAAATTCTATCTCCATTCCTTAACATTGAAGCTATCACATACAGAGCTTATAACTGTACGACAAATTTGTGTGAACTTTTACGGCCATTTGTTTATCATAACAGATCTGCATTAAATTAATTGCCCATCTATGTATAAGGTTACAAGCTTGTAATTACTCCTATCTTGCATTAATAATCTAATATTTTTTAGCATTTTTAGCTTTGCCCAATTGAAATTTCCATCAAACTATATATGTCCGTGTCCATAATATGGTAGACTTTTCTGCGAATCCATAGTTCGAATTTTTCTAACTGGTAAAAAGATGCATCATCCCATTATTGAGATTCAATTATATATACGTAAATATAATATAAAGACACAGCTATTATTTGGGAACGTCAACCATGTGTTAGTCATAATTAGAAGGGATGTTTGAGCACTTGTTCAGTGATGTACGAGATCATTTTTTGCTCCAACAAATTACTAACGAATCCATTACATTATTTAATTTCACCGAATTTCAGCAGATCTCAAAACTTTTCCATAGAGTGGTTTAGTTCAATATTTATTTAGAACCCAAATACGTTTGTGGTGGATTTGATGTTACCTCCTCACCACCCCCGCAAGGGTTAATAAAATCCATATTGACGCTACACGCTGCGCATACACATGCGTTACTGCAGCATCCGGACCGGTACATATGTTTCGCCGATCGTTTCAGATCTGAATATTAAAACTGGCTCTTTATCGTCGTGTTTACGTATTTCCCAATTTGGTAAATAATAAACTAAAATGCAATAACAAATATTTTTGGTAATAACATTACCTAGCAAAACAAATAATTTTTATTGATTATGGCAACACCTGAAATTTTTATCGAGAGCTAAAAAGCATGACTTTTTGTGGTGAGAATATTAGTATAATCTCATGTGAGTGTGTTGTTATACATATGAATATCTATGTTTTCTTAAAAAAATATACCCCTGTAAATAAACTCATGTAATTTAAAACTGTAACAACAGATAATGTTCAATATCAGTAAATAAACTTAATCATAGACTTGAAACCAATTTAGATTCAGCTATAAAAGCAGCAATCTATAGAATTTAGACCTTTTGGAAATTAAAAAGAATCTACTAATGATGATATTTCTATTTATAATTCTAAAAATATAGGCGTTTTCTTTTTATTAAGGTTTCCAACCAAATTTTGATTATATATTTTTTTTTGAGGGACAAAATATCGAATATTTTGTTACTAAATTTTTATATACGCGTGCAGCACATCATTAGAACACAACATCCGCCTTTTTTTTGTACTTAAAACACTCTCCACCATTATGAATAAGTATTCTAATTTAAAGTATGGAGTATTCCAAAAAATTCAAAGCGAGCTATGTTCAACTTTGGAGTTTCTTGAAATAACGCCTCCATTCTTTTCCGGTTTTCATTTCATTCCATTCCTGCCTTTTAACTAACCCTGATCCAGTACAATCCAAATATTCAATTTTTTTCTTAAAGTTACTTCTCATAACAAAAGCTTCTACTATGCTTTGTTCCAATGAACTGATATTAGATAAAGTTATTTTCTTAATATTATTTAGCTTCAACATTTCTTTCCAAATAGCAGAAATTTCCAAACCGGCTACTTGTCCATTTTTAAGGTCAACATCAATATCCATTTCTCTATTAGTATCCGACCAGTATATTGTTTTATCTAAAACTTTTCCTGATTTACCTTTAGCCAATAATTTACCCTTACCTGTTTTCCAGTTAAAATCTTCATAATCGTTTAATTCAAAATCAGCACTTACTGTAATATCACTAAAATTAATCTCTTCCAGATTTTCACATTCTTTCAAAACGTGCAAAATGTGACCAACGGGAATATCTTTAGTAAAACAGTACTGTGATAAAAATTGATTTTGTTTTGGATGTGGAGTAGAAAAAGGTAATCTGCCATCGATATTGTCTTCTATCTTACCATCAAGTTTTGCTCTCGTAGGTTTGGTATTTGCTTTTGCTGTACTAGAATTTGGGATTGTAGTCTTTGGTTTAGCAGTGACCTTCTTTTTAATTTGTTTGTCTTTTTTACCCGGACTGGTAGTATTCCTCTTACCAAAAGCATTTTTAAGTGATTTAAATATTGATCCATCATTTGAATTTCCATTATTAATATTTTGAGTAGAATTGGTATGGGAATTGGATCTTTGTCTTGTTTTAGCCTTCGGTTTCAATTTTTTTAGATTATTTTCAGGATCAGAACCACCAGAGCCAGATCTCCTTCGTGAATTAACCAAGGTTAAAGTACTAGCTGACTTATTTTTTCTTTGATCAAACACACTATCAGTCGAGCCATACATACTGGTATTTGAGTCCCAATGAACAGTTGCAGCAGACGACGAAGAACTAGCCCTGAACCTGTTATTTGCAAAACCGCCATACAACGGATGATCACGAAATTTCCAATCTCTCCAACCTGCTAAAATTTTCTTATCTCTGTCAACAAAAAAACTATCTCTATTACCACTACTACCAAAAATCATTTTATCTTGCAATTTCGCACGCTCACTTTCATTCAAAGTAATTCCGATGTCAATATGAGAAAGATCCAGAACATAGACCAAAGAAGATAATTTTGAATTATTTAATATTAAATGAACAAATTGTGCAAATCTATAAGTTGAAGAAAAATATGGTGAATGATATAAAATTTGTTTTGACAATGAATTAAAAGTTTTATTAACATATAAACAATTAACTAAAGCATTTTGTTCATTACGCAAATGATTGAGAATTAAATTAACAATTTCAATTGGTAAATTTTGAAAATTTATATTAGGTCTCACATTATTACGATTGAACGATGAAATTGATTGCATTGAAATTGATCTTGTTTTAATTGGTAATGTATCACCAGCTGCATCTAGAAGTTTTTGTTTTATATTATTATTTGTGGTCAGAAGGATGGACTTTATTCTACCTTCACGCTTACGTTTGTGAATGGCCACGACAGTTGTATTTTTGTCAATGGGTTTAATTTCAAATTCATTGGATGTAGCATCGACATATTCGTGAGTACGATAATCATAACCCTGATCTGGGTTAATCATCGACCTATAGGGAGGTAAGTAACGATCCAATTGATAATAATCCACACTTAGCTGCCTGTTTAAACCACCAAGTTCACGTCTAATACGCTGAGATATCGTTCTTTGCGGTGGCTTACTATATGTACTATTCATTTCGTTGTCTACTTCTTCCGGGATAAGGCTATCCTGTATTGTTTCAGATTCAGTTCTTTTTTGAGTTATTTCTTCTTCAGTGGCATCAAATTCAGCATAAGGAGGTGGATTCGGATCCATGTAAACATTACCAAGTGTATTTTCTGATAGAAACTCATCGATGTTGGTATTCTCATCAATTGAATTTAAAATTTCAGATTGATGAATAGTGTCAACTCTTTCCAATAAATGATGCTCATTTTCGTTTCCATCCTCATTTCTTTCCGGAATTCTTTCAAATTGCAAAAGAGATGGTTCTTCAATGACAGTTGGTATTTGAGATTGGGAACGACGTTTTCTTAAAATTGTAGATATACGTTTTAAAGAATTTGCACGAGATAATTCAAAAAAACTATTAAATCTTTCATTATCATCGTAATCTTCTTCTTCACTACTTGAAAGCTCCACGCCTAGTAAGTCCGCAATATTATCATTGCTGTCAGAACCATTATTATTATTAATATCATTATGGTTATGATTATCATCGTCTTGGCTCAATTCATCCAATAAATCTAAATCAAATTCCAGTTCAACATCATTATCTTCAAGTCCAATTTGATTAATAAGATCCATTAATGAGTCTTCAATTTCTAGGCCATCCGTACTATCATTGTCAAGTACTCTATAATCGTCTTGTAATATAGTAGAATCATCCCGGATAGTTTGATTTATGCTAGAGTCATTTATTGCATTTAAAGTAGTATCAGGGTGTATAAAAGAAGTTGAAACTGTATGATTTAAGACTTTGAATTGTGGCCTCTGTATTGTAGTCGGTGAAACATAACTTGAACTGGAAACTTGAGAGTTAGGTGTAGTCTGTGCTGTATTAAGTTGATTTAAAGAAGGACTATATTGAGCATCGACATCGGCATCGCTATGTATATTTGATTCAGAGGTATTCAAAACAATGGAATGAGCACTGCTATAATTGGCGACCGTAGTAGATCCGTCATTATGATTTTGTTCAAAAACAGAATCAGAATCGGAATCGGAATCGGCATATAAATCTAAAACATCACCAATGCTTTCTCCAGACTGTAAAGAGTTACGCCTTGACGTATTAGAAGGGCCTTGTGTTGCTGCATTGGTGTCTATTGTTGAAAATATTGAATTCATAGACGGTATTCTGTTTTCAGTTGTAGAGACCATCATATTTTCGTAGATAAATAACCTAGATATAGTTAATATTACGTTTTTTGTTGAGACAATGCAGAAAGTAAATAGAAATGTAAATGAGCCTAATAATTCAATATGTCGTTGATCTATTTTTAACGCTGTTAAGTCACTGAATAATAGGAATTTATCAGAGATCAATAATAGATTAAAATTTTATTGTAGTGTGCACTTTTACCGTGTATAAAAACAATTAGATCAAGAAAAACGAAAGCGCGCACAAATCTCTTCTGTTTTAGTTTTACCTCTTGTTTCAGTCATATATGTGCCGATTGATTGCTTGCTTATTAGTTTACTTAAGTTTGCTATTTAGGTATCTGTTAACAATTTCAAATATTTTGAAGGGTAATTCTACACATTTTAGAAATTAAAATATATTCTAAGATAAGAACAATCTTTAACAAGGTTTCATAGAACAAAATTTTAACCTGCCCGTTTTGGCATAAAGAATGTCTTCTTTAATGCCCGGCTGTATACATTTACACATTCTGAAACCAGCCACTGTTTTACAATTTACCAGCCCCTTTAAGAAATAGATCTTTAACTTTGTATTTATGTTCGATAAAAGTTATCTATATATGTAAAATAAAATTCCTATTCTAGCAATGATATTTTCCTTAAGCATGTTCTCTATAACTATTTATATTAGTTATCAAAACTTAATCCAATAAAGTCTTCGAAATTCTCTTCCATGATACCTTGACTTTGCTCGTTTAGATTCATCCATCGAACTTTTTTAAACCTCTCATCTTTCTTGGTTTTCTCAACAATTTCATCGATGTTACTAGTAGAAACCAATAGACAGATTGCATCATAACCACCAGCGCCTGGGACAACACCACCCAAAACACCTTTTAGATCCTCACAGTTATCCAATAATTGTGTTTGTGTATCAGGTTCAATTTCAGCACCTGTTTCAATAGTCATAATCTTCAAATATTTTCTGATTTCTTTTATAGTTTTAACAACATCAAGTAATTCTTTATGATTATCATCTAATAAAATAGCTTTTGCACTATGGTTAGCTAAATATTCTAAAGTATTTTTATATTTATCATTATTTCTTTCTAATTTTGTTAAATTTTCTAAACATTTAATCAATTTCATATTACTTTCATCTAAATTTGTCCAAACTTCATGGGCCCTTACCGGGTTTTCCTTTTTCCACGTCAAAACCTTGCTGACCAATTTTGGAGTTTCAGAACCACCCATAACATCACCCATTAATAGTCTAATTCCGTTTGGCATACTAGATGGTTCATGAACAATTTTCCAATCTTCATCATCAACGAGTTTTTTCAACATTTTAGGGAATTCACCGGAATCTTCTGTTTTCCACAACTGATCAATTAAAGCCGGTGGAAATCTTCTATAAACAATGGAGCCAAAAGTAGCACTAGCAACATCAAATCCTGATCCAATTTTACCTTGTGCTTTACAATGAGCAATTTGTGATAAATTGTGAACTTTCATTCTCCATGATTCGTCCTTAACATCAAATGAGTCAAAATAACATGACAATAAGGCACATGTTAAAGAAGTAACCAATCCTGCACTAGACCCAAGTCCAGTTTTCGCAACTTCTGTAATACCTTTCTTATGAAATGAAAAAGTGTAATTACCGTTATCAGAACTCTGTTGCGTTGAATTTAGATGTGAATGATATTCAGAATCCGAAAAAATAATAATTTGAATACTTTTATCCTCAACTTTACCGTAGCTCGAAACATAATTTAATACAACAAAAATTGTAGCTTCAACAAATGGGTTATTTCTTTTCGAAACTTCCTGCAGTGGTGCTTTATGAGATATGAAATCTTTTATTGGGAATTGATAAGACCATGAACCCTCGGTAAATTGGGGTGAATTAATTATTATACTCGTTGATTCAGATTTATTTGATTTAATTTGGGTTATTGCATGCATACGTGATGAAAGTGCAATGACGAATGCTTTATAAGATGGGTCCAACACAAGGTATCCACCTGCTAAGATAGCTTTACCCGGAGCACTAAACACTCGTTGTTGAGAATTAGCCATTGGTTGATTGATAGATTGTACAAGCTAAATTAAAATAAAATATTGTTATACTTTACTAAATTAAAGCGGAACGAAGAATCATAAAGTCGTATAAGACGACGCGACCAGATTTTCCATATGAATTTGAAATTTGTTCGATGCCTTCAACGAAAAAAATTTCGTCTTTTCTCATTTTTTTTGTATTTATTTGTTTGAAGAGCGGCTTCAAAGGACGGGTAAATATACTATTTAGGCAATATTAGCCGAAACAAACAAAGCATATCCGATCCTAATGATATAATTTTTGTTTCTTTTTGCAAACTACTTTTAATAGCATTATCAGGTTAATGTAACAAGTATTATAAGTTTAATATGTAGCGTAGTTTATCATAATACTTAACAATAATTAACAGCGCATAATATTTTCGGAAATAACCTAGTTTCCTCCGTATTTAAGCATGTGTGAATCTAATCTAAACCCCGGTCTTGCCCTCCGAAACCTTTCGATATATAACTGTTTCATTTTATAATACTTTATCTTTTTTTCAACTTCATACTTCAATCGACACGCCATTAGTTAGAAGATAATACAAGTTCCCAATTTAGTTATGTCGGATGATCATTTGATTGTCCTAGTCCACGGGTTATGGGGATCTTCAAGTAACCTTGAAGTTTTAGATGAAGTTTTAAGATCAACATTAATAGAGGCAAACATTGCCGATAGCAAAATTCATACATTTATCCCTTCTTCATTTGGTCACTTTAAAACTTATGACGGAATCAAGGTAATAGGTGACTATGTTATTCAAGATATTTTCAAGGAATTAGAGAAATTTAAATATGAAGGAATTAATATTAAAAAGATAAGTTTTATAGGTTATTCTTTAGGTGGGCTGATTGCAAGATATTGCATTGGTGAATTATATGAAGTAGGATTTTTTGATGATATTGAACCGATTTTTTACTCAAGTTTTGCTACACCACACCTGGGAATTAAATTTTTTACGACTTATGGTTGTTTTGCTTCAATTTTAAATTTTTTAGGCTCTAATTTTATTGGTCAGTCCGGTAAAGATTTATTTATTCGTGGATCAGATATTTTATTAAAACTGTCAGATAAAGATGGTAAATATTTTAAGGGTTTAGACAGCTTCAAAAAGTTAATTTGCTTGGCAAATGTTAGATTTGATAGAACAGTTGCATTTTATACTGCTTATATCACAAAATATGAAATCTTTAAAGATTGGGATTCGATTGATATGAAATTTATTCAAGATTTGCCTTACGCTGTTATTGAAGATCAAAGAGTTGACACTAAAATTGTTGATTTCAAGTCCAGTAAAAGAGTTTCTAAATTAAAAGATGATTCACCCGAAAGTGAAAAGAGTGATGGTTCAAGGAAAAGAAGCTACATTTTATCATTTGCAGTAGTTTTAATGTCATTTTTTTTCCCTTTGGTCTTTACTGTAAGCACGTTTGCCACGATTAAAAGTTATCTTAGATCAAAGTGCTTAAAGGAATATGATTGTAAAGAAGAATGGAACTCTCTTAAATTAATTCTAATGGATGATACGAAGGATAATTTTGATCCTAGTGAGACTACTATGCTGGTGTCTGACAGTGTTGAGGAAGATGAACCAATTGCAGATGCTACCAGAGAGATCATTGAAGGCACTTTGAATACTAATAGAAAAGATATCGCCATGTTCAAGCATCCACAAGAAGATGATGAAGCTGTCGATGAAATTAGTAAAAGCAAATTATATACTGTTGGAATTGACATTAAAGTTTGTTGTAATTCAGAAGAAGAAGCTGTCAAAAACATGATTAAAGGTGCTGATATTGGGGATCCTTCTGACCTTAAAATAACTGATGGAGTTAAAAAATTACCGTTTGATGCAATTCGAGAAGAAATATGTGATAATTTAAATGAATTGAATTGGATTAAATTGGCAGTTTTTTTACCATCTTTGAATGCACATCAAAGTATTGTTGCAAGGCGTGGTCTTCAAAGAACTTCTGCTGCAGCTCCATTATTATTCCTATACGCTTATACCATTAAAGATCTTTTGAATACTGCTACTGTATAAAAAAAATCTGACCATTTTTATCGTTTTTTTTTAATTATCTTCGCTGTTTATAGTATAGTTTCAAATATGAAAAAATATAGATGATATAAAATAAATAAATAAATATAAATATCAATATAAAAAAAATCATTTAGTACATAAAAATATAAATTTAACAAAAAACAGGACAAGAAAAACAAAACAAAAATAAAAAAAATAATCAAATAAAATTCATTTTACAGTAAATCTATTGTAAAGTAACGTAATTTGCAGGGAATAATTTTCTTTCACCATTTAATGAGCCTAACCACCAATCTTCATCAACCTTATCAATATCGGTAATAATATCACCTTCTTTAAACGATAATTCGTTACTTTCAGCAGCCTCATAATCATACTCAGAAACAGCGGAAATACCAGAAGCTTTAGTCTCAGGTTCTGCTTCTGCTTCAGGTTCAACTGCACTTTGAGGTTGAACTTCACGTTCAACAACTGTAGCGGAAGAGTTTGAAGGTTCACTTAGTTTAACATACGATGAAGGGAATAAACCTTCATCACCTTTACTGTTTGTACCAAACCACCAATCTTCGTCAACAAATTTGATTTGCGTAATTGTCTCACCTTCAGAAAAGCCAATTTCATTATCTTCATCTTTTTCATAATCATATTCTGCGACGGCAATATGAAGTTCTTCGATTGGTTCTGTTTCGGCTGCAACTGGTTCAGATTCAGTCGATCTTGGTGGAAGTAGACCCGGGGTTGGTTCAGACGATCTTGGTGGAAGTGGAGCTAGAATAGGTTCAGATTTTTTAGGTTCTTCATCATCCCAACCATCATCTTGTTCATCTTCAGCTTCCTTAAATTTATCAAATGGTACATTATCCCTTTTTGGTGGAGGTGGAAATGAAGAGACTGGTTTTGGTTCTTCTCTATTTGGAGTTGGAGGTGGGAAGCTTGTAGAAGTTGACTTTTGCTCTTGTTCTTCTTCTCTAACAGGAGGTGGGAAAACTGATTCTCTAGCGGGTGGCGGAGGGAAAATAGAAGAGGGTTTGAATTGATGTGAATTACTCTTTTCTTTTAATTCTTCTTGCTGTTCTTCTTTTTCTTCCTTTTCAGCTTCTAAATGGATTTTTTCAAATTTAGATTTAACATCACCAACATTAATATCTTCGGAATCAACATTTTCAGAAGAATTAACCGGTTTATCATCTTTGGGAATTTCTTTATATTGACCCTTTCTTTCAGCCCAAAGCTGAGCTGGAGTTTTACCTCCCTGGGCACCAAAATTTCTACTTAAGCCACCAACAAGTTTGGAATTATCATTAGATGGAATTGAACCAAAAGTTGGAGCTTTTGTACCAAATTCCGTTTTGACAACATCCTCATTATATCTTGATAGAACAGAATGAGAAGGCTTTGGTTTTGGTAATGAAGTCAAACCACCTGAAGGATTTAATGAAATTGTTGAAATCGAAGGATTTGATTCAGGCTTTGAATTCCTTAAAGCAGTAATATCAACTTTAGTTGGCTTGTATGCAGATGGTAAATTTTCTAAAGGTTTCTCCGAGAAGTCTCTTTCTTGAATTTCCTTTTCATCACCCCAACCATCATTTGATTTATCAATTTTTTTTAAAGGGAAAGCAGGTTTTGGCTTAATAATAGAGGATGATTCAACTGGTGGTGATGATTTATTAATTGTAGATGCAGGTTTTGGAGATGGTTTAAAAGTTGATTTTGATTTACTTTGTGGAGTTAAACTTTGAATTGAATATCTTGCACCTGATGCATTTGAAACGGTTTTCATGATATCATTAATATCCAAGTCATCACTATCTCTAGCAGTAATTTCAACATGATAATGTAAAACTTTACCAACTTCGGAGAAATTTGATGCAAATGAAACTTTTGATTTTAAAGGAGCTGAGTCTGGACACCAACCTAATAACACTAACTTATGAACATCGGAACCAAATGGATTGACTCTAATAACACCAAATTGAACAGAACCCTCTTCAAATTCGGAGACAAATTCAGTAATATCGCCATCACCAAGATTTGTTGGTTTTAAAGATGAATCTTTCAAGGTGGTGAATATAGCATAAGTATGTTCGCCGGAAACGACGGACGAATAATCGTGCTTAATTTCTTTAGCATAAGTGGATAAGTCTAGTCTTTCCATCTTAAATTATGGTAGAATAAATAATTAATTGAGTCTGTGTGTAAATTAAATTATACTGAAGCAGGACAGCGGATAAAATAAACAAGTTGTCAAATTAGTTGAGGACGAAAGTTGGCTCCTACATCATGCGCCACATACAAGAAAAGGAGAATCGTGGCGCGTTAATTAACTCGATACTTTTTCGATAGATCAGAAACTAAACTTTACTTGGTCTAATTAACTTGCTTCAATTTGTCTACTGATATTAATAAATTCAAATTTGACCTTTCAGCGTCTATTTATTTTCAAATAGTTCAAATTTCAACACCACATTGCGTAATTCTCTCTATTAGTAACGAAGAATAACTCGAATACCGCGGTCTTCACTGTCGCAAATCCGAGCACCAAGTATGTACATGAGCTTTAATTATTGTAATGTTAAAGTAATATACCGTAATTAGAGTAAAGTAAAATGTGATAAATCATTCAAATGCAGTATAGGCCTCGGTCCTAAATATTAACAACGTTAAAATAAAAAATTAAATCAATAATAGCAACCAAGTCATGAATAACAATTTTTTCGTTAATGATATGCCAATCGTATATGAAGAAGAAAAAGAAAAAGAAGAAGAAGAATATTTAACAATCACGTCCGTAGGAAAGAAAAAGTCTCAATTATCCAATCTAAACCAATAACTTTTAATTGACGACAATGATATTTTATTAAACCCAGAGAAGCAAAATTTTTAAATGGATAGTTAAGATGAATTTGTTTCCAAGAAAGTTATTATTTTCATTAGCAACGCAATAACATGTGAATTTTATATATTTTATGATTTTTTAAAACACAAAAGTTCTTTAGATATCAATGATAAAAATAGTAATTTATTGATTTTAATGTTAAAACAATTAATGCAATTTCTACATACTTTGCGTTTTATATGCTTGCGGAGGTTTCTCGAATTTTATATATTTTATTGGCTTTTATATTTAAGAAATATTTATTATTTGATTCAATGTTTCTGTTTTTTTCTTCAATTGCTCTATATTCTGATATTCAATATAACAAACTACACATATTTTATAATAGTAATAGTCAAAATCTTGTTGATAAATTTGGTATTACCAATTTCATTTATAAATTGTTCAAGCAGTTTATTCAGCTTTGGCAATTATACTACACTTCATAAAACAGCAATTGGAAAACTTGCTGTAAATTTAAAACTTGAAAACATTTATGAACTTTTCGATGTAAATAGAGAATTATTATCTTTAATCTCATCATTTTCCCCTTTAGTCATGATTAAATGTATGTTAGCTATATAAAAAGTGACCCGGAGTTTATTTTCACCATTTTTGTTTAATTTCTAAGTGTATTATTTACAGATAACTCAGTAACAGAAGACTTTAAAAGAATTTGTTATTTGATATTGATATGTTATTTGTTTGTATTCGCATATTTAACATTAAAAATATGTGGATTATTACCAAATATAATCAATACCAGGAATACATTCTCTACTTGCATTTGATGTTTTCAATATCCTTCTTCATAAATGTATATCATTTATTAATTCCAGTAACTTATCATTTAAGATTTCAAAAATCGATTGAAAAAGATCATTATAATAAACATGAATACATTAGCTTTAATGCAAAAAAAGCTGATATTAACAGAAAAAGTAGTGTAGATAAATCAGATAATTTTAACTTCAACATGAAGATTCAAATTTTTTGGTATCTTACTATCATTTGATGAGGATATTTTCGACATAGAGCTCCCATTGAAAAAATAAATTCAGTAAATTTTAAAAATTCAACACCAATGAACAATTCATTTCTTTAATACTGTTCTTTATATAACCCATTTAATGAAACTTCAATAATAATCATAATAACTGAAAAACGTTAACATGTTTTTTACATCTGACAAAACGCGTCAACAAAATTCAGTGGAAAAAACATCTTTTTATGTTAAGCTAATACCTTATTTATAATTGTCAATTGCTACCACATATCAATGACCATGACATCAATTTATAGGCCTACACCAAGTAAACCTTCAAAAGAGGACAAAATGTTTTACAACCCAACAATAAGTCGTACATATGCTGCACAATATAATTCAATTTATTATCAAAGAACACGAACATTAAAATCTCGTGTAATGAAACAAGTAACTAAAAAATGGTCAGATGTTAAAGTTAATGATATGGAACCAAAATTTATACCAAAGATTCTAGACATTCCATCCTTCAAACCAGTATTTATAATTGGAACTGTTTTCGCTGAAATGAAATATAAGCCAGATGTTTTAAAAGAAGTTGAAGAAAATGTTCAAGGGCATTCTGATTTAAATGATGAATTAAAAAACTCAAAACTTAGTAAAATTGACCAGTTAAGAAAAAATTCGTATAGTGATCCAGAAACTGATAGAATTTGGCTTGAAGATGACAGTGGTAGAATTGTTTTAACTGGCGAATTATTAGATAAAATTATTTTAGTTACAGGATTAATTGTTGGTGTTTTAGGTATGGAAATTGAATCCGGAATTTTCCATGTTGTTGATATCGTTTATCCAGAAGCTTGTGAACAAAAGGAAGTAAATCTGAAATTAAATGATGGTAAAATTCTATTATGTAGTGGATTAAGTATTAATGAAACAACAGAAAAAGGAAAACTAGAAATTTTAAAAAATTGGATAATGGGTGAATTCGAAGATGATAGAGCTGAAAATATTAATGAAATGTTAATTTTAGGAAATTCTGTTAAGCTAATTGCAAATAAACATAAAATTGTGACAGAAATGGAAAAATATAATGAAGATAGTGGATCCAAATATGATTCTGAGTCAATTAAAATTTTAGATAATTGGCTGAAGGAATTATTAAATAGTATTCCAATTAGTGTATTACCAGGTGAAACAGATATAACTGAAATTGGACTCCCAAAACAGCCCATGCATAAATCTTTATTTCACAATTCTTCAAGAAGAGGAAATTTCAAAAGATTAACAGACCCAACTTGGTATGATATTAATAATCTTAGAATTTTAGCCACAAGTGGTGAAAATATTAATGATATTTTAAAATATGTTATACCAAATTCAAAAATTAATACTGGGGAAAAAATCGATAATTCAATCTACTGGGAATCACGATTAAAATTAATTGAAGATACATTACTATGGCAGATCATTGCACCGACAGCACCTGATACTTTATGTTGTTATCCATTTGATGATACAGATCCTTTCACATTAGTCGAAAC
Organism: Kregervanrija delftensis; assembly: GCA_019155655.1. Classification (NCBI taxonomy): domain Eukaryota; kingdom Fungi; phylum Ascomycota; class Pichiomycetes; order Pichiales; family Pichiaceae; genus Kregervanrija; species Kregervanrija delftensis. The sequence continues at coordinate 297,797 of JAFMZF010000010.1, read as the reverse complement.
TCCGCATGTTTATATTATTGGCAACCAACCAAAATTTGAAACTTCTTTGGTTGAATTAAAAAGAAAGAATGGTGATATTCTTACAGTTAGGATCATTGCTGTACCAGAGTTTGATGAAACTAATCAATGTGTTTTATTAGACACAAATACTTTGAAATGTGAACTTGTTGAACTATCAACATAATATCTATAATCAATACAAGTTTAATATGTTTTTTATATATCTTTCAATCTATATATATATACAGTGTTTTTAATTTATCATTCTGCTTTAACTTCTAATCTACTTAAAGGAACTTCCATACCTTTCTTAAAGATACTGTTCTTTCCATATGTTAAATCTGAACCAATTTTCGCTTCATCAACTGTCACTTTTAATTCATCAACCTGTAATCTATCTAATAATTTTTTAGAATACTCTGGTATGAATGATTGTAATAAAATTAAAATAACTCTCACGGAATCTAATGCAGTAAAAATAATAAGATCTTGCCTTAACTGTTTAGAATTAGCTGATTCCATCGAATCATCTTTTTTGACTTTTAATGTCCATGGTTGATATTTATCGAATAATCCATTAACAAATGGTGCTGCATCAAAGACTTTCTGTAAGGCTTTATGCATATTAAAAGAAACTATATCATCGTTGATATCATCTTTTAAAGAATTGATTTTGTTGGTGACATTGATTAAATCTTCTTTAAAGATTTCGTCGTTCGTTTGAGTCAATAATTCAACAAATGAATTCGACTCTAATCTTTTTAAAGCTCTTGAAATATCGAAATTTCTTGATAATGATCTAATTAACAAATTACAAAATTTATCAATGAATTCTGTTCTTAGGTTATTTAATTTTTCATCAGTATAATCACCATCAGAATCTAAAACCGAATATCTCATCATAAATAATCTCAAAGCATCAGTATCATAATAATTTGATATTTCAATGGGATCAGCAACGTTGCCTCTTGACTTACTCATTTTTCTGCCATCCATTAACCAATGACCATGGACAACAACTTGTTTAGGCAAATTTAAACCTGCAGCTAGCAAAAATGTTGGCCAATAAATACAATGAAATTTAATAATATCTTTACCAATTAAATGTGTTGGTCTCGGCATGTTAATATTTGGAATATTAGGGTAGCCTTCGGAAGTTAAATAATTAATTAATGCATCAAACCAAACATATATTCTTTGAGAATCATCATTTGGAACAGGTATTCCCCATTGTAATCGCCATGATGGTCTGGAAATTGATAAATCTGACAATTTATTATTTTTTAACTCATTTAAAATAAAATCATAATACTTTGTAGGTTTAATAAAATCTGAATTCTCTTCTAAAAATTCTATTAAAGTACTCTGAAATTGTGACATTTTAAAAAAATAATTCTCTTCAGACTGATGAATAACTGCTGAGCCTGTCTCTATTGAAATCATTATTTGTTCACCAGTTGTTTCATCAATCGATTCTTTAATATCAGTTTCTGTATAAAATGCCTCATCTGAAATTGAATACCAGCCACTATGTTGACCTTTATAAATATAACCATTTTTATTGACCACGTTCCAAAAATGATTAACTGCATTATAATGATCAGGATCTGTGGTTCGAATAAAACGATCATATTTAATATTACCAATTCTAGCTAAATATTTGAATTTTTCGGCTAAATTATCACAAAATTTTTTTGGATCCATATTAGCCACTTGTGCTGCATTTTGAACTTTTAATCCATGTTCATCTGTACCTGTTGTAAAAAATGTGTTATGCTTGTTAAATTTACACCATCTATTTTTCACATCGGCTAGAGTCATGGAATAAAAATGACCTAAATGGGGTTTAGCATTAACATAAAATATAGGTGTAGTTGTGTAAATTGTAGAAGGTGATAACGGTTTCATTTTTCTGTGAATTACAACAAGAATCGAAACTTTTATTATAACTCGCAATATGGAAATTGTTAACTCGATGAGTATCCATGAACAGATATTGTAAAGGTTAAATTTCCCAAAATGGTTTACTAAGCGATAGTCTATTTGAATAAAAAACAATTAAATTCGAAACTTGTTATGAAAATTTGAGATTTTAGGACTGTTCACAAAACCGACTTCTCAAAAAACATAACCGCTAAATAACCCTAAATAGGTACTATTTGCGATTGTTTATGAGAAAATAAAATTAAAAATTGTCTCCTCTTCACCGAGGAAGTAAAAAGTTTTTTCAATGCTTGGAATCGTTATGGAAGCAGAAAATGAGAAAATGAAATAAAATCACATGTATACGTAAGCAGAGAAAAATTCCTGAAAACTTGCTAACAGTGAATACAGTACAAACTACATTAAACAGTTAATCGAATTTTAATATAATAAACTAAATTTATAACAAATATATATATTCGATGTACACAATGCTCTATATACAGGTACTCTAGCCTCATCTATTTATTAATTTCTTCTTGGAATAACAGCTTTCTGCTGTGTTTGTCAAACATGTTAGCAAAATCGGCAACACCTAATTCTTGTGGATCGCCACCCATAACAGTTTTATCTTTGAACGTCACCTCAACAAATGGCTTCTTATTACTCTTTTCGTTTAATAATTCCAGGTCGACGTTACAGACTCCTCTCAATGATGGTGGAATTTCAGATAAAACACTTCTAGCACATCTTGCTTCTGGACCAAATGGGTTAAACTTGACAACTAGTTTGGTAAAGTACTTAGTAATCATTGTTTGAATGTGAACTTTGGATTAATGGTTTAAAGCCAGTTTAATATATAACGAAGGCCTTGATTTGGAGAAATTCATGAAGTTTTCAAATTTTCATTTTCACAGTTGAATGAGGGTAATAATCGGTATATACACTACTTTCAAATCAATAATTTACCTTACTTCTAATTGGTATTAGGTAATAAAGTCAGTTTTGGCAAATTAAATAAAAATTTCCGGTATAATATAATATAAAGCCAAGCTCTAATTAATAAACACATTGAAGATTATTTCCCTTTAATTTAAGAATAGAGTTATTAATCAGATATTGGTTGGCAAAATATGAATTACAAGTGGTAAATGACACGTAATACATTTTGACAGCATTCTTTTATAAATCACCGATATCACCAAATATTCAATTACGAAAGTTTTTTGCCATACTCTTCTTCGTCAAAAGTCAATACTAATCATGATGCTATTAATATTACCCTTTTTAGTGTTACTGCTAGATTCAGTCTATGCCAACAACAGGCCGACAAAACCATTTTATACCAAATCAAAAAATATTTTAGAATTATCTCCAGCAACTTTTGATGATTATATATTTACTTCAAACCATTCAACAGTTGTTGAATTCTATGCACCTTGGTGTAAATTTTGTGTCGAATTTAAACCAGAATTTATTAAATCATCTAAAATAGCGTCTGATTTTACTCAATTTGCTGCTGTTAATTGTGATGAAGAAAAAAATAAACAACTATGTGCTGAACAAAAAGTTGAAGGTTTACCAACTGTGGTGATCTTTAGACCACCGAAAGTTATAAATGAAAAGTATGAAAGAAAACAACAGTATTCTAATGAAATTTATCAAGGTGAAAGAAATGTTAAAAAATTAGTTGAAACTTTAAAAGGAAGAGTTAAAAATCACACTAAAAAAGTTTCTTCTGGTAAATTAGCAAATTTCCTTAAAGTTAATGAAAATGACAAGAATAGAGTTTTATTATTAACTGAAAAAAAAACAGTTTCACCAATGTATAAAGGTTTAGCTATTGATTTTTTAAACGTGTTAGATTTTGGTTATTTGCTACCTAATAAGCAAGAAATTAAGGATCAACTTAAAGAATTAATAACTGACATTGAAGAAATTAAAACTCCAATGTTGATGGCAATTAATGATTCTGGAATTACTATTCATAATGGAGAAATGACAAAGAATGAAATTTCGGAATTTTTAACTGCTTTTGGTACGCCTGTCGAAGGTAAGTTTAGTGAGAGAGCTGAAATAGTGAAAGGAATCAAAAATGGCAAATTTAAAAGTTTTAAACATTTCTTTAAAATCAAGGATAGGAAGAAGCAAAAAATATTAGAGAAGGATGAATTGTAATTCTAATTAATTTTATATAGAAAACAACCGTTTTGCAATCTTCTTGCTAATAAATTCAAAATTTTAATATCAAAAAGTTTCAACCTGAACGCGTAAAAATATTTTTCTTTATTGTCTCCCTTCTCTTATCTCCATAAAGCATATACAATGGTTGTATGTCCAATATGTTCAAAAGAAGTAGATGTTAAATCAATAAACCAACATCTTGATAGATGTGAGATAGAAAATAAGAAGAAAACAAAAAATGAAAATTTAGATATAACGGCAAATGAAGAGGAATCAAGTTTTTCATCACAACCAGAACCTCAACCACAGTCAAGTCATTTGAAATCGGTATCTTCAATTTTAATGCATACTAATAAAAAATCTTCTGTTAACAAAGAGAGACCAAGATCATATCAATATTCGGCAGCATCTCCACCCCCTCCACTAAAAAGGTCAATTGATGATCAAGAATTTAAATCAGAATCTCAATTATTATCGTCTCCAACTGTTAGTAACAAGAGACAAAAACCTTCTGCACTTGATACTTTACGAATAACATGCAATTTGCCATTATCAGAAAGATTGAGACCTCACGATCTGGCTTCCTACATAGGACAGTCTCACCTCGTTGGTTCAAGAGGTATTTTGCGGGGCTATTTGACTCATGGTAGAATCCCGTCGCTTATATTATGGGGTCACCCAGGTACAGGTAAGACGACATTAGCAAGAATATTAGGTAAAGCATCTGGTTGTAGGGTTGTAGAAATGAGTGGTGTTATGCATGGCGTTAGTGATTGTAAAAAAGTATTTGAGGAGGCGAGTAATGAGATTAAATTAACTAAGAAGCCAACGGTAGTGTTCGTTGATGAAATTCATAGATTTAGTAAAAATCAACAAGACGTATTTTTAGGTTACGTTGAACGTGGGATAATCGTTTTAATAGGAGCAACAACAGAAAATCCAAGTTTTAATGTGAATAAAGCTTTACTTTCAAGATGTAGAGTTTTCGTTTTGGACAAATTAAACAACGAAGAAATGTTGACACTTTTAACGAGGGGAATTGTAGAAATTAATAAAGTTAGAAAATTGATATATCAAAATAAATTTTTAAAAATAAGTAAAGAAAGTATAGAATGGATTATTGGAGTGGCGGATGGTGATGGAAGATTGGCATTGGGTTGTTTAGAATTAATTGATTCACATTTTACAGATTCAAATGATGATACGGCTTCTAGAACTATTGATATTGGTGTTGATGACGTCAAAAGAATTTTGAAAAAATCTACTGTTTTATATGATAGAGTTGGTGATGCACATTATGATACCATTTCTGCATTTCATAAGTCTATTAGAGGTTCGAATCCAGATGCAGCTATGTATTATTTGGCCAGGATGTTAAAAGGTGGTGAAGATCCATTATATATTGCTAGACGTATGATTAGGATTGCAAGTGAGGATATCGGAGTACTTGACGATTCATGTTTACCTTTTGCCACTTCTGCATATCAAGCAGTTCAATTTGTTGGATTACCAGAAGCCGATCTAGCATTGGTGCATTGCGCTGTTAAACTTGCCAAAGCACCGAAGAGTATTGAGATATATAGAGGGTGGAATGAAATGAAATCTTGGATGGATGAGCCTGGTGTTGAAGGTGCTGAAATCCCACTACATTTAAGGAACGCCCCAACTAAATTAATGAGTGATCTAGGTTATAGTAAGAATTATAAATACAATCCAAATTTTAAAGATGGTAAAGTCAAACAAACATATTTTCCAGAGAATATAGGTGAGAATGTGGTTTTAAAAGGTAAACATTTGGGTGATATCATTGATCCAGATCTATAAATAATTTATCAAGAATATGGAAGTCATAAAAGGAAAATATAACTTTATATTGTTTATATAAGAATTTAAACCGTTGAAACTAAATTTAGTAATAATACTTGTGCCTGATTTATTTACCCAATTGAATGTATATAAATTTACTTTTCGATTGGCTAAAAATAAAAAATACGAAGATCTCAACAATTTTTAGGGGAGTCCCAATTTCCCAAATGACTATCGTCGCGTTAAAAGCATCGTGGAAGTATTATGAAAATACGAGACGTGTTCACAATAATATCCTCGTACTCACTTCAGTTATAATATTAATTATCAATTCTAAAAGCTATATAAATACTTATATATATATATGCACCGATACTGCGTGTATATATAATTTTTTTTTAATTGGTATCATATTGTATCGAAGAGCATGTTTACTCGCATAAATAGGGTTTTGCTCATATCGACGCTGGATATCTTGACAACGCGGTAGGGTCGCGTTCACGGCTATATCGTGTTTTGTAAACAAACATTCTTTTCCGTGACAATAAATGTTTTTGCAAGGCACTTTATCCTCAACTTAGTTAAGGGATATAAAAGAAAGTGAGTTTCCCGTCAACTCTACGTGTGAAGGGTGTTTACTCTATTAAATTTTTTTCTTGATTCACTAATTTAAATAAACAACTACAAACCGTAATTAATTTTAAGTAAGTATCTAATATTTATTTAACTATTTTTCAATTCAGAGTTACTAACCTTTAATTCAACTCTCTAGTTTGTCTTTTCTTTTCGTTGAATCTATCTTAATAAACAACCAGTCACTCCTTTAAATATCCGTTGTTACAAGATACTCTAACAGAAATCAATTTTACTTTAAATTTAATCCAACTTTAGTCTTTCTTTAATTATCCAAATAAATCAGCAATCAATTCCTATGAAAATTTCCACCATTCTGTTTTCAACTTTTTTAAGTTCATTAACAACTGTCTCTGCTTTACCAAATCCAGCAAATTATAGAATCATTGCAAAAAGATTTGATAATTCAACTGATGTTACTTCAACACCGGCTGTTGAACAATCAGTTGAAGTTTTCACAGAAGACGACCCAACTACAACCTCAACTTGGACCTCTACTGTTTTTATAACATTATCAGTTACTAAGTCATCATCTACTCCTTCTACTGATGATACAATCACTTCGAGTTTAGTTCCAGCAGCATCATCGACATCTATATCACCATCATTATCATCATCATTATTGTCATCATCGCCAGCAGCATCATCGGCATCATCATCATCAACCGCTACATCCATTGATGATTTAATTTCAAGTCTTAAAGATATGGGTAAAGAGGCTAATTTGGATGCTATCAATTCTATTTTAGGTACTTCTGTGATTTCTGCAACTTGTGCTGCTCCGGTTACTGTTACTGTTACTCAATCAGCTACTTCATCTGATTTAGCTTTACCTTCTGGTTTCCATAGAGCCGAAGTCACATCATTATCAACCGGTACTGCTACAACTACAATAACTGTTCCAATTACTGCAACGTTTACGATTACTCAAGGTTCGTCTTTGTCAATTTTAACAACCTCGTCAAATGTTGAAACTATATTAGAACAAACTTCAACTGTAACAGTTACATCGACAGCTACAGTCAGTGATTCATCATCATTAACACAAACTCCCGATTTAACTGCTATTTCAACCGAAGCTATAACGACTACTGAAGCAGATGTATCCGATAATATTACAACTTTCCTTACTTTGACTATTACATCAACACAATTTTCAACGCTTTCAGGTTCTAATTCCACATATCATATGCCATCAAGTTATTCCAGTTTGGATACTCAACCAACATTGGCTAAGCGTAACTGGTTATCATTTTAAATTAATAATTAACAGTTCTTAATTGCTTTTTTAATGTTTATAAGTTCCTTTTTTTTTTCCTTCCACTTCCACCTTTACTTTTACTTTCTTTTTCTTGCCCATTTTCTTTTACTTTCCTTTTCTTTTATAAGTTTCTTTTTATAAGGATAACAATGTCAAATTTACGAAACTGAATTTGTAAAAAGTAAAATTTCATTGGCGCGTAGCATTTTAAAACTTCTCAAACATGTTGGGGTAAAAATCTTTTTCCAAATAACCAAATTTCTTTCATTAATGGTTCATATATATTTAATAAAACCTTTTATTACTTAAAACAATGTCATCTAATGATCAGCCAAAGTGTCCAGTGGATCCATCAAGTCGTGATATATGGTTAAAAAAATCTCAAGCTTTACAGAAATCACAAAAGGAAAAATTAACAGAACAACTAGCAACTTCTCAATCATTTAGAGAATCCACCTCAAATAATAACTCATTATCTTGGTCATTCTTTTCAAGATTACTATGGGCTCCTCAAAAAACAAATAACCCAGCTGTATCTCCTATAACAAATGAAGTATTAGGATGTCCTGTCCCACATGCGTCTGGTACACAAATACCAATTGGTCATCCTGTCGTTCCAGGTATTACAGTTTCCAATAATGAAACTTGTCCAGTTGATTCCGAAGCTAGAGATGTTTGGATTAGTAAATCAAAATTAAATTCGAATTTAAATTCAAGTTTAAAACCAAAATTAGAAATTACAAATAACGAACCCGAATCAATTGAATGTTCATCTGATAATCTTGATCAATCATTAACAACACCTACAAATGCAATTAAAGGTGGTAAAGAATTATCAGAAGATCGTGAAATTTCATCAATTCCAAGATCCGATGTAGATTCAAATTGGGTCTATCCGTCACAGAAACAATTTTTTAATGCTATGTTACGGAAACAATGGTCACCAGTTGAAACTGACATGAAAACTGTTGTTCCATTACATAACATGGTTAATGAAACTGCATGGCATTATATTCAATCATGGGAACGTGACCAAGGTGGCGAAGAATGTGGTGGTATTAAACTGACATCATTTAAAGGTGATGCTAAAAAATTAACACCAAGAGCAATTATTGGTCATTATATTTTTGGAAGAGATTTACCTTTTGATAGACATGATTGGGTTATTAATAGATGTGGTAAGAGAGTTGACTATGTTATTGATTTTTATACAACAGTTGTTAAAGAAGGTGAAGAACCAAAATTTTTCTTAGATGTTAGACCTAAACTAAATACTTTAGAAGGTTGTAGATTAAGAATTTTTAAAGCATTGGGATTATGAGTAAATTTATAAATAAGTACTGTTTATAGTTACTTCACATTAAATATATTTTTAATAATGTATTTGAATTAAATAAGACAATATATATATAGACAAGATATACGTATAAATTGATTGAAGACGAAAAAAGATCTAAAATCTAACTATTTTCTAGCCAAAGCACCCGACTTACCAAAGGTTTGCATTGATTCACCAAGCTTCACGTTAGAAGCAAAGTATTTAGCAACACATCTATCGACACATAAAGATTCATCTTTGGATAAATCTGAATCATTATATGATTTGTCGAAACACTTTCTGTGACAGGAATCTAATAATTGATTGAACATGGTAGTAATCATATCCAATTCAGCTTCAGCAGCTGCAATTTTTTGATCGGTGGAAATTTGTGGTTGAGAACCAAAACCTAAGAAAGACATCTTGAATATTATTTATGTGTATAGTTTAGAAGTTTATAAACTTAGTTTTCTTCAAAGAAAAGATTTAAACCGGTATAGCAATTGTTGTAGAATCACTGAAAAATATCACATTTTTTTCAATGGCGACCGAGAAGAAATTTTTCATTGGGAATGGGGGGACTCTTATTGACACACACACTGTCATATCATTATAGGTGTATATATATATTCGAAAGCACGTAATTTACCAGTATAGTATATATTCATTACAAAGAGTTAATTTGAGGAAAAACACAAATTGAAGGATACATGGCAAAAATAGAGGAATTTCAGAAAAAGGAGTTAATTACCAAAGATAATTTCTTTTATGAACATTTGTTTCAGTAGCTGGTCCTTCTTTAACTGTAGTTTTAGCTTCAACTAAAAGTGTGCCTTTTGTATTTGAAACATCACCACTAACAATATATTCATCATCAATTTTCGTAACATTTGAAGTAATAACAATGAATGAATCCACAAAAGTTGGGAATTTATAACTTAATTCTAATGAAGTTGTATGTAATTTTTTAACGTCATTGAATTTAAATTCTGTCTTAACATTATTTTTAAAAACTTCATCAATAACCGTACCTAAAATACCACCGTGAACTAAAAATGGATAGCCAGAAAGTCGTTTGCCTACATGAACAATAACGATATCATCACCTGTATCTTGTTTATGGAAAACCATTGGTGGAATTGCAATCCCACCCGGAGTTGCCAATGACTTTCTAAATTGGCTCATTGCACTTGGTAGTTCATTAAAACTTTCCCAAGGACGTGATTTGGTATAATTCGGATCATTATCTAATTTTTGAACAATCTCCAATGAATTTAATTTTGATTCTAATTCTCCAATATATTTTTTCTTTTCTTCCTTATTTTCAGGATTTGGTAATGGATAAAATGCATCAGCAATTTCATGTATTGAATAACTGTATGAAATACAGGCACCTGTTAAAAATGATAATAAGTAAAGTGATTTATATGAACGTGGTTTACGGTCATAATACGCTGGTGGTGGAGGGTATTTAGTTGAATATTGACGACCAGCACGTATTGTACGCAAGGATACACGTTTTAATAGTGAGTTTTTAATTGATTGCATATGGATATGGTTTATATATATTTATATATACATATAATTCATAAAGCTTTAAGAAGTAAAGCTTGGTGGTCTGAGATTGGTAAATAAAAGTTTTGTTTGACTACGCGGTACGGTCTTTTTTTTATTCACGTTATATTAACGGTATATTTAAATGAAAAGATAAGATCAAAACTATGAATATATAACTATATGAAATAAAACTTATGTCTTCGGCAATTGTAGAAATTGAACCATCAAGCTTAATGTAATATACAATTAATATTTTCAAAACAGCGATTTTTAAATTGCTACACCTAAATTTGATATCCAAATTAAAAAACAGATTAAAATTTTTGGTCAACCATAAGAAATAAAGAAGTGGTATTTAAAGGTGTTCAAAAAATGGCAATATTCTTCCTAAAATAAATTGCTTTTTTCATTTAATGTAAAAATTGCAGTTAGTTCACTTTCATTTCATTTCCTCATAATTACCAACTCGCCAAGCACGCAAAAATTGCAAAGTTGGATCATGTTTTCCATGATTGGTCTTCATTTTGCACAGTTAAATTTGTTAAATTATCGCTGGTACCGTCTGATGAACCTTTATCCCGAGAACGGCGAGTGTGATCTTTATGTTTATGAACATATTTCCAAGCGATAAATCCTAAAACAATCATACCAATAATAACTTTTGGACGGAAGCCACCACGCCTATGATGGAATTGATAAGGACTACCGTGATATCTATAAGATGGATTATTATTAGGATTTGGAGTTGAAGATTTTTCTGCACGAATTGACTGATAATAATTAAAACCACCGAGCCTTTTACCACGAGCAAAAGAAATTGATCTTGTTAAATCTGGGAAAATGATTGACTTCGTAACTAATTTATTTACGGAAAACATGATTTCTGATAATATGATGGTCTGATTATTAAAAATAACAGAACCAAATAATATCAATGATAAAACAGCAAATCCATTTACTTAAATACAAAGAAATAGCAATAGATTTTAAGAATCACGGCGATAATAGGAGATAATAATAGGAGATAATAATAGGAGATAATAATAGGAGATAATATAGGATATAGTATAGGAGATAATATTAATATCCGTCCATTTTAACAATTTTAGTTTTCTGTATTACATCTGTACACCTTGTCGTTGATGATTACATAATCCAAAGGTTCGTCATGTTCTTCTATATGCAAATAATTACTCTCGTTATCGTTTTCAATTAGTTGTTCCTTTAAACCGAGGCCTATTAGGATTGGTTTATCGCCATGAATTTCTTCGTATCGTTGAATGAAATCATCGTAGAACCCAACACCATGACCTAACCTTTCACCTGTTTTAGTAAATGCCACACCAGGTAGAAACAAAATATCTAATTTTGTTTTATTCATTAGTAAATCATTAGTTGGAGTTAATTTGTCAAATTCCTTATTAAATTCAAAGTCAGGTTCACGAATTTTATATTTACCTTTGATCGGCAAACTATTAATTTCATCAATTGTTTTAACATTTAAAAAATGCAAACAGCTATTTTGATTTTCATGTCTTTTAATATCGTTAAATTTCGATAATGACACAATTTTTGGCAAATAGACTAATTTATGATTTTGAATTGAATAATTTATAATTTGATAAGTATGTAATTCGGCTAATGGTAAATTCATATAAATTCCAATTGAATTAGCTTTTTTAAAAACCTCATTATTTATAATTGCATTGTAAGTTAAATTGGATTGAACTTTTATATCATTTAAAGTTAATTTATTCAGACTTAATTGAGTTTTTTTTCGAAGTGATTTTTTAAGTTTTTGTAAATTCGACATTTTCGAATATTTAACGGACACTTACACAATAGAAAATGATGTACAGTTGGTAATTTAGTCAACTAATAAATTAAATTTTAATAAATTAAATTATTGTACCGAGGCCTCTACAGACAAGTGGCGGAATTTTTATATAAAAAATTAAAAATTGCGACCCGATCTTTCAGCCTTAAGCGACAATTAAGATGACTTGGCTTACAGGTGCAATTTAATACTTATTACTATAGTTAAAATATGAACAGGGTGTACAATATTTATACGAGAGATGTATATAATTACTATCCAATATATATATATATATATACATAATGTATTCAATGAAAACTTTTAATACAATAAGACAAATATGCAATTATTTTGTTGTTGAATGGTCTAGGACCCGGTAAAATAGTTCTCTTAATTTGGATATTAACAAGTTACATTAGTTAATTAATACATATACTATAACAATTCATAAGAAAGCCTACCTATAGCGATTGGCTACTGGCACGTAACTATAGGTAAGCGAAACAGAGAGCTAGAATCTAGTCATACAGTCACTAAAGTCAATTTTGGGTTGTGAACTATGAATTTTTGCCTCTTTGTTATTAGTAAAAAATATTTATTTCCGTAAATGGCTGATTCAGAAAGGCTACATAATTGACAATTGATGCAATTAATTAATGTGGAAATGCGTCAAGCATATTACCCAGGTGAGTAAGTAGTTGTAATCTACACACGACTTTTGGTAATTGTGAAGAACAATAATTGATAATTTCTTAATTGGTTAAATTAATATCAGTTTTTGGATATGCCAAAAATCTGTGAAAATCAATGAAAATTTTCAGAATATGGTCCTTTCTGATAACATTTGAAAATTGAAAGTAAAATTTGCCAAAAAATAGGAAATCAATCATTATGCGGAATACCGAAAGTTGTATTATATATAATATTATAATCAAAATACATTAATGTATGCGTTGTTAAAATTAAACTCAAAATATTAACACGGCAAAATTTGCACAAAATCTAATCGACCTTCTTGGGACAAGTAATTTGCGGAAAAACTTTAAATTATTTTATTCTGCACGTTAATTCCCCATTTAGGCTTACTAGACAACGTCATGTTGGCAGTGCTTCAATTACCGCGACCGTTTTAATATGTGCGGGATTGGTCTAGACTTGTGCATACCACGACTAAAATGAATAAGCCAATAGCAGCGTAGTATGCAAAAATATTATGGCATACCGAGTAAATTTTTATTATGTTATTTTTCAACTCAATTGTAATTGTAATAGGAAGAAGTGTGAAGAGAAATAGGGGACTTCATATTTCTACTAAGCATAAGTGTACTTTAATTATATCGGCTTTCAGCTCTTTCCCACTCCAAATCATTTCCAATTCTTTCAACATTGATATATATTAGCATTTCTTTCTTTTATCTTGACCCCTGTTTCTTGTTTCTTGTCAATTTGATGTGTTTAAAATCAAGATTACTTCAGCTTTGAAAAAATCATTTACTCATTTATCTGTTTGTTTGTGATCATCTTTTTTTAATTTTGGTTTTATATACTTATACACAGTTTTCTTTTTTTTGGTTCTCAGATCTTTGTTTTACCATAATTTAATATATATAGGTGTATATTATTTATCCTGCTAAATACTTGTTTTCTGTTAAAGTGTTTCCAACCATGAGTTTAAAAAGATCAATATCGGAAAAGTTCAAATCAACTTTGACCAAAACAAAAACAATAATGAAATCCAGCTCAACTGTTTCTAAAAATTCGAATTCAAACTCTGAATCTTCGTCATCGTCAATTAATTTATCGATAAATTCAAATTCAAATTCAAATTCAGAATCTTCAATTTCAAACACCGATGATTGTATTTCGAATATTTCTAATATCGCCTTACCACAGCCACATAACAAGGACTCTAATAACTTGAATAAAAAAACTCAATCTTCTCATAGTCCTAATAATTCAATAACTTCAATCCAAAGATCATTATCTCAATTATTACCTCATAAACTTATAAGAGAAAGGGAAAATGATAAAGAAAAGGATAAAGAAAGAGAAAAAGATAAAGAGGATAACATTATTAACAGTTTAATCGACCAATTAGAGTTATCCAGTTCAATCGAACGTACAAATATTTCTTCAAGAAGAGCAAGCAATAGTTTGAGACGTAGAGGTAATCAATCCAAATCAATTTCATTGGAAACTAATAATATTAATAATTTAGAAATAAATACAAACTTGTCAAATAATTCAATTAACTCCTGTGATAAAAATTTAGTCCAAAAAGCCGATAAAATTATCTTATTACCAATGGATCCAATTGATAAATCAATACCACCTTGTTCGACAGAGGAATTAACTCCAATAATTCCAATTGCAATGGATTATTTCCATCAAAATCAACTTCAAAATTTTAATTCAAATGATTACAAATCCCCTGCTTTATCAAGCAACGAATACTTTGACGCTAACACTATCTTTGAATCTCCTAAAAAGCCACAAATCATTTCAAATTTAAGTACAGGAACAAGCACAACTTTTGGCACTTTTGCTTCAAATCTTACAAATTCTCCATCAAAAAATTCGTTATTTGATTGTAACGAAGAAAATTTACCAAAATATTTTAACAAATCAATTAAAAATGATGAACCAACTTCCTTATATACTGATGACATTATCCAAGATCATGTTGATCCAATATTTATAAAATCGAATCAAATCGACCATTTCGATAAAGGTTTAGATATTATCAAAAATGATAAATTAGCTGATCAAATGGCTTTAAATATACTTCACAATATAAGTGAAGAACAAATTGATGAATTATCAAAATTAAAAGAAGAAATTTCCAACAAATTATAAAATTTGTTACTTTTTAGTTTTCATAATCATATTCAATTCTGTTTATTTAATTCTTTCCTATCTAATTTTATCCGCTCTCTTTACTTACCACTTATATACTTATATAGAATGTATTTTTAGTCTAATGAAATTAAAAATTAAAATAAAATGATACTTTAATATTTAGTAATTCTTGTAATTGTGTTTTATTTTCAAATTTTTCAAATTCTGAAAGGAGCGAGTCTTTAAGTATGGAAACGGATACTAAAACTATCATGAATTGCAAATAACTTGTTTATTATAAATATTATTCTTTATTACGTTACATGTACCAGAATGGTAAGTTATACTTTGTGGAGATTCATTTTTTTATTTAAATTAATTACTAACAGCTAATTGCCCTTTCTATTTAGTCAAATTTTACGGCAATAAATATTAGTGATGATGAATTAGATATTGAACAACATACACGTGAATTACAAATTGAAGTTGCTTTAGAAACATTAAATAAGGCTCTAAGTTTACAAAAAGCTAAAAATTATACTGATGCAAATGAAAAATATATTGAATTATCAAAAATTGAAATCATAAATTCGAAAAATATTTCGAATAATCCTACCATTAATCAATTAAAATATCTATTTTTCAGAAATCGTGGTATTTTGAAACTTCATGAACTTTTAGAATCAAAATCAGTTTTTAGACTACCTGAAGAAGAAGATGAAGCAGATGACAGTACAGAGAATAGTACGAATATTTTATTCAATAAGTTCTTATCATCAATTTTAGATTTAATGAATGCAATACAATTTGGTGATCCTGATATTAAATTATTGGAATTACTATCAACTTTATTCTCATATTATAATCAAACTAGAATTGCAAGACTTTGTTATGAATTAAAAATTTCGCAATCAAAAAGTAGTTCACAAAATGATGAATTCAAATGGGAACTAACCAGACCAACATTGCTATTACCAAATCAAATTTTTATAATGGAAAATTACATTAAATTATTGAACAATCTGCATGATAATACTCCAAAACTATATGAAAGCATAACAAAAGTTTTAAAAAATATAAATTCAATTGGTAATAATAAATATAATCCAAAATTAATAGATTGGAATAAAATTATTTCTATAAAGGATTGGAATAGTTCTAGAGAAAAAAATAGTATCAATGAATTAGTTATTGATGTCAGTATTCGTAACGGTAAGATTGATATTGATGAATTATTTAATAGTTTAGTCGAAATTTTACCAAAACCTAAAGGACGAGCAAAAGTTTTTGATGGCTATATTTTAACAAACAAAATGGTTGATAATGTAAAATTTAAATTTGATTTAATTGATATCGATACAGAAGTTGTTGAAATAGATGATGATGTTGATGACATTGTTGATAGTAATGAAGTGGCTATTATTCAGACTGTGAAAAATGACGTTCCTATTACTAGTTCTGATAAAAATAATATAAATGAAAATAATGATTTACTAGATGATAAAGTAATAAGTAAAGATGAAGATGTTGTTGTTAATAACAATATTGTTAAAATGGATGATGAAAAACATATTGACACTGCAACTAATAAATTATCAAATAATGTTGATACTGATGGACCGCCAGAACCAGAATTGACAACTGCCCAACGTATTGCAGCGAAAAGAATAACTAGATCACGCCTTGATGTTGAAATAGGAGAAATAAATCACAATATGTTTGAGTCTCAAGATGCTTTCCTAACTGAAACACTCCCATCATATTTGAAATTATGTGATATTAATATTAATATAAAAAGTTTTTCAAATATAATCATTTCAGATTCATCGTTACGTGGTTCTGATCTAAATGTTGATATAAGATTAATTAATTTAATTGCTTCATTTCCTGTTTGGAAGGATTTACAAACTGAAGCTATTATGGTTAGTCTGGAAAATCGTGATAAAAAAACTGAAAATGATAAAGAATCTTCTATCAAAGAAATTTTGAATTCATCAACAATGAGAAATTCAATAGATGTTAAAATTCCATTGAGTGAACTAGACAACAATGGATTATATGATTTATTATCAAGCTTAAAAAATGACAAATTACATTTAAATCAAGTTAGATTCAAATTATTAGAGCATTTATTTACTTTAAATGAATCAGGTGGTACCTTATTAACCAACGGCTTTGTTAGTAAGGAAACTTTGAAAAATATTAAGTCAATTATTGATTCTTTGGATGTGAATTTATACAAAATGTTTAAAGATTTTATATTTTCTGATGATTATAACAATAATTTAGATTTGGTGACAAATTTAAATATTTCAGTTTCAATTTCAGAAGTATTAATTGAATCATACCTATTGATTAAACAAGAACAAAAATTGAAAAAACTCACTAATAAATCTGCTATTAATGAATATCAAACCTCGGAAACTATATTATACAATAGAATTAGTAAATGGCAACAAGCAATTGATGATTTATTCGATATAATTAATGATTTTAAATCAAATCCAAAAAATGAAGTTCTTATTAAGTTATGGGCTAGATATAATTGGTCCAAAATTTGTTTTTTACAACATCAGCCAAATTTTAATACTTCTGAATTGGCTGATATCTTAAAAGAATTGTCAAATATAGTTCTAGATCTGAATTTAGATATTCAGATGGTTAATTATGAATTTATTCCAAAATTAAACAAAAGGTTTATTGATGTTCAGTTCTCTAAATTAAAAATTTTAGAAACGTTTGCAAAACATGATGATTCAAATGAAATTTTAGAAAATATTTTGCTAGGGAGAAAAATGGATGATGATAATAACTCTGAGATAACGAAGGATCCAGCAAGATTGAAAGTTGCTAAGGAAATGGAAACTTTTGTTAAAAATTCAACTGTAGATTTAAAGTTAAGACTTTGGTCTATTTTATTTACATCATATGAAGAGAAAAATGATTTATCAAGTTATCAATTAGGTTTTGAAAAGGTTGTTCATAGTATGTTAGAAGAAATTAGTCTTGAAAATCTATTAAAGCTACCTCCTATACAAAGTAACCTCACTGTTCTAAGAATTATTGGGTTTTTCGGATTATTTGCTAAGAAATTCGTTATATTTTTATCAAAACATAACTTCAAACTTATCAAAGATACATCCAATTTAAAAGACATTAAACAGACTTTAATATCCTTAACCACTTATTTCCAATTTTTGTATTCATTTTTAATGTACCAAGATATTACAAAATTGGTGGATACTAAAAAAAGTCTTTGGGAATCATCTGCTAAATCATATGACAAGTTATGCGAAACTACCGTATATTGTTTTACATTAATGTCCGTTTACTACGAAAATTCATTACTGGATCCAAAGCCAGAGAACATTAATGATTTTTTCAGTATATTACACACGCAGTTGGGTTTAAGACATATTTGTAATTTGGCAGGTGGTATTTTTTTAAAATTTGTTCAACACAGATTATGCGAATTGTTGTGGCAGTTTTCTGATAATGATGTTTTTCAAATTATAAGTTGCCGTTTCGGTATACCAATTTCCATTGAAAATTACGAATCATTTGATCATAAATGCAAATCTGATAAAATGACAATTGTTGACGCAATTGAAATAAGTAAATATATTATACCCTATTGTTATAAAAAGAAGCATCCAATATTAAATCCACCAAAAAGTGATATTAAAAATGTTTTAGATATGATTTTAGATGTTATTACGGAACCTAATTTCAAGGATTCAATAGTTTCTTTCAATATAAATGAAGTTAGAACTTACTTGTCTGATACTGTTATCAATGTCGATTTTATAGATGATACATTTAAAGGCAAAATTAAACTTAACATTTCAAAACCTGAATTTCGTGGTATTGAAGCTGCTAATGCGGGACTATATTTTATTGAGGGTTTAGTAGCATTACATAATTTTAGAATTCGTAAAAGAGCTATGCAGGGTCGTTCTGCTGAATTAGATTTTGTTATCAAAATGTTACAAGCGGATATAATTTGCGGTTCTAATAGATTTGAAAGTTGGCTTCTTTTAGGTCAAACATATTCTTTTTTGGTTGAAGATGATTTAATTTGGACTTCAGATAAATTAAATAATGACGAAAAGAAGAGAAATACTGCATTTATGCAAAAAAGAGCGTTGCTTTGTTATTTTATGGCAATTAATATATACAATTCATTACCCGACTTAACAAAAAATCAAATAGATTCCCAAATTTTGTTAATATTATGGAGTTTATTTGCAAAAGAGTTATATAATGTTTGGATGGAACCTTTAAGTAAATTAGCATTACATGTTTCACCAAAGGAAAATACATATTCATTATTGGCCAATACTAATATTGAAATTTTTTCAAGAGATTTATTAATGAATATTGAAGATAATGATTTACCTAGCAATGTTATTTTCAAATTACTAGTATTATCCTTTAAAAGGGCTACAGAATTGAATGATTCAAATTGGTATAATTTTATGTATCTTGCCAAATCTCAAGGTAAATTGAGAAATCAAGATCTGAATGTGGAAGAGATTTTAGACAATTTACTAAAGTCATGTGATTTAGCAATTAAAAGTAGTAGTAAAGATGATCCAGTCATTGAACCTCATTATGTTCTCTGCTCTACTGTTTATAAATTTGTAAGGGAAGGCAAGTTAGATGAAGATAGAGCAATTGAAATTTTGAAAAAGGATTCAGTCTTTCATCGTGTTTTTAATAGTAACAACAATGATAAAGAATATGAAGAAGACGAAGAAGGAGAAGAAGATGTTGTTGTTGAGGAGCAGGAAATTAATGAGGCAAATGACAAAGAAAATGAGAAATCGAAAATAAAATTGACCAATAAGGATGATGATAATAATTTTCTTCAGATCATAGTTAAACTATTAAAAAGAATAATGCATTATGATAAAAAAAATTGGCAACACAGACCAAAATATAGACTTGCTAAGATCTATTACGAAGATTTTGGAGACTTCAAGAAAAGTGAAGCCGAGATGTCAAGTTTAATTAGTCTTAGACCACATGTTAGAAGTTTGAGTACAATTTGGAAATCCGAAAATGAAAGAGCTGGTAAACATTTTGTTTATAATTGTGAATATATAAATTTTTATATTACATTATTGAACAGATCACATGATGTTTATTCATTGACTCAATTAATTAAGAAATTAAGAAAATTAGGATCAAGTATGATTAATCAAACTAAAACATTTGACAATGCAATATTAAGAACATGTATTTTAATTAAAAAGATTATTAAGATTCCGCCAGGATTTTTAGATGAAGCAATTACTAAGATGGTTTACAATGATTTTATTCAATATTCTAAAGAATTTATTGATTATAGTAAACACAAAGAAGATTTTTCACATGTAGAATTATTAACACTTTATTTTCTAAATGAAGTTCATGGTTTCAGAAGAATGGCCAATGGATTTGGAGCAACTGGTATAATTGATGAATGTTATCATAGTTTATATTTAATGTTGTTTATACCCTTTATCAACGAGAAATTAGCATCAAAAAATGAAACTAATGATGAAATTGGCTCATTGAATGTTAGTTCAATGGAGCAGAAGCTTGAAATTATTGGGAATTTGTCATCCACTAAAGGTCAAAATACGCCAACTAGAGAAAAAGTTAGAGTCGCTAGAAGAGATGTCACACCTTATAGTGGGCAATTATTAAGTAGTGTTCATAAGGTAATTGATAAAATTAAGAAACAGTTTAATGATGGTAATCCTTTAAGCTTTGCAATTGAAGAAAATGATGAAGAAATCGATGATGCAGTTGAAATTGAAAGAATGCTAACAGGAGTAATTGTCAAAGAAACAAAAGAAAATAAAGAAGAGAAAGAGCTTGAAAAATTACTTTCAGGTCATGATAGAAACTTAACTGAAAATGAATTACTAAAGATTAATAATATTTTAGAAAAATTTAAGATTGAAAAATTAAAAACTTTTATTCCTATTGAACCTTTAATTGAAAACAAAGAAGAAACACCAGTTATTGAATCCAAACCAATAATTGATGATTTAATGGATATTGATGTACCATTTGAAGGCTTTAGATTTATGCAATGGTCACCGACTATAAATGAGAAAACTGGTTATGTTATTTCAGCTAAAGAAACATTAATTTCAGATGAATCAGGTATTGATGATGATGATGATGATGATGATGATGATGATAATAATAATAATGATGATGATGATGATGGTAATGTTGATAACGTTGATAATGTTGATAGTGTTGATAATGTTAATAACGTTGATACTCCTGAAAACATTGATAATGTTGATAATGCTGTTAATGTTGATAATGCTGCTAATGTTGATAATGCTGATAATGTTGATAATGCTGATAATGTTGATAATGCTGCTAATGTTGATAATGCTGATAATGTTGATAATGCTGCTAATGTTGATAATGCTGATAATGTTGATAATGCTGCTAATGTTGATAATGCTGATAATGTTGATAATGCTGCTAATGTTGATAATGTTGATAATGCTGCTAATGCTGATAATGTTGATAATGCTGCTAATGCTGATAATGTTGATAATGTTGATAATATTAATAACGTTGATACTCCTGAAAACATTGATAATGTTGATAATGCCGATAATGCTGATAATGCTGATAATGTTGATAGTGTTGATAATGTTGATAGTGTTGATAATGTTGATAGTGTTGATAATGTTGATAGTGTTGATAATGTTGATAGTGTTGATAATGTTAATAACGTTGATACTCCTGAAAACATTGATAATGTTGATAATGCCGATAATGCTGATAATGCTGACAACGTTGATAATGATAATGTTGACAATGTCAATAATGATAATGATGATAATGTTGGTAATGTTGATAGAGGCGAAAAATTACAAGATGTTACATTAAGTGCAGATGAAGTTACGGTATCTAAATTAACTGCAGGTGATGAAACACCAGTGAAATCTAAGAACGAAAACAAAAGAGATCATAAAATAGTTATTGAATTAGATGAATCAATTTATAGTGAAGTTGATGAATTAGATAAAGCTCATGATCAATCGATACAAGATGAATCTAAGAACATTTTAGAAACTAGTCCAGACAAAATCGCATCACCTAATAATAAAAGAAAATTTTTAGAAAATTCCAAAACTCCTGATGATAAAGCTTCTCAATCTAAGCTGACAGAATTTTTTAAAGTTTCACCGAAACGTATAAACAAAGCTCGTGAATTGAAAAAGATTGCAAAATTGGGTGATTTGAAGCCTGGAATTGAAGAAACATTAATTAAAAAACAGAAAGTTAGATTAGATGAAGATAAAAATGTAAATGATTCAAGCGATGAAGGGTCTTTTGTTGATGCACATAGTTCACCAGTTCACTTTGCTACGGAAGATGAAATTAAAAATTCACCTAATAAGATATCTAGACCAATTAAAGATAATAAAATATTACCTAAGAAAGAAGAAGGTGAAGTTGATAATTCAAATAAAGAGGTATATGCGGCTAGTATATTTGACATTACTAGTTCACCAATCATTAAACCTATTAAACATGTTGAAATGGATATTAATTCTTCCTCTAGTATCAGTAAGCATAATATGAAGGAACCTTCTTTGGATTTGGGATCTAAACCGACCCCACGTTCAAGCAAGAAAAGAAGATCTAGTGTTATAATCAATCGTAGAAGTAGAGCAAATTCTACTAAACCGGTGTTGATGGAACTTGGCTATGATGGAGGAGCTAAACGACAAAAAAATATCAAACTTGAAAGGGAAAAGGAGCTAATGGCGAAAGCGGAATATATTGAATTAAGTGATGATAGCGGCAATAATAAAAGTAGTAGCGATGATGT
Organism: Kregervanrija delftensis; assembly: GCA_019155655.1. Classification (NCBI taxonomy): domain Eukaryota; kingdom Fungi; phylum Ascomycota; class Pichiomycetes; order Pichiales; family Pichiaceae; genus Kregervanrija; species Kregervanrija delftensis. The sequence continues at coordinate 274,600 of JAFMZF010000010.1, read as the reverse complement.
TATTGAAATTTTATAGATTAGTTATTTAATTATGTAATTATGTAATCATTTAAATTAATTAATCATTTTCAAATTCTGGATCAATTTTAGCTGCACTTTCAGTAATACCCCATTTTTCACCAACAAAAACGTTTTGGTTTTTAATCTCATTTATATTATCAGGAAAGTTTTTACCAATTTTATTTTTCAGCTCTTTTTCAATTAATTTTTCATTTTCAGATTTTTGATTCTTTGATATTAAATCGATTTCGTCTAATTTTGTAAAATCATTCATCTTTAAATCACCGCTTAACAAATCAAAGGCGAATTTAGTCTTAAAATTTCTGATGGCAATCAAATCTTTCCTAAATCTATCTTTATATTCAGTTAAATTTGAATTATGTAATTTGTATAAAGATTTTTCATATTGAGAACCAATAACTTCCGGGGATTGAAAATCTGTTTCTGATTTATTTGTATCTATAAATTTTTTAAATGCTTTTATAATTGCAATTTTACAAGCTAATCTCGTCTAAATGATAAACCTAGGGTGTTAATAACTTACTTGATGTATTATATATATATTTAAACAGTTTTTGAACTTACCTTTGACCAAAGATCGTCTGCATTATCGCCTAAACCTATACCAGAATCTACTTCTATTGGTCTTTTGGGGCTTATTTTATTTGTAGTCTTTAATATACGAGCCATTCGTATTTCAATATCGCAATATTCAATAAAAATATCACTTCGCCTACAGAGGGGTTGGTAGAATAATAAAGCTAGCTGCATGAATCTCGTATATTCTATCAGCACAGTAAAATTCAATATTTCTAAAATTTACAGCGTAAGTGAAATGAAAAAAACTGAAAACTATCGAAAGCTTATTTTCGGCCGAATTGTTTCTCGGCAAAACTACTTTTTCTTGGGTAAATTTATATGGTTAAAACTAAGTTTTGTAGCTAATGAGCACGATAACAATGTTACATATATAATACTTAAAATATTAGTATTATGTTCTCTTTATAAGGAGAGTTCAAATTATTTGCTATCTTGATAGCTTCATTAATATCCCCTCACTGGGCATAATTTTACCTAAATATCAAGTTATATAAATTACGGGAAATCCAATATACGAGAACTGGCTGGAAATCATATGCGTACTTTCTATCTGCAAGATTTTGAAGTTTGTTCATAGAGGAACACCAATTTTGCAGCGTATGGTGTGCTGAATGTTCATGATCATAAACGTAACCTACTTGTAATTGTGATCACGATAATATCACAAGATGAAAAAAATCTGAAACATATATCCGTTACAACAAAAATGGAAATGACACCGATAATTTCTGTCGTAAAGCGAAAACTTTTATTTTGAAAAATTGTCTAATAATTAATATTGGCGCTATTGTTTATATTTTCCACTTACTGAGCTTTACCAAACAGGTCATCTGCCAACAACTGCCAACAACTTGCCCTCTGGTGTCGTCGACTGTCAAAAACTTATACGGTTAAAAATCAGTTTCATTATCTGAAAAAAACCTTGATACCATTTAGTACTCAATTTAATAACTCATTTTTACGATCGTTCAATCGAGGCTGTACACAATATATGCAGTAATATTAACAGATTATACAATTCAATATATATTTATATATATATATATATTAGATATTAGTTGCTCGCCGCCATTAGATATTACATTTGAAAAAATGATGCCAATAAGTTGTATGGAATGCAGGAGACGTAAGATCAAATGTAATAAATTAACTCCCTGTAACCAATGTACGGTTAAAGATAGAGTTTGTGAATACCCATCAAAATTCCGATCAATAGAAATTGAACAATTAGTTATTGATAGTAAACAAATTGCGAATACAAGTTCAGGTATAAACTCAAGTGTAAGCTCAAATTTAAATTTAGATTCAAAATCATTACCAATTTCATTAGAAAATTCACGAAATCCAAGTCTAAATGATACTATAAGTTTTAAGAAACAAAAATTAGACAAATCAATTTCACCTCCATTATCCGAAAACTCTTCAATTCAAAATAATAGCGATTCAATTGAATCAATTAATTTAACTGATATAATCAAGGAAAATGAAACATTAAAGCTAAAAATTAGAGACTTAAAATTAAAGACCAAAAGGCAAAGAACAAAATTAAAAAAACACTCAAATTTTGAAGATGATGATGATGATGATGACGAAGATGAATTTGAAGATGAAGATTGTGATGAAGGCACTGATGATCCAGAAAATATTGAGAATAAGAATAATAAGAATAACAATCATAGTGATATTCCAAATGGAACTGAAGTGGGAAATGATAAAACAATAATTAATACTGACAAGAAAAATAGAAATAATACAACTAATGCTAGTACCCAAAAGATAGCCAGAAATTTATTTAACAGCAGATCTCCGCCAATATATTATGGCCCAAATTCAACAATGTTCATGGTTAACTCATCTTCATTCACAAAAAATGATTTTTTAGAATTTGACAACTTTATTAAGGTTAGAAGACAAATAAATAGAAAAAGAGACTTGCCAGTTCTAGTTGAACCTAAAACTTCTTCGGCAAAATCAAAAATGTTAGCTGCAAAAGAAAATATAGAAGTTTTAATAAAATTAGTGAAAAAATTTATGCACCTTAAGGTTCATTATTATAATTATCTGAGTATCACTAATTTAATTGAATTCTTAGAAAATTTTGATGACACAAAATCATGGAAAAAAGAAGACGACGAAAAACTACTTTTAATTATAATGATTATTATTGTTAGTTTAAGATCAATACCTTCAAAAGATATTGTTTTAACAACTTATAATCTTTCTTATAAGAAGAACAGACATTTGTTGTATAAACAATACAAAAATTTAAAAGATGGTATTAAAATTCAAACAACAACAACGTTAAGAGCTTACGTTCTAGAATGTGAAGATTTATTTTATAATGATAGAATTGAGCAAAGTTGGGCACTGTTATTTCAATGTGTCAGTTCTGCTTATGCATTGGGCCTACACGTTTATGATCAAACAATTGTTGAAACTTTAAATTCCGAAGAACACGACAAATCAGGTGATATTATTAGAAAAAATCCTAAAACTTCTTTATGGTTTGTTATTAACTTTATTTCTGCAAGTCTATGTTCGGTCTTAGGTAGACCCAATCCAGTCACATTCAACTTTCAACCCTTACTAAAAAATTATGAAATTCGATTAAATTATAAAATTGCTTTAACTGATTTAATTAAAAGATCAACAAACATTTTAATTGATTCTTATAAGGTTCAAATTGATTATAATGTTGTTGTAGATATTGATCAAGCATTTGTTAATGAAGCTTTAATTTATGAAAAAATTTTAATTGATACAAGAATTATGAAAAATTTAGAATCAAGGGACACAACAAGAGCAAGTTTTATAACTTTACCTGTTTATGAAAAACCAGCTAATCAAAATTCTTCTCATAATAAATTAAAATTAATTGAAAGAAGATCGAAATCTTTCAAGTCATTAAGTGAATTAAATTTGCCAAGATTATTAAATGAATGTCCATTAGATATTAGATTCACAATTTTACGTCCATGTCCTTTAAGACATGAAGAAGAAAATTTTTGTATGATATTAGAAGATTCTGATACTTTATGTGATTTAATTTTACTGTATGGTAATAGAGCAAAATTCAATCAACATTTCATGTCACAATATAAAATAGCTTTAGAAAGCTGTATGGATTCATGTCAGAAAGTTTTAGATCATAGTCTGGATTTAATTGAATTATTATATAGAAAAACTGGTGAACCAAATTTTCAAGGAATTCATCCATTTTTTTACGTATTCTTATATCAAACATTTGTTGTTATTTACACAATTTTGCATTTAAGGTATTCAATTTTGGCTCCCTATTCCACAGAAATTGAAAGTATTAGAAATAAACTGTTTAAACTGTTTGATGCTGTTGGTTCAAAAAATTGGAAGCCAAATGTGATTAGAATGATTCAATATATCAATGAAATGTGTGATAACTTTTTTAATACGAGAACAGAAAAAGATTCGACAGATGCAAACGTTCCTTTTTCATTTAATTCTAATAATACACCTGGTAGTATACCAGCAACGCCAAAAACAACTGAAAATAATTTTATTAATTCTTTACAGAATACTCCAAAGTTTTTAATGGATAATAAATCATCAACATTCATATCAATGTTAAATTCCAATCAACTACCAGTATATAGTATCCCTGAAAATATTTCGAAACAAATCAGTAAAGAGAGAGATAATAATGGAGAATTTAATAAAAAGAATAAGGATATCAAAATAATAAACAGTTCAAGCAGTAATAACACCAATAATACCAATAATGATAATAATACCAATAATAATACTAATAAAAATGGTGATAATAATAATACTTTAGCGAATGGAAACAGCTTTTCAAATTTAGACACTTTACACTCATCCGTATTATTTGGTCAAAATGAGTCGTTAAATTCGCTGTCACAAGTCTCGTTACTTGATTACTATAATTCTCATCAGCAATTTTATCCACCTCAACAACATAGAGTTTTGGATGTGAATAAATCCGAAATAAATTGCAATTCGGATTCAATCATTCATAATATACCTGATGATGTTAATTTTACGCAAATAGGAAATAGTAATATAGCTGTTGATCCATTACTAGGCTTTGATCTGAATGATCCATTCTTTATTCAGAACCCTTTTAATTTTAATTCTTTGGGACAGGGAACTAAAGATAGAGGCGGTAGTAGTGTAAATGAAAGCATTGATGATAACGCTGATATGAATGATTAAATTCATAAATACATAAAGAGAGAGAGAGAGAAATGAATATATATATATATAGATATAAATTACTTTTATTTGTATATTAAGTTAAACCTAATAATGAATGTGGGCTCGTAAAATGACGTATTTGCGATAAAATTTTCCGTTATTTTCTCAGGTGTGTACCTGAAGCGCACTAGTGTTTCAGATATTGTCCTCCGGTCAGGCACTATTAACTATTTTATATATATTTCCTAGCTAAGATATATATGCCCACTGAATATAGTATTCACGATAGTCACGATACTTATTGTAGGTTGATATATATATCCTTTTACAAAAATACTATACATTTGACGAGAACTTGATAATTGGATAGGTATTTCATTTTGAATTCGACTGTCAAATATCCGATATTTCAATTATTAAAAGAGGATTATCTTCTATATTATTCTATTTAACTCATTATCAATCTTATATATACGATCTTTTACGAATTTTATTAATTGCAGTGTCCATCAATAAATAAGGGTAATGAACTATTCGAGTGATAGGAATTATCGGCAGGAGCTTAAATTTGCATCTAGCTCATTTTTAGATGCCGAAACTTTGGCATCACTAGAACCTTCATTAAATAAACAATTTTTGGGCTCACAGGATAAATCTATCAAGAATGTTAATTTAAAAAAATCGTATGAACATAAATCAAGATTGGTTAATCATATGAATGGATTGAAAATTGAGACAAAAAAAGTATCAAGACCTCCCCCACTTCCTTCAACAGTTAGTTCTTCTGATATATATATTAAGAAAATAGAAGATTTTAAAAGGAAATTGAAAACTTTTCGTAATAATGGTAATAGTAATATTAAACAATCAGTTGAAAATACTAGACCATTGCAAGATAAAAATTCAAATGAAGGTGGGACAATAACTAAGAATCAGAATAAAAATAATAATGATAATAATAATAATAAGGATAGTGATAATAGTCTTTTGCCAATAACAACATATAAATCAATAACAACACCTAAATCAATAACAGCACCATTGAATTCCAACTTTTCATTCAATACTTGTGTTGCCAGTGAATCGATTAAAAATCAATCACCTATTAGTTCCAATTTTAGTGATAACAGTATGGATTTCGCAATGCCTATTAGAAGAAAAAGAGCAGATCTAGATTCTGAATGTATTTTATGTGACTTGAAACTGGATACTACTTTTAATTTAGAGTCAAATGAAAGGGTTATACAGTTGAAATGTGACCATTTTGTTCATGAGCAATGTTTATTATTAGAGATGGACTTTAATAAATCATTAGATCATAAAGGAGATTCAAATTCTAAAGATAATATATTATATTTCCCTCATTGTTCAAAATGTGGAGATAATAAAAAGGCTATTCCTAAAGATCCAAAAATATTCGATGAGATTTATACAGAAATATTGATTTTACCATCCCCTGATTGTAGACCAAAACATAATGACATCCTTACTCCGTCAACTCCGGTCTTTCAATCTATATCATTAATACCAGCATCTGATACAGCACAATCTTCAGATCTTACAGTACCGGCTAGATCTCCAAAAAGAAAAGTTAAAAATAATAATATAATAACAGAACAATTAACACAACCACAGTTACCACAACTAGCGGCATCAAATATTAAAAAACATCTGAAGAAATCATCTAGAGGTTCATCCATATCGGCTACAGCGTCTATTATTTCATCTGTACCAAATTCAGCGTTGTTTGAAAATATGAAGGGAATGGCTCCTTGGACTAATGACTTCCCACTAAACCTATTAAGGGATAAGTTTACACATGAATTGATTCAAATGTCTGCACAAGAGGTTATCAAAAGTATGGATGGCTCTGATATTAAATTGCATCAATCATTACTGCAATCATTTGGTAATTTACGACTAGTAGATAAGTTGAAAGTTAGCCGCAGCAATCAAGAATATGATACTTCTGAGAATTATTGTTTTTTGTTTCAACATATGTTACTTATTTTAGAATGTGGAAAGATGGAATTTAATTTAATTAGCATTAATTATTTGACATTCATTGATTCTTCAAATAAGAAAAACATAATTTTAAAGGCAAACAAGAGATCCGATGAAAGTTTATATATTAGTTCATTACAACCGGGAGTATTGGATAAATGGACCTCTGCTATAAATAATTTAAAGAATGAGTTTGAAAATTATTTGATAACTTCAACATTAAAAGAAGACGAATTTGATAATTTATTTGACACAAATAAGTATGATCTTGAAAACTTTACTGAAGATCAAGAAAATAAAACAATTTTCTCTCTTCAAAATGTTGAAGGTGATGGTTTAAAAACATTAGCAGCTGGTGTTAATCCAAGATTTTATGAGTCTACAATCAATTCGTTGATATTCAAGGCGAAGCCTTCGAAGATTATTATTGTTTTAAATCAAGTAAGACCGGCACCTGGATCTTCAATTGCAATCAAAAATATTATTAAAAGTCTATTGCTAATTAAAATTGATATGTTCTTAGTTTTTTGTTCAACTGATGATCTCACCTTGGATAGCCATGTTTTGGGAAGTCATGAAATTAATAAAGATTTTAAAAATGAGGAAGAAGAGATATTCATGGAAAGGATTGATCAATACCAAGAAAAGTTAGTAGTTCGTTCAAGGAATTTCAAAGATGTGGAACATAAAGATACAGATCTAAATACAGTTTTACAAAACTACATAGATAAATTACCAAACAGTAACAATATAGGTACTGTTACAAGTGTCATTATGTCAAATACCTCACTAAAAAACATGAATAATATACCGTCATTAAACAATATACCTATCGAAATTGGATTAAATGCGGAAAAGAAAAGTAATAGACTTAGTGTTGCGGATTTGGCTGATTGGGAAGATGTAATGGAAGTTATTTGTAATGTTTGTGGTTTAGAGTTTGATGAAAGTGATTTTGAATTCAGCTCAGATGATGAAGATGAAGATGAAGAAGAGGATGAGGAAGAACAAGTGATTACTCCTGAACCTACAATACGTCGTGGTATTACCTTTGAATTGACAACTGATAGTGACAGTAAAGATGAGTGCTCAAAAATGGGAATTACTAAAAGTAACATGCGTTGGAATAAGCTTTTTGGAACATTGGATAAAGCACTGGAGGAGACAAAAATATATTTAAACGAATAAAGTAGAAGTTATAGCTGTGTAATTAGCATTTTGTGTATTATAGACAATAGATCATATGGCTTGTTGTGAAAGTCAGTCACTCTTAAATCCCACTTAATATTGATGTCCCTTTTCTTTGAATGCCCTTTTTTCCTTTTTATTACCTTTTCTTTTCTCCTTTTCATTCTTTGTAACAAATAAAAATTGAATATATTTTTTACTTGTGGAGCATATTACTTGTGTAATGAGATTTTTCTACTATTCCTTGTGCTTTACATTTATTCCCGTTATTTTAGCAGCTTATGAAACAAGAGTGAGATCTACCTGATCTTATTTATATTCCAGTTTTCCAATCTTACTAGCACGGATTTCAGTCGAATCCTGATTTTGCTTGCTATGGTTGTATTTTAATTACAACAGATAGTTCTTTACAGGGAACAGAAAATACTGCATCTACTACCATTACAGATAATACACCAATAGATGTACCAACTGTAATTACTCCAACCGTTATTTTAATTACTGTTGAAGGAACATCCACTTCTTATAAAGGAACACCCTCTCCTTTGGGTCCAACCACTACCGTGATTCCATCAACATATTTTAAGAGTACATCGGGGCAAACAATTAGTGAAGTGGAACCGTCCACATTACAAACGACCAATGCACCTACCAGTACTTTTATATCGCCTATTGTCCGAATATCGACTATTGGTGAGCTTTTAACAAAAACTTATCATTTGACCACGACTTTTGCATTGGTTTTAGTGGTCACGCAAACATCAACGTACCATTCAACGGAAACAATTGCTACTGTCATTCCTTATAAATGTTTGGTCACTTCTGAATTAGTTGAATCTGAGACAACTTTGATTGAAACCTATACTTTCGTGCCTACATTTCTTGGTTATAGGAATGAATCTGTTCCAACATCCTTCAGTTATAGCGAGCATACAATTACTCTTTTTAAAACATTATTTCTGACCTATACAAATGCTGGTATTTTCACTGAAGTCATCGATATAACCCGTACACTTACAACTGTTTTGACATCAGCTTATGTTGTGTGGGGCACATCTACGGATCTCTCTTATACTACCGGCACCAATACTGTTGTTTCAAATCTTTTTCCTATCACACGTACTACAACTATTTCCGACTTTGGAACTTCAAACAAAAGCTCAATTTATATCACTGTTAGTGCAACCCCAGTCACTATTACTGAAACAATTCCCACAATTATCAGTTCCTATCTTAGTGTTTGCGTTCAGTATAGTACCATTTCACCTGAAGATAACATTGCAGAAAATGTTCAATCAACTGATCCAATTGTAAGCATTTTCACTGCTGGTGTCAACAGTAAGCGTATGGGTAATTTCAACTTAATATATTTGCTTTGGGTGCTTATTTGGATGATATAATATACTACAAGAAGGTGAATCTTGCTATTGATAGTTACAAATTTTGATTACTTTTTAGTAAACTGGCTATTTTTAGGTTTATATAAAAAAAACATTACTTGTGCTATTAGTTTGGTAATTGGATACTAATTATTGCTTTTATTTATTTGATATTTTTAATATTTTTGTAAGAAAATGTTGGTAATTTACTAAACTGAAATAAATTCTGGAAGTAATATTAAAATCTTAAATTTTCTTTAGTAATTGATTTGTTAAAAATCCAACAAGAAAATCAAGCATATAATCGGGTTTCAAAAAGTAAAGATAATTTATTGAATACATATTAAATTATGGCAAAATTAGAGAATATAGAGAAATAATAGCAGGACAACAAATTAGTTGTCGTGGTTAGTAACGGGGTTAACAATTCATGATGAATGGTGAGTCAATTTTTTTTGTTTTAATTTTTTTGTAAGTTAGAATCTCGTAGCAATGTGACAAATCAGAGAACCAATTTAAACGCATTTTCAATCATTAGACAAATGATTTAAATTGTGGAAGAACCAGCTTCAGTACTCAAAGTTATTAGTATCTTTATCTTTAACTAATTTGCAAAGACGCCAACGATCTTTAAAAACCAAGAAAACAGAACCATAATCTTTGGGTTCAGAATTTTTTGTTGTCTCATTAGCTTCGGTTTTCTCTTCAGTGTCGGAATTTACGGTTATCTCTTTGGCGTCGGGAGTTTCTGTTGTCTTTGTAGCTTCGGGAGTTTCTGTTGTCTTTTCTGTTTTATCACCAGAATTTGACATTTCAGCTTTCTTGCTTTTTTTCAATGCCTCAAATTGGTTATAAAAAGTGACAACATCTGAAGTCAGTAAACCAGATGTTATGATATAGGTTATCCATAGCACAACTGTCAATGCCATGGAAGCTTTTTTTATTTGACAATTAGCACTCAAGCTTAGAAGTAATGTTGCCTGAGCGTCCGTCGAGTTTAAACTATTCAAGTTGATTGAAGTTAAATCTGTTACATTTGCAACTTGAAGTTGATCAAAAATTGAATCAATTAGCTCGGCTGTCGAGTTATCTGAATTAAAAATATTGAAAAAATTTGAAGCAGCATCTGATGACGAAACACCTGTCATATTATATTGCTTAATTAGATCATCTACATTAAAACACGAGCTTGCAGCAACATCACTGACCTGAATAATCATGCTGACAAAAAAAAACACATTAGAAATACCTTCTGAACTTAATAAAGAAGACAAATAAGTAGTGTGAGTTGGAGAAACGGTAAGTGGACTTGAATTAACAAATTTAGTAACTGGAACCTCCACATAATTATAATTGGAAATGGCCTCACTCACGGAAGAGCTCTTATCTTTCTGTAAGTAAGAAGCTAAAGTTGGATAGGCATAATGAAAACTAGAAGCAGCGAATGAATAAGTTGAAGCAGCTAACATAGCACCAGCGGTTTTCCAATCGTTATCAAAATTCAAGTCTGTACCATTTAATGATAGATTATAGTCAGCCAAATTTCCAGCTGAGGAACTTAAAGAAAATCTATTATTCAAGATCATAGATTGTAGACCCATCAAACATATAGCAATAGCGATTTGCATGTAACGACTTGCACTGTTGCCTTGCGTTGAAGATACCATAATAATTTAATAATTGGGCAGTTCACTATAAAGAAGATGTTGTTTTGGAAAGGAGAATAATAGTTGTTAAAAAGGCACATTAAATACATCACTTTTGAGACTCCCTGTTTCCTAAAAGTTTTGTTTCATATTTGTTTCGTATTTGTTTCTTATTTGTTTGATATTTGTTTGATAATTGTTTCATATTTGCTAAAAAGGCGAAATATATACACTAATTTTAAGACTCCTTTTAATATTTTTGGAATAAACTTTTTGATAATTTACGAAACGGGAATAAATTCGGCGAGTAATATTAAAATCTTAATTTTTAAAAATCTAACAAAAAAATTAAGCATAAATCGGGTTTCAAAAAGACTTTAAACGATTAGTAATAATTTATTAAATACATATTAAATAATGACAAAATTATATATTAGATAGCAGATGACAGCAGGACAACAAATTAGTTGTCGTGATTTAGTAACGCAGTTAATGCATGATGAACTGTGAGTCAATAATTTTTTGTTTTTGTTGTAAATTTTTTTGTAAGTTGTAAGGATTTCATAGCTATTTGACAAATCAGAGAAACAGTTTAAACTCAGTTTCTATCGTTAGGTGGATAATTTAATTCCTAAAAGAATCGGTTTTAGTGCCAGACTCAGGGTTATTAGTATCTTTATCTTTAACTAATTTGCAAAGACGCCAATGATTTATAAAAACCAAGAAAACAGAACCATAATCTTTAGCTTCGGAATTTTCAGCTGTCTTTTCTATTGTATCACTAGAATTTGACATTTCAGCTTGTTTTTTTTTTTTTCAATGCTTCAAATTGGTTATAAAAACTGACAATATTTGAAGTCAACAAACCAGATGTTATGATATAGGTTATTCATAGAACAATCGTTACTGCCATGGAAGTTTTTTTCATTTGACAATTGTTACTTAATCTTAGAAGCAATTTCGCCTATGCGTCAGTCGTGTTTAAACCGTTTAAGTTGATTGAAGTTAAATCTGTTAAATTTGCACTCTGAATCTGTTCAAAAATCGAATCGATTAGATCCGTTGTCGAGTTATCTACATGAAAAATATTGAAAAAATTTGAAGCAGTATCCGATGATAAAACTCCTGTCATATAATATTGCTTAATTAGATTATCAACGTCAAAACACGAGCTTGCAGCAACATGACTGACCTGAATAATCATGCTGACAAAAAAAAAACATTAGAAATACCTTCTGAACTTACTAAAGAAGACAGATAAGTAGTATGAGTTGAAGAGATGCTAAATATACTCGAATCGACAAGTTTATTAACTGGAACTTCAATATAATTATAATTTGAAATATCTTTACCCACGGAAGAGCTCTTTTCATCGTGCAAGTAAGAAGCTAAATTTGCATAAGCATAATTAAAACTAAAAGCAGCAAATGAATAAGTTGAAGCAGCAAGTATAGCAGAAGTGTTTTTCCAATCATTATCAAAATACAAGTTTGTACCATTTAATGATAGATTATAGTCAGACAAATCCCCAGCTCAGGAACTCAATGAAGACCTATTACTCAAGATCTTCGATGATTGACCCATCAAGCATATAGTAAGAGCGATTTGCAAGTAACGGCATTCAGTGGTTCTTTGAGATAAAGAGACCATAATGATTCAATCAGTTAATTGGCTAGTTCACTACAGAGGATATGGTATGTTAAAAGAGGGGAACCACCGTTTATAAAAAAGGGGATCACAATTTAGTTGTGATGAAGGCAAAATAATACATTATTTTTTTAAGTTCTCTTTTTTCTAAAATATTTTGTCCAAAAGACACTGATTTTTGAAAATCCTTTAAAAAAAAGGAAACATAATCATGTTGGAAAATCAATCAAATTTCTGAATCCGGAAAAGAACGCCATATTTGTCCAAAGCACGTGACATGTCACAATTCCCCGCAGTTATGATGAAAACATTATTTGGACCGTTTTTAATACCTATTTCGGAGAATGATTTTGACGTTTGAAATATGAAATATGATCTAAACATAGTAGAATTGGTTGAGTCATCGTGCCATATTTTACACATGTTAAGTTGTATATAATCTTCCGGTTTTCCACTTTTTTTTTCAAAAGATAGAAGAAGATTGATTCATCTAATTTTAAGACTTTTATTTGTCCTAATTAAAAATCAATTCTTTTGGAAGAGTTTATTTAAGTATTATCATTTAACAAGATGTCTGGTAAGTTATTATTGTTTTCAATTATTATCAATTGTTTAAACCAAATTACTAACGTTCAATTGAATTGAATTTATTAGAACTTTCATACAATAGTAAATGTGTTCAAGCTGGTCAAGAAGAACCAGAAAGTGCCAACAGAAGTAGAGCTGTTCCAATTTATGCCACATCTTCTTACGTTTTTAGAGACTCTAAGCATGGTGCAGATTTATTTGGATTAAGAGAACCAGGTTTTATTTATTCTAGAATTATGAATCCAACAAGTGATGTTTTTGAAAAAAGAATTGCAGCTTTAGAAAATGGTTCTTTAGCAGTTTCAACTGCTTCAGGTCAAGCTGCTCAATTATTAGCAGTTTTAGCTTGTGCGCAATCTGGCGATAATATTGTTTCAACATCTTACTTATATGGTGGTACTTACAATGCCTTCAAAAATTTCAAGAAATTGTTTAATATTGAAGCAAGATTTGCTAAGGGTGATGATGTTGATTCCATCAAATCATTAATTGATGATAAGACAAAGGCTGTTTATTTAGAATCAATTGGTAATCCAATGTATAATATTCCAGATTTCAAATCAATTACTGATTATGCCCATTCTAAAGGTGTTGCAGTTATTGTCGATAATACTTTTGGTGCTGGTGGTTATTTCTGTACACCTTTAGATCATGGTGCTGATGTCGTCACACATTCGGCTACTAAATGGATAGGTGGTCATGGTACTACAATTGGTGGTGTGGTTGTTTTCAAAGATCCTACCAAGGATAACGGTTTCAAATTTTCTGACTGGCCAAAGAAATACCCTCAATTCTCTGAACCATCGGAAGGTTATCATGGAGCCATTTTAAATGAAAAATTCGGTGATTATGCTTATATTGCCTATATTAGAGTTGAATTATTAAGAGATTTAGGTCCAACCATTAGTCCTTTTGCTTCTTTCTTATTATTACAAGGTTTAGAAACTTTAGCATTAAGAGGTGAAAGACATGGTCAAAATACTTTAGCATTAGCTGAATATTTGGAAAAATCTCCATACGTTTCTTGGGTCTCGTATCCCGGTTTGAAATCTCATAAATACCATGAAAACGCTAAAAAATATTTACATAATGGTTTTGGTGCAGTTTTATCTTTTGGTGTTAAAGATGTTCCAAATCCAACATCTGATCCATTCAAGGAAGCTGGTCCAAGAGTTGTTGACCATTTGAAGATCTTTTCTAACTTAGCTAATGTTGGTGATGCTAAATCTTTAATTATTAATCCATGGACCACTACTCATGAACAATTATCTGATGAAGAAAAAATCGCTTCAGGTGTTACTAAGGATTTATTAAGATGTTCCGTTGGTATTGAATCCATCGATGACTTAATTGCCGATTTAGAACAAGCATTTGCTGCTGTTTTTGACGAAAAAAAATAAATAAATGACAATTGTTAATTTAAATTTTGTATAATGATTAATAAAAATTGTAAATAAGGTTAAGAAATGTATTTGATAAAATAAGAATCGTGAAAAATAAAACACGAAATCATGGTAGATATGTAATCTCGCACTGTAAATTAATGCATTTTCCCCGGTTTTCTTTCTAAGATATAGATTACCTTTGCTTTACACAGTCAACAGCAAAAGTTAATAATAATTACAATGTCTACGAAAATAAATGATATACCGTTTCCCTCATCGTTTAATCCCCACCCTTCAATCCCGATCTCATTATTAAACACACGGTTACAGATCACATCAAATAATATGATGAATTCTGCCAGTCTTTTACACTCCTACATTGATGATCTTTTGAATTATGTTTATGATACATTTGATAATGATAAACCTACGAATTTTTCTGAACTAATATCAAGATCACATGTTATTGCATTTTCAGTTGATCCACAAAATCCATGGGAAAATTATCCTATAAATCTAACGAATTCTCCTTGGTATATTTATGATGAACTGATAGCATGTGTTATTTCATTAACACTAATATATAATAGATTGACAATTGTCACATTAAAAGAAAACTATCATGATCCAGTATGTTTGAAACAATCGGAAACATGGAAAAAATCGAATAATTATCTTAAATTATCATTTTCATACGTGGATGCTTTTAAACCATTTGTCAACACATTATCAAATCGTCATTCATCTCAATTTGTATTAGCATATAGTCTTAACGAAATGTATTTACAGTTGATTGTTGTTCTGAAAAACATTAACGATGTAAGTGATGAAGTGGATGCAAGATTTGGTAATTTTGATGAATTGCCTAAATTAGTTAATACTTATATCCGTATACTTGTTTTTATTAAGAGTAAATTCAATGTTGTTAAAACCTCTGAAGGATGGAAGAATAAAGTTAGTATATGGAATGATTGCTTAGAAGTTTTATTGTGCTACTATTTGGGATTACAGAATTGGAATGATGGTAAGGTTGGTAAGGCTTTAAGTTTAGTCAAATGTGGCTTAATAATTGCATTGGAACAAGGTGAAGTTAAAGGTAGATTAAAATCTGGTTTAGGGAAACTGAAATTGGGTAAGAAGAACACAAGTGAAGAAATCAGAGAAAAAGAGTTTGGAATGGATGAAATCAAAATTAAAAGAAAATTTAGAGATGTTGATATTGTTGATGAGATTCTTGTAGTTATTTGTAAATTACTAAAAATATTGTACTTAAAATTTAAAAAGATGAATGATACAATTAGCTTTGAGAATGTTATGGATTTTGAAGAAACTGAAAAGGAATTATTTTCTTCAAATGATTTACCTACTGGATTAAAAGTTCCATTGAATGATGTACAAAAATTTGTTCCAATCTGTTTGGAAAAATATAATAATGAATCTATAACAAATTATTTCTAAATACAATTATATTTAATCTATTTTTTTTTAAGAATATAAAACACCAATCTGGTTCACCCAATTACCCATGACACCATAGAATCCGATTACTTGTTTACCCTGAGGAAGCATAAATTTATGAACAGAACCGCCATCACTACCAAAATTAGGACTGACTTTTTTATTGGTAATAAATTGAATACCATCAACCCAAGCACCTGATCTGACGATGACACCAATTAAGAACTCATCAGAGTCTAAAAAGAATTCAGAATAATGACTTTTAGAATTACCAAAAGTTGCTTTCGACATATCATCAAAGAAAACATCAAAACCATCTAATGCTAACCCATGTGTAACTCAAATCAGTTTAATGTGTTTGTTTGGAAATAAAGTTTTAACTTCTTTACCGCTTTGTAAACCAAATGTGTCACTCATTTTCGCAAATGCACCATTACTCAATCTGACACCTTGTGAATGTTTTTGGAGATATTCTTGTAAGTTATCAATTGATCTTTGACCAAATCCCATCGTTAAAACTTCTAATTTGATTGGTTTACCACGAAATTGTGGGGCCATTTGACTTTGAATAATATCATAATTCAATCTTACAACTTTTTGAGGACCAATACCATTATAAAAATTTGGAATATATTCATATTGAACCCTAGACCATTCTCCCACATGACATTCAATTAAATAAACACCAGTTTCAGATTGAATATCTAAATTTTTTTCATCAAATGCACTAAAATTTGGTCCAGCATCAATGTTATTTGGGAGTTTCATACCTTGATTAATTAAACATGCTTGAGGCTTAAATTGTTTATCATTAAAATCCAAGGGTAAAGTAAACGCTGGATGATATAAAAATCTCATAATATCTAATCTATGCCAACCAGGTTCATCTTTTGATAAAACTGGACCCCATTCATTTTTATGTGTTCGAATACATGCTTTTTCAGTTGTTAGAAATTTACGATTCATTGTAGTATAATCTCTTAACATAACACCATGCTCTTGATGTGGGCAACCTAATGAATGTCCTATTTCATGCATGAAAGCACCAAGTGAAACAGTGGTACATTCCCAATATTGACTACATTCATTACAATCATTTGCAACTTCATCCGTATTCAATTTAGTACAATCAGTGAAAGCTTTATGAATAGATTCCCAATTCATTGGCCACGAATGTAAACCTTGGGAACCAAATATAGCTAATTTAATTCTATCAGTTCCACCACCAAGAGCAGCATGACCGAGAATTAAATTTTGTGATTTATCCCAATGAGCATCTAAAATCAAAACAGCTGCCATTGCAGGAACTTGACTTGTAGCATTATCAGAAAAAACACCACCATATTGAGTTAATGCTTTTAAAGTAATATCAAATAATTCACCTGCTTTTTTTGCATTTTTATTTTGTTGTGCAAAATTAGCATCTCTAATTTCTTTTGTTGTTCTATCGGTTTTAATTATATGAATTTTAATTTCACTTCTTTCAATTCCGTTAGCTTCCTCTTGAAAACTGATTGTGCCTAGTGTTTTTTCTTCGACAAATTGGAAACACCTTTTCCCACAACCATTTTTATTCATTTCATCGATCGTAAAAGCTTGCATAATTCTGCCACCGCATCTTAATTTTTTAATAGCAGTTTCTAATCCATTTCCTTCATATAACTTATCCTTTGGACAATCAAATAACGCAGGAGAATCTTTTGCAATTAAAACACACAAATGAATTTTAGGAACTGTAAATTCATTGTAAGAAGACATTGGAGAGTAATTAATTGTAACTTTTATTTCATCATAAGGTTTCGTATCAGTATTATAAGCTGCATAACCATTCGATTGAAATCCACCATCCAAATGTTTTAAAGTAATTGTATTAGAACCCTCTCCCAAATGAATATAAGCTTTAAAATATCCATCTGTCACTTCATAAAATTGAACTGGGAATTTATCGGAGAAAGCACCAATAATACCTGAATTACTTTTCGTGGAATGTCCTTTTAAAATATAAACTGGAACTTGCAATTGTTCATAGTCTCTTGGCAAATTTTCAAATGTAATAGGCATAGTGTAAGTTGATATATGAATTTGAATTAAGACTAGAAATTTTTATCTCTTCCGGCTATAAAGTGAATGGAAAAGGAGATCTACAAAAAAATTAAACACGTATTATAATAATTTTGTGGCGCATTACCGGAGGAGTCGATCTCATCTCGCTTTACTATTGTGTTCTTTTTGTTTCGGTTACTGCGTTTTTCTTTACCATTTCCTGAAGCTTTTGTTTATCATAACTTTATACTTCTATCAGACTGGCTAAGCAATCATTATGGACTATTTGAAAAGTTTTGCCGAGCAGACAGGTATGGATATGGCTGTTGACAAATTCAATGAATTTGCAGCAGAAAAGGTGAAAACTAAAGATCCATACACCGAAACGTTACCTGATGGTAAAACAAAGAAATTAAAATTAAGAGAAAATGCAACGAAGGAAGAACAAAAAGAATGGAAATGGATTCGAAAAAGAGCTTGGCTAGATGATAAATGTTTTATGGGTTGTTATCCTGTTGATTGTGGATGTGGTTTAGGCCCACTTGTCGTTGCTATTCCTGTAATCGGTCCACTATTGATGTATGCCGTTCATGGTAGGCTGGTTACTAGAGCATCATTACATTTCGATATAGATAATAAAACCATGGCAAAATTACAAGCCAATATTCTCTTTGATCTTCTGATTACTTTCCCACCTGTTATTGGATCATTTCTTGCATGGATGAATGGTTGTTCTACTAGAAATGCCGCTATTATTCATACTAGAATTACCAAATTATTAATTGAAAGACAACAAAAGGAAACCAGTAGTTTCCAATCTGAAGCCCAATCTGATAGCCCATTTTCCGATAGCCAACGGCATAATAATACTACTTATGTCAATACTAATGCCAAGAATTCCAACTCTAATAATACATATTCTGCTGGATCAGTTCCGCATCAACAACAACAGCAGCGGCAGCAACCACAAAGGCAGCAACAATCGACAAGAAATCTTCCTCCGGATACTCGTAATAATTATCAAAACTACAACCAGAATAAGCCATTACCACATAATCTACCACCAGCGCCTAGTGTTCCAAATAGAGACTACAATAGTAAGCTAAGAGCACCACCTGAGGCGTACCAAATAAGACAGGTCCCTAATCGAGATGACAGCTACAGAAGTGTTATCTAATCTGAAGGGGTATAGTAGGAGACCGAGAGAATCGCAGAACGAGCTGGTCACGTGCCAATAATTACTTTTTAATTTTCCTCGTTCCTGATGAGAATTCTTTACAATGTGAAATTTGCCACCAACAGAGACAATAATAAGTTTCCGATTACATTCAACAACATTATTTATTTATATAGCTTATTGACATTTATTTATAAAATTTATACACATCATACAATGAAAGCACTTGAGAGTAATAATCTCAACTCAGAGTAATTTGTAATCGTTTAGTAATGTTATCATCTTATTTATAAAGTTTGCCCTCAGAGACTGAAAATAAAGAAAGTTCGAGAAATTTGTCAGAGCGCTGGAAAATTTTTTTCTTTTGCATTTTTGCAATAAACGATCTCTAACCTAAAAACACTTCTATCTGTTATTAATATTAATTATTAATAGTTATCTTTTCTACTTGGTTTTTTAACAAATATAGATAAAAAATATACAAATTATAGATATGGTTGCCGAAACTAAATTTTATGATATTTTAGGCGTTAGTCCAGATGCCAGTGAACAACAATTGAAAAAGGCCTATAGATTAGGTGCTTTAAAGTTTCACCCAGATAAAAATCCATCACCAGAAGCAGCAGAAAAATTTAAAGAAATGACATCTGCTTATGAAGTTTTAAGTGATTCCGAAAAGAGAGATCTTTATGATCAATATGGTGAAAAAGGATTAAGTGGTGGTATGGGAGGTATGGGAGGCATGGACGCAAATGATATCTTTTCCCAATT
Source organism: Kregervanrija delftensis (assembly GCA_019155655.1). NCBI lineage: Eukaryota > Fungi > Ascomycota > Pichiomycetes > Pichiales > Pichiaceae > Kregervanrija > Kregervanrija delftensis. The sequence goes on along the minus strand of JAFMZF010000010.1, from coordinate 254,523 downwards.
TTTTGGTGGTATGGGTGGTGGTAGACCAGCTGGTCCACAAAGAGGTAAAGATATTAAACATACACTTGCTTGTAGTTTAGAAGAATTATACAAAGGTAAAGTTTCTAAATTAGCTTTGAATAAAACCGTTTTATGTAAAGATTGTGATGGTAAAGGTGGTAAAAATGTTAAGAAGTGTACTGGTTGTAATGGTTCAGGTATGAAATTTGTGACGAAACAAATGGGTCCAATGATTCAAAGATTCCAAACTCAATGTGATCAATGTCATGGTGAAGGTGATATCATGAGTGCATCTGATAGATGTAAAACTTGTAAAGGTAAAAAGGTCATCAATGAAAGAAAGGTTTTAGAAGTTAATATTTATCCTGGTATGAAAGCAGGACAAAAAGTTGTTTTCGAAGGTGAAGGTGATCAACACCCAGATATTATTCCAGGTGACGTTGTTTTCGTTATTGACGAAAAACCTAACGACTTATATTCAAGAAAGGGTGATGATTTGTATCATGAACAAAAAATTGATTTATTAACCGCACTAGCTGGTGGTACTGTTGCTTTTAAACATGTTAGCGGTGAATTTTTAAAATTAGAAATTTTACCAGGTGAAGTAATTTCACCTGGTTCAACAATGGTTGTTGAGGGTAAAGGTATGCCAATTCCAAAGCATGGTGGTTGTGGTAATTTAATCGTTAAATTCGAAGTTGAATTCCCACCAAAGAATTTTGCAACTGAAGAACAATTAAAAGAATTAGAAAAAATATTGCCAGCTAGACCTGTTGTTAAAATTCCAAAAGGTATTGAGGTCGATGATTCCTGTAACTTTGTTGAATTTGATCCAAGAAAGCATGTTCCAAGATCTGGAGGTCGTGGTGGAAACTACTACGATGATGATGATGGTGATGAAGAAGGCCAACCAGGTGTTCAATGTGCCCAACAATAGATGTAGAGACATAAATAGATAGATGAATGGGTAGATGGGTAGATATAAAGATAAATCGATTGGTTGATAGGTTGATAGATCGATAGATCAATAGATCAATAGATCGGTGGACAGATAGAGGATAGAAGATAGAAGATAGAAGAGAGAGAAAATATATGGTAGGTGTGTTTAGTTTTAGTTGTTTTTTTAAAATATATATCAAAAACCCGTTATTTCTAGCTTAGTATTTTGTTAATTATTATATTCCTGACTTGAAATACGTGAAGAAAAATGTAATATACGTCATTGTGAAAGTGAAAACTGAAAATTTCAGGGTAAACAGCGAAAAAGTTCGTTGCTATTCTATTGTCAAAAACCATATGCTGAAAATAATTTTTGGGATCAACAGATCGCTAATGCCCCTTTTGCAACGATTTCTTACACATCATTTCCAGTGGTCATTTTTTTTTCTTTCACATTCCTTCAAATAATATAAACTTATTCACATATTATATATATATATTTGTTTTCCTAACATTTGTTTATCATCTTGCTTGCCAGAGTCTTTTTGTTTCGGTTTCGATTTCTGTTTCCGTTTTTCTTTTCTTATCTCTTAAACTAGCTTCTTAATTCATAATATGGTTGTGCCTCTACCTCAACATGACACAGTTTTATTAAGGGAACATTTATATCAAGACTTGAAACAAACTATACTGGTTATACCACCAGAGTCAAAACTCCATAGCTTCAAACCTGCTAATGAAATTGGTTTGGGTTTATTTAATTACGATTTGGTTGATGTATCAAAAATTCACGAATATGATAACCATGAAACTCCGAGTTATTCTCCTTTCTCACTATACAGCCTCATCCACGATATTTCAATAACAAAGGCTGTCATTTTATTGATACTTTGTTATATTATGTATAAAATAACATCGAGTACCTTGTTTAATTTTAAAAGAAAGAAGGGAACAGTATCTATGGATCTAGAAAAACAGCAATTTTTCTTAAAAAGTCCGTTTACAAATAAAAAAGGATCAGGATTTTTATCTTCATCAGCATTAATTTCACCTTCTTCAACTGATTTTATTGCTACTTCAAATTTACCATCTCTTTCAAATTCTCCATCTTCTCCAAGCATTAACGAATTTGAAGATGATTCAGAAATATTTTTAGGCTATCCGAAAACTACGTTATCCAGTAACATGGATTTAAAACCAATGATGGATTCCCTTAAAATCAAATAGAATTTCAAGAAAACCAATCATAACTTAATTTAATTTAATTTTAACCGACAGTTGCCTTAAGTAAGTAAATCATATCATTTTCAGGTTTAATTTTTTTTCATTTTAGCATTTTATATTCTTCAGTTTATTCATTTCATACCCAGTATTGCTCTAATTAATTCATTTTTTTTTTACTCAGATAGCAATAATTTTTGAAACATTTTTACGTGGTCTTTGTCGGCATTGTCATTGCGATCACCGCCATGATTTTTATTTATTTATTTAATTTACTAATTTATAACTTTTTTCTTTACGAGTATTCATTTTTTTTTATTTAGTAATATCAATTTCAAATATACTTGTTGCATGTTAAGTCTAAATTCTTAATCTTTTATTTTTAGAAAATATTTAAAATTCTGGATAAACAAAATATCCTAAAGTAGAAAAAGATAAACATACGATTTTTAAAACTAAACAGTTTATTTTTCATAATATTAACTAGTTACGGTTTACTTACTACAAGTGTTTCTCAAATTATGAGAATAAATGGTTACAACACGGAACCACTCAAAGTATAGATAAAAAGTATGCTACCAAGTCTAGTTGCTTTCTTGTCTATACGCTACTTGTGCATATTTCTTTTATGTAGAAACTATTAGAATGTAAAACAAATACTATTTTTTACTTTAACGAATATCGGCTTGCTTATATATAAGACAGTCTAGCTTAAAATTTAATATTGAATCTTCAACTTGCTTTGCCAATTTTCGATTTTGTTTATTTATTCATTTATCACACAACTTATATGACAAATAATAATAATAAAGTGTGAAATCAATATTCATAGAATATGAAAATGATTAAGACTTTTTCAATGTTTTATTTCAGCTTAGTAGGCGATGCGACTTGGAGAGAAATGTTGAAGATCAAATTAAAGCGGTTGAAATATATTTTCTTAATAATTTCGTTGTGCGAAAAAAACTACAGTATTTTTTAACAATAGTAATTATCATCATTATTAATACATAATAAATATTAAGGAAATCAATAAAAAATGAGACCCACTTTTGTTAGATTTGTCAGACCAAGAAGGCCAGAAAGAGAAGCACCACCTTTATTACCGCCATTACAATTATATCGTGCTATTTTAAGAGCTCATAGATTTTTACCAATCGAGCAAAGAAACTTAGGTGATATGTATGTTAAAGCAGAATTTAGGGCTCATAGAAATATTGATAATCCATTACATATTGTTGGATTTTTAAGTTCGTGGCAGCAATATCTAGAAATGGTACTAAAAAATACAGAACAAGATTGGAAAAAATATCATATTCCTAATGAAGTTTTAGAGAAGATGAATGATGATCAAATTATTCAATTACACGAGTTAATGAAAGAAACCAAATCATTATATGATGAAAATAGTGAACAATCAAAGAAGGAATAATTATTTCTTATCCATACATATATAATATATATTCTTGTAAATAATTTTCGTTTTAAAGAACAAAAATAATTAAAATAAATAAAAACTAAATAAATAATCTTTTATGTAAAACAACAATTCCAACCTAATGATGCAACAATATCAGACCAATCACAATAATATGGGCTCCCATTTTTGACCCTTTGATCACATTCCTTCCAAACCTGTTGAATAACTTCCCAACAAATGGGAATATTTTTGATCTCATATTTAGTTAAGTAGCGTTCATAGTTTCTAGTCATCCATGATTTTTGTTCTGTTGTTATACATGTAATACCAATCATTAGCATCGGTAAACATAATAAAGTTTGTAATTTAGTACCAATTAAAATAGAAAATAATTTATCACATTTTTTCTTAAAATGTTGAATTTCTGGATTCGTAAATTCTAATTCTTTGAAACTTATTCTAATATAAATTTGAAGGGATAATTGATTCAACTCAAACCAAGTTAAATGTAGTTCTAATAATTTATCTTCAACATTATCTTTCATTAAATAATTTGTTGAGATTTCATGAGGTTTCGAATCTAAAATTTCTTGATCAAAACTTGTAAACCAAGTTTTCAAAATGTCATTATATTTTTTAATTAAATATTCTTTTTTATCAAGATTATCACCAGCTAATTCAAGCTCGTATTTAATACACTTTAATTCTTTACGTTTATTAACAACCTCACCTAACAATAAGTATAAACCATTCGATAATCCTTGAAATGGATCTAAGCCATACTCAACTGAACATAAAAATTTCTCATCTACAAAGATTTCTTTATAATCTTTAATCTCAATTAATGTGCCAAAATCTAATGTTCTAGAACCAAGAATATCATGATAAAAAATGTTACTTAAAATCCATTTTGCTTCTTTATTATGTTGATTATTTTTTACAAATTTTTTTATTCCACCGTATTCAGTTAGTAGATCCTTACAATGTATCAACATTTGAAACCAATTTTGCACATCTCCAGTTGAGATTTCAGCTCCTAATGAAAATAAATTGAATGATAATAAAATCAAATAGTCTTGATTGGTTAATTTTGATAATTTTCTCTTTTTTTGTGTTAATTCCATACCTTTATTAAAATAATTTAATGCAATTCCATTATTGCGTCCAACTAAAAACATACCACCCCACGCAACAAGGCAATATAAAATAGATTCATCCATTGCCGCAAGCCTTAAAGCGTAATCAACATAAAACTGTTTGTTACCAAAATCAAGCATTTCTATGGCAACAAAAGAAACGTAATGTTCTAAAAACAACTTACCTGTACTATCTAATGTAGATATATATGGCGATGATGGATTAATAATATGTAATGAATCATTTCTACTAAATAATGCGTGAATTGCGGGGCGTAAATAAGGTTGCATACGTTTTGATTTAAAAAGCGTAATTAATTCAGTTTCTGATAAGTTGTTATTTTCTAATAATTGTGATTCATCCATTGGTAAATATTTTTCATTTTGATAATCTTGATAATCCTGAATATCTTGAGTATCTTGATAATCTTCTTCATCACAAACAATTGAATTTGATGAGGATGACGAATTCATTGGATTACAAGTTCTTGAAATATTTGAAATACTACCAATTGTAGTTGATGATAAATCCCGTTTATCTGTAATATCTGTAATTTTATCAATTTGATTTTCAGTAAATTGCCGAAGAAGAATTGTACCTGGTGAGGAAATTTCAGGAGAATACCTTGAGGAATATTCAATATTATTTTCAAGGTAAGGTGTATCTTTTGAATGTAACAGCAGTGCATTGTTAATAACATTATCCATGTAATTAATATCAGGATCAAAGTTGGGTGAAGCAATATGCTGAACTATATTATTCAGTAAAGAATTCATTTGGGTTTCATCTTTAACAACATCATTAAACCAAGAAGGATTCAATTCTTGATTTTGATAAGTTTCTGGAATTTGTGGGAAATCTTTATTGTCTGATTCTTTAAAAGTTGGTTGCATTAAAGGTGATTTCCTATCTGGTAATTTTTTATTATTATTTATTGCATCAACAAAAACCAGATTTTTATAATTATTGTTTGAATTCGGCACAAAAAATTGAGTTGAACTTTGACTTGATCCGTTTGTTGATTTGCTCTTCAATTTTGAATTTGAATTTGAAACTTTTATATCATTTAATTTGTTATTGCTTCTCGTTGAGTCTTTCGAAGTTAAATTATTACCTACACTAAAATTCTTCTCCAATAAAATTAGTTTCTGAGATTCCATCAGACTTTTAACATCAAACTTGTATTTATGCTCTTTTTTTTCTTTTGATCTCCACACACAATCAATATTTTTCTTTTTGCATAATCCACAGACAGGATGACATTCATCACATTTCTTTTTCTTTTTCCTGCAACTTAGACATCCATTTTTAGATCTGGAAGTAAGCCCAACAAATGAATAACTTTTAACAACACCGTTCTTATTATTAGTGGACATGGGTGAACGTATGAAAATTCATTATTAGTAATCAACAAGTAGACTTTCCAGATTTAAAAGTCTGTTTTAATTAATCAAGAAATGCGCCACATAAAAAAAGTGGCTGATAAATAACATTGATTACATAATCAAGCGATAAGATATATTTTAATTTAATTTATGTTATACAATATCAAACAGTTTATGGCGCAAATGGATCATCCGGCGACGAAGAAAATCCATCAAAAAACGTGGTAAAGATAACCACAGTGGAATAAATTAAAAAACCTCCCGCAATAGATAGAAATGACGCCTGATACGTTAATACATGTCCATGACATAGAGCGATTGGAAATGCGACACCACTTGTCAATAACAAACTAGATATAAAATTACCAACATCTGCTGCTTCACTTGGTAACGAATCATCAATAGCGCCAAACCCTGCTTCATAATCATACGAAGAAGAGTTTGTCAATAAAAATGGTAAATGCGATATTCCAAAAATGAAGCCTATTAAAATTGGGAACCAACTACCATATAATGCTGTTGCAAGAACCACTAGAAGGAATCCTAGAGCAAGCATACCTGAAAGGCCTATAATTTTGCTCAGTGGATTGACTTTGAAAGCCATTGTATTAGATATAATTTGAGTTTCAATATGTGATAATGATAAAATTGGTATTTAAGAAACAAGATTACTCGAATCTTAGTGCGTACAAAAAATGAAAATGATTTTGAAAGCGACTGTCATTTGAAAATAAAAATAAAAATGAAAGTCGCTGAAATTATTCACAGTGGCAAAATTGAATACTAATATTGATCTAAAGCTATCAACTTTTTATTAGTAATACCAATCCGTATAATCTTTTAAAATGGTAAGTTTAATTTGCTTGTGATTACTATAGTTATTTAAATTACAATACTAACATAATTTGGTTTATTCACCCTTTTTTCCTTTTTTTTCTCAGTTTAGAAATAACTACGATAACGACGCCACTACATTTTCACCAACTGGTCGTATTTTCCAAATAGAATATGCAATTGAAGCCATTAAACAAGGTTCAGCTGCTGTTGGTTTGGTTTCCAAAACACACGTTGTGTTGGTTGCATTGAAAAGAAATGCAGAAGAATTAGGTTCATATCAAAAGAAAATTATTAAAGTTGATAATCATATGGGTATTGCACTTGCTGGTTTAGCTCCAGATGCAAGAATTTTATCAAATTATTTACGTCAGCAAGCCATGTCTTCCAAGATGGTGTTTAATAGACCATTGAATGTTGCCAAAGCTGTTCATTCTATAGCGGATAAAGCGCAAGAAAATACACAATCTGCGGGAGGTAGACCTTATGGTGTTGGTCTATTAGTTGCAGGTGTTGATGAAGCTGGTCCACATTTATATGAATTCTTACCTTCAGGAAGTGTTTCGGAATATTTAGGTGCTGCAATTGGTGCTAGATCTCAAGCTGCTAAAACATTTTTGGAAAGAAAATTTGAAGAATTCCCAAATGCATCAAAAGAGCAACTTATAGAATTTGGTTTAACAGCTTTAAGAGATACTCTTGCTCAAGATAAAGAATTAACTGCCCAAAATACTACAGTTGCCGTCGTTGGCAAGGATGAAAATCTCTCTATATATGATGACGAAAATGTTGAACAATGGTTAAATCTGTTAGACACTTTAACAAATAGTAGAAACAGAGGTGATGCCAAAGAAGGAGACGAAGAAGAAGATAAAGAAGAAAAAGAAGAAACTGAAAATGATTCCACTGAAGGAACTTCTACCACCACTGCCACGGATGCTCCAACCGAAAACCAAACTCCGGCTGAAGATCGTATGGATACTGATTAGTTAATTTTATCACTGTAACGTAACTACTAATAAAAATAAAAATTCGTATAAATACACTATTATGTTCTAATAAATAGAGAATTAAATTATTTAATATAATCTAATTTAAAGTAAAAATCTAAATATAAATAACTATTATAAATTTACATGACATTTAAAACCCGGATCAAGCAAAACTTCAGCACAACATTCGCCAGGAATATCGTTTTCATTGGTAACAACACAAAAATCTGTAGTTTTACCTAAGACAATCATTGGTGCGTGCCAAACATTTGTATTATAAGTAACAGCTTGATTACCTTTAGCAACAAAAGCACCTGCATTTTCATAATCCGGTTTTCCATCCTTATCTGGAGCAGAAATGACCATATACGCATTTTCTTCTTCAGTTCTTCCCATTGGAACAAATGTTTGAGTAGAATATGGATGTTTTTCTAAGACTTTACAAATATATGTGGTCCCATTTCCCTCATTATCATTAGTAAATTTATCTTTAGCGACTGCACATCTAAATATATTCCAATTTGTTGTAGCTGTATGCCCAGATGGTGATGTATTGAAATGATTTTCACATGGTGCAATCTTACATAACTTTATGGCCGAACCTTGATTCACATTTTCCTGATTTGCAGTATCAATTAAGTCATTAACAGACATTGCCACACCATACTGAGAATATGCCTTTTGTGTTAATGTAACCGATTGGATTATGGCGTTTGATCCACTTGTATCAATCTCTGCTATTTTGACCATTATTTTTGAAACTTAATTAGTTGAAGTAAGAATATTGTGAAAAATAAGATAGTGATAGTTAAGGTCGTTATACTGAAATTTCATGTTACGGACTTCTCCATTCTTTTTTGAGATTACAGATGCGGCAAAATTTGCTCTTACGCTCACCCTATAGGTTAATGATTCGACTGACTATTCTCAATTTACAAAATGTTTTAAGCAGATATTAAAATTTTATTATAATATACAGGAATAAATAATAAAACATATTTTTTCTAAAAAAAGCAGTATAAATATAAATCTAAGTAAATCAATTTATATGTAGTAAATAACAAAAAAGTTCAAACTTTCTAATGAAATTAATTTTCAAAGATCGTATCGTATTTTGTAATCAAATCTTCACAAACATAATTTATCAAGCCAAAACATTTCTTCATATTTTCTGGTTTACAGCCTTCAATAAAACTACCACCCATAATTGTGGCCAAGTTATAGCTGGTCATCTTATTTTGAGTCTGATATTCAGCAATTAATTTCATATGTCTAGAAAGTCTTTCAATTAGATTAAAATTGAAGATCGATAACTTGCTAAAAATTTGTTTATAAGTTTCAAATCTAGCATCATCGTGTGCCAATTCTTTGATTCTATCAAATTCTTCAATAAGTTCATCATTAATAATAGGATCTGGTAATTCTCTTAGATATGCTTTGATACATCCTGTTAAATTGTGAACGTCAAAAACTAACGAATTTTCCATATTAAAATCACCAACCTTATTAATTTCATCTTTAATTTGTTGAACAACAGTTAATGATGAACTCTTACGATAAATACCAACTTCTTCTAAACCTCTAAATTCAATTTCACTTAAAATTTTTTCAATAATTATGGGAACCGCTGCATTATCTCTTAAACATACAAATTCAAGCGGTGCGCCAAATGTTAAATGCATATTATTATTGGCAAAATGCTTATTGAGTGATGTTGAAAAAAACCAATGTTTCTTTGAGTAATTCAATTTATAAATCCAATCTTCTTTATCCTCATCATTAACGGTTTGAAGTGTGTATTCTGCATTGCTTGAATTAACACTACTACTAACATCAATAGTAAAACTAGATGGAGTTCTATATGTTGGGAAAATGGGATAATCCTTTAATTGTAGAACCATGTAAGGCTTATTTTTTGTAGTATTTTCTAAATAATTTTCAGCTGGAGGTAATTCTTCAATCCTAACGGGTCTTCTTTGAAGAGCGGGTTGATTGAAATTATTAATATTAATGGAAAATGGTCTAGATTTCAAGAAACCAAATTTAAACCTATTTTGAGAGGTGGAAGAAGGTAAAAGTGAATTTTGTGAAGATGCTTTAGATGTGCGATTAGGATGGTGATGGTGGGTATGATTTTGATTTTGATATTTTTGTTTTTGTAGTAAAGATGATGCCTGTTGAGAAGTTGTGACAGAAAGTTTGGTATCAGAAGTTGTCGATTGAACTAAGGTACTTGCAGATCTTGAACTAACTCCAGAACTCTTAGGCTCATAATCAGGTCCAAGTGGTAACGTAACATTTGCCATACGATTGTCAAGCATACTGACAGCTTTTTTCGTATTATTGATTTTTTCCTCCATTTGTTTCAATAACAATTCTCTTTTACTATGCTCCAATTTCATCAGCTGTATTTGCTCTTCGATATGTTTACCGAAGAGACTTATGTTTTTCAAACCTCTAGTCTTTCTTTCCATAACTGAATGGTTATAAACATCTTTCAAAATAATTTCATGGGTACGGAATTCAAATAAAAACCCAAATTCAGTATCATAAGGAACCTTATGGTTGGTCTTTGACATCATATTTTGAATATTGACGATACAGTTATAAGCAAATCGATTTTTATCAAAATTAATCAACTTAGTATTTTGAACATCCATATTTGGAACAAAGCATGATATTTCAACTAGTCTTTGTAATACCCAGCCAGGGCAAGGAGTGAGTTGACCCTCGTTTTCAAGATAGTCAACAAACATTTCTTTTGAAGGTAAAATATCAAACAATTTATTATATTTTTCTTTAGTTTGAACGCCTAATAACTTAGATGCTTCTAGCCATGCATTTGAAAAAAATCTACTTTCTGGTGATAAAATAGTGTTTATAATCAATGATTCAATCATACTTGGAACATACGGTGAGATATTTGTATCTATTGCTGGATCTCCAAACAGTTTGACGTCCTCCATTTTTATTCGGCAAATTTGTAACATTTCTAAAATTGTTGCCATTTTGGTGACTCTATCTTCATACAGACAGTTCATATCAACAATTTGCAAAGTCAAGTAATTTTTAAATTTTAAATAAATTTGTAATACTGATTTAACAGACATCGGGAATTTTTCAACAATATAAACAACATTTTTATTTGCCTCTCTTTTTTCTTCTGTTAATGTTAAAATCCAGTGAAAAATATTAGAAATGATTAATAAATCTTCATGTGTCCCCAGTTTTTGAGTATCATAATAGAACATATCCAGTGGTGATTTGGTGGTCAAAAGCTGTAGAATTTCAAAAGAATCAATCCAATCATCAACCTTAATGGCAGACATCATCGAGGAAATAGTTTCATCCATTCGATTGACAAAATGAACAATACTATTAACATCATTATATGAAGGCAACAAACAATCATCAGGAATATCAGTTAATTCATCAGTAAATTTTAATTCTAATATACCTGTCTGAGGGGTGTATGAATTTCTAATGTAAATATTTCTTATTTCTTTGTACAGAATTTGCAATTCATCGTAAACTTCGACAACTTGACTAACATATTCTAAATCATCCACCTTATTTGACTCTAACCATTTAACAACCTGGGGCCATTTAACAACAATTTCGTGATCCAAACTTTCCAAGAATTCATCAAAAGCTTCTTTGGTTAACATATCATCAATGAAATGTTTGAAGTGATGTTCAACTAATTGCAAAGTAGCTTCTGATACACCCAATTGAATTTGCGCAACAAATTTCCAATTGATACCCTTTAAAACATCTTCGTCATACAATTTATCCCAGTCAGGGAACGCTAGCTGATCATTATGATTTTTATTGCCAGTTGAGTCAATATTGGCGGCAATTGAGATAGAAGCAGATTTAGAACCAACAAACCTTCTTTTCAATGCAATAATTAATTCCCTTGTTGAGCAAAAACCCCTATAGGTTGAAAAAAAAGCCTTAGTGAAACCAAAATTATCCATTTGAAAAATAACAGGACTTTGTGCAGAAGTATTTTTCTCTAAATATCTACCAATATCAGATTGCTTAATTCGTGTACCAAAAATTGACGATGTTAACACTAATAAATCAATCAATCTTTCAATGGTAGCTGCCTTAGTTAAAATAAAAACTCTACCGGAAGATACGCCTAAATCCAAGCTCTTAGTTATGATACCCTCTTTCAGGTTAATCATAATATCCTTCTTGTTCGAATTTTGTTGAGCTTCAATTGAATCTCTCAAATAATTATGGTATGTACTGATGTAATCTTCCAAATCGATACTTGAAGTTGAAACAGTACTAATTCTATTAGCACCATTTAGATTTTCACTAAATAACACACTGCTTGGTCTAGATCTAATTTTACTATCTTTGTTATTAGAACTTCCAAAATCAATTGTCTTAAAAATAATTGAATCATCAGTGGAATGAAATTCAAATGAATCAATATTTAATAAATCTCTAACATGTTTTAAGAAAACGTTTCTGTTCTTTTTAGTGATTGGTTTCCTTGTCGCACTAGCATTATTTACTAGTTGCGATTGGGTAGTTTGTACATTTTCAATCATTTCAGAACCGCCAATTGCACCAATCAATGATTCACGATCATAAATTTGATAGTAATTTAAAATATTTGGGAATAATATAGAGGCATATGATCCTAGGAATAAGGGACTTCTAGAACTATGATGGTAACGACTGAATTGGCCGTTATACGGTTTTTCAGTATCTAAAGATAGATGCATGACATATTGCAATGGTAATGGTCCATCAGAAGAATTAAAATTAATGGCATTCTTGAGTTTCAAAGCCAAGGTGGATGATAAATTTGAATATATAATTTCAGCCAAATCTGTTTTATTTTCAACTTCTGAATAGAACTGATCCCATTTTTTCAATGATAAATCAACTTTTTCAAAATATTTACAATAATCCTTAATAAATTCTTTCTCTTTAATAATTCCAACATTGAAAAACAAATCGCCATAATAAGGAACAACATCTTCTTTAGAATAAATTTGTCCTAAGCCATTTGGAACTAAAATACGACAATTGCTTTGCTCATTGACATCAAAGAAATCTTTTTTATGAATTTCAAATATAACCGGAGCCCAAGATTTTGCAACCAAAGAAATTAATTCGGGGTCAACATGAGACCAAGTTTTGGAAAGTCTTAAAAATGGCAAAGAACAAATCATGTTAGATATACCCAACCAACTAACCATATTACCAGATTCACAAAGTAAAGTTCCCAATTGAATCCATTTCATCAATATTTCACCTCTCAATTCTGAAGATTTGCTATAAATTGGATCTTCAAACAAATGATATGACATTAATCTACCCAAGTAATGAATATTTTTAAGACAATCGAAACTCAATGGATTCTTTTTCCAGTAAACAAATTCATTATCGGTCGTGGATAAACTTAATGATCTGTCTGTTCTTGGGTTCCATGTATTCAAGAATAAACGATCAATAGAGTTAATTTCAACCACTAGTTCATTCATATCTAAGTCAATAAATTCTTCAGCACTTAAGGTAGATAAGGGTTGAACAGTTTTACTGTCTTGGAAACTAATTAAGTTTAGTAATATATTCCGTTTATCATTAACTAATAATCTTAGCTGGTTTATATTAGTAATTTTTTCTAATGAATTAACAATTTTGGTAACGAGTTCAAATATATCATCTTCTAATAGCATTCCTTGAAAATTTTCAACTATTAATTCAATTGTTCTAATAATTCTTTGAATCATCAGATCGCTTTCCATCTCTGTAATATGAACATTCCGTTTTTCCAGTTCCACTGAGTTTCCAAAAATTTCTATAAATCTAAGGAAATAAACTAGAGGATCAAGTATACTTCCTATCATAGGTAGAATTTCAATCAGCTTATTGGCCAGCTTATCAGAAGGATAAAAAGCTATAGTGTGACATAAACTTTCCAAGGTACCACTTAAGATCATACCTGTTTCAGTTTCAAAAATCAATTTAGGGTGTGGACAAGATGGAGATGTGTAATATAGATCGTGAACAATAAATGGAGTTCTCTTATTACTCTGAAATGGCTGCTTTGGGGGAAGTGTTTGAGATTTTGATTTATCCGACTCACGTGCAGTTGAATAAATAGATTGAATGTCATAAATCGAAGCAGAATCATTAAAAAATTGCATATCATCCAAAGCTTCAGATAATTTGGTAGACTCGGATTTTGGAATATTATTGCTGTGTTCTGTTGATGATTCTGCGACTTCATTTTCAGAAACAGAACTTAAATCCAAAGAACTGTGATGTAAATCTGAATCCGGGATCAAATCTTTGGCGGATAACGCTTCACTTTCAGCAATTTTTTGTGTTTCAATATATTTAACAAAATTCAAATCAGCTGGGGGTTTATACAGAGAAAATGTAGATCCCTTTAATTCAGCTCTAAATAATTTCAGCTTTTCATCTGGATTTGATGTATTTAGATTAACTTTATTAATCCAAGTGGTCTTGATGACATGCTTATCCCAAGCTGGATCAACCAAACTATTTATGGCATATTGTTTTTTATGAGATTGTTGTTGCTGATGTTGTCGATTTTGTTGGATATCTTGTGTGAGCTGGCTTTGTAAACTTGAAATTGATGACTTTGCTAATGCATTCTTGGTGATTATAGCCCTTCCAGAATCAACTGAACTGTCTATCTTTTGAGGGGACCTTTTTTCTTCGGTTCTTGTAAAATGAGCATTGTCAGAATGAGTAGAGTTATCCAAAGATGGAGCATCCAATTGTGAGTCATTATCAATATCTATCCTAGGCAAAGAATTTGAAGAAAAAGAAGGATCTTGTTTTAAACTTAATTGAGATGCAGTGTGTCTTAAATTTTGATTAGAATGTGATGGAGGAAAAAAACTCTGCATTGGAACTGAAAGATTACTAGAATTTTGATTCTGAAGAGCCCTGGAAGTATGCAAGGGAGATTGATGAATACTGTGTTCATAAATGGAATTAGAATCTGAAAAATTAAATGATTCACTTTCAATTAAAGTTTGTGTTGAACTATTTGTTGGTAACGCTTGTTGTGGTAGTGGTTTTGGTTGTGGTTGTGATTGTTGTGATTGTTGTGACTGTTGTTGAATAACTTTTTGAGGTGAAATTCCGTAGCTGTCTGGTTTGCTGGTTTGGTGTTGAGGACTTTGGAGAGTTTTATGATTTGTAAAAGAGTCAACAGTTGATATATTGGATGCTATGCTGCCGTTGTTAGAATTAATAGCATTGGCATTTGTTTGAACTTGATTTCTGGGATCTAAAGTATGATCAGAGTGTGGGGCCTGCGATTTACGCTTGTCTTTACGGCCCAATAACTTTCTCATAACAGAAACAATAAAATTACTGTCTTTATTGGCTTAAAGCTTAAAGGTGTATAAAATAATTGAGGTAATAGAAAAAAGTATGGGCTTACGAATCCATCAGTAGGGTGTGAAAATGGGAGTGAATTTCTTCGGATTGACGATTACGCGAATTTCAACAACACTTACGTTGCAATAATAGTACTTTAATTTTTGTTTATAAAATGAATTTATTGAATATTACGAATTAATGTTATAACTAAATAGACATTTTGGCTAACTGAATGGCAGCTTCCTTAGTTTTAGCACCTCCAATAAATCCAGCTGCATGGATAAATACACAACCTTCAACGCCAGTCAATTCACTTAGAGCATCATCTCTAACACCTCTCCATGATTCTGGGAGTTTCTTTCTAGAGTCAAAAGAGCTTGCATTTAGCGGCACAGCAGCAATTCTCCATGAACCTGAGTTATCTGGGAATAACGTATACAGTATCTCGCCTTCAGCGTTGTTCTCTTTTTCGATGGTAAATAAATGTTCTTTCCAAGGAATAAACTGTTCAAAAAGAACGATTTTACCAGATTCGTCTATCTTCTTTCTATTATCAAAACCATCCTGAACATACTGTTTAGCTTTCAAGAATGAATTACCCATATACGACATGTAATTGTAGAAAGCATCCCCAATTAATTTGGATGCCACCAGAAATTGCTTATCAAAATCAGCATCAGTAGGATTAGAGTCCCAAGTTGGATTCAAATTAGAAATAACACCTGCTAAAGTGAAATTTCTGTCCTTAAATCTTGGTGATAAATCATCTTGATTTTCGTATTTATTAACACCATTGTCATTTGCATCAACAGCTTCCATAAAATCAGAATATAATTTATCAAACAGGAAATCAATTTTGGATTTATCAGAAGTATCAACATTTTTAAGTTGCAAACATTCAGAAATGATTTCACGACCAAAATGCTTAAAAACTAAACCAGCGGAAGATAATTTGGTTTTATAGTTTTCGTTGAAAGTGCCTGTAAATTCACGTTGATGATGATCAAAATACTTAATAGAATCGTATTTACCACTGACATCAACAACAATGTCAGAAGCTTCCCAATCAGCGGGATTTCTAGATCTGACTAATTTACCAGTTTGAAATCTCGGTAAAAGCCTTAGCATATAGACTGCCAATGCTTCATCAGCATGGAAAGAGCCAGAATGAGTACAAATTTGAAGTAACTTAGACATTTTTATGTATTTTAATTTTACGAGAAGACAAAAGTTTTCGTAGTAATTATTAAGACCATTTTAAAAAAAAAACCTTTTTAATTATTTTTTTTTTTTGCATTTTTCAGTAAATCTTAAAAACTTTTCTGATAAAATTCGATCTTATGGAAACGTTCCTGGTAATAAACAGTAATATAATATAACATATTTTATTTTTTGATTATATTTAGTCATCATCACTTGTAGTTGAATTTTTATAGTTCCATTATAATATTTTAACAATCAATCCCTTAGAAATATTTACTTGTGACCAAACAACTACTGCTATAGCGATAAATATCAATTATTTTAGATACGGTGAAATAATATTACACTTTATACCTATCCGATTGGCCTGTAATTTCAGAATATAAGAAGGCATAATATGCAAAGTAAGTTATTTTACTAAATGATGAATCCTTAGGCTTTGACATTAAATATAAACTTATAGCAATAATACTTAAATCTCTTTGAATACCAAATTTATCACGTTAGTAAATTCGAGGTCGTTAACTATCATATATTTTGCTGTCATATACTAAAGCGTGTCAATTAAAAGAACGGGTTTTGATTAGCAACTAGTTATTTAACATATAACACTAAAAGTGTGACAACTATTATCTCTCTGTGTGATTATTAATTACATTACAAGCATTAATTTGCTACAGTTAACCTAAAGGAAAAAAAAGCCGAAGAAAAATGAGTGGGGATGAATGTAAAATCAAGACAAAGTCCGTAAACTAACGAGGAATACACCACCAAAAAATTTCACAAAATTATTATAATCAAGTAAATTAGGTTTCTTACTTAGAGTTCTCCTGTTATTACCACCATCAATACCTCCCACATAAGTTATTTTATAATCATGCTAAAACGTTTCTTTCCAAAAATGACAAGATCTCAATTTGAGCTTGCAAAAGTATGTAAATAGATTTTATATAACGATACTAAATTTATCAAAGAAAATACTTTACTAACATATAATTACGATAATATTTGTATTATTTTTAGTTCACATTTTATTTAATGACACCAATTTCTATTATGTTTTATGTTGGTATTGATACTGATAGAAAATTCAATGTTCCTGGTTATTGGCCAGATCCAGATACTTTAAATAAAATTCCTAAAGAACCACATGAAATTCAAGCTGAATTGGCTAGAATAAGACAAGCTAAAATCGAAAAAAGAAAGAGATTAGAAGAAAAGGCGAGGTTATTAGGTATCACTCCTGAAGATGAAGAAAAGAAAGAAGAAGAAAGTACTACAGCATTTATTGATGAAGCCGCTGAAGTTGTTGCAGCTGAATGTAACTGAACAAACTCGCATGTATAATACTAATACTTATAATATCTTCCATTATTTTTGTTTACATTCTTCTTCTTTATAAACATATATAAGAGAATACACATGTACATAGAAAATAGAACTGTAACTTTAAAATTGGTGAACTTAAAGCTCTTGTGAGAGGAATTACCGGAAAAGCGAAATTGAGGTGGAAATAACTATTGTGGCCTTTCGATCTCACCGATTCTTCACTAGACGTAAATATTCTTCAGTGGGATACTCAAGCAGAGTTATTCACATATACACGATATATAGTTTAAATACTGTTTTATCAACATACATACTTATTTCAAACAAAGTGATTTATTTATATATAATTCCTTAGATTGTTTCTGAATTTTAACCGTATCATTGTTTCATCAGTAACTTTTCAATAAATATTATAATTTTTGATTGGAAAGGCTTCATTTTTTATTCGTTATTCATTAATTTTATTTATAGAGAGTTACAATTATTTAAAAATGTCACATTCGGCAGCTAAAAGACTTTGGAGAGAATACCGTGATATAACTCATCCGAAAACAGGCCTGAAACAGATTCGTGTTGAAATTGATGATGATAACATTTTCCTATGGCAAGTTGCATTAATAGTTATAGATCCAGAATCATCATATAAAGGTGGTTATTTAAAGGGGCAGATAAAGTTCCCAGTTAATTATCCATTTGCACCACCAGTTTTCAAATTTACACCATCAATATATCACCCTAATGTATATATTGATGGTAGAGTTTGTATCTCTATTTTACATGAAGCAGGTGATGAACAAAGTGACGAGCTTGATAGTGAGACTTGGTCTCCTGCACAATCAGTTGAATCTGTTCTAATTTCAATCATGTCACTTTTAGAAGATCCAAATATAGCAAGTCCTGCAAATGTTGAAGCCGCAATTAGTTATAGAAAACATAAGGTTGATTATAAACAAAGAGTTTTAAAAGATGTTGCAAGATCCAAAAATGGTATCCCTGAAGGTTTTGTTATGCCTGAATTAGAAGATTTGAAGAGTAATATTGTTAACGTGGAACAACACGATGATGAAGATTGGTGGGAGGATAATTATTACGACGACGATGTTGATGATGATGAAGGTGATGATGATGAAGGCGACGAGGAGGAAGAATTAGAAGAAGAAAATGAGATGAACGAGGACTAACGAACTTTCGATTGAATATCTCTTTATACCTGCATTATTATTAATCATACAGTTTATAAAATATTTTATAAATATTGAAAATAAATAAATATAGCTCATGCGATAATATATATATTAAAATGAACAAAACTTCTGAACATTCTGTAGTGTTTTTTTCTGAGAAAATATTAAATTTTACACTGTTTATAAATTACCTTTGAGATATTCACATAAACTTTTCAATCTAGATAATGCTAATCCTACAGGATATTCGCTTTCACAACATAATAAAATAGCATAATTTGTATCAATCCCGTACATGAACAAATGATAATTTTGAAACCTATAAACTTGCCAACAATTTTCATGTGGTATAGTATTCCAATTTTTAATCGCTAGCAAAGCAAGAATCTTTAAATTGTCAGAAGGATTTAAATTAGCATTAATATAATCATTAGAATATTGATCATCCATATCATCCAATTGTTCTTGTAATAATTCAACTTTAGATTTCTTATTTTGTAATTTTAGTTCCCTAGATGGAACAGTCTGATTTGTAACATTTTGCAGCATGGTATCATTTTCCGAATCTATTGGAAGAGTTGCCGTATCGTTGACATCCTTATCAATTTTGTCTTGATTACTATAGTTTTTAGAGATAAATGATAGTAGAGGTTGAAGAGATGCTAATGAAAGAAGCGATATTGAAACTGGTTGTAGTTGCGTGATATCAGGCACGGGTTCTAAAAGTTGTAAAAGTAATTTTGATAAGTTACTGGATTGTATCATTGTGTATTCGTAAATTGTTTAAGTAATTAACAATTGATAATAAATAGAGATAACCACAAATGAAAAAGAAAACCCATGAAAAAAAATGTGCATGCGCCCCACAAGTATGTATGCTCACCAGCCACATTAACATATTGCGACACGTTAAAAAATAAATCAACAAAGAAAAATTCCCCTTTGGTACAAATGCATTTTCAGCTTCAACTTTAATAAACTTCACATTTATATTTATATTACTTTTGTTTAACCACTTTTATCTTTGTCAGGATGAGCAGAAATAATCATGGCAATCAGATGCCACTGCAGGGGGCACGGGTTCCTTTGAATGATTCTTCAAAACAATTTATTAATACGACACAACATCAAATACAACAACAAGCACAAACTCGCAGCTCACAACAGAAGAAACAAATTAATGAAGCCCCCAAAACTGTGCAACAAGAGTCTACAATTATTTCTCATGAAAATAAAAAACGGTCCAACCGAATGACGGGTGCTGAACTGAGAGAATGGCAACAGACCTGGAGAACTATTATGAAAACTACCGTTGTTTATTTTGAAAATGATGATACTCCAATAAAGGAAAAGGAAAAGGCAGTATTGTCATTGAAATCTTTAGGGGCTAAAATTGAAAGCTTTTTTGGTGAAAACGTTACCATTATAGTTACAAAAAGAGTATTTCATGAAAATACAATTTATGCAAGAGGTGATCCATTTAGACATGCCTCTTCAAAAGGTATTAAAGTTTGGGATTATGAAAAGGTTTTTAGATTTGTACATAATGTAGGAGAACCAATTCCTGAGATTACGCAGCCACAAGAAAGTCAGCTTTCAAATTTACTAAGAAATGAAAAGATATTTGGTACCACTGATCGGGATCCCACTGTTAAAAGAGATGATATTAAATACTTCACTGGATTTTACGTTTATATTTATGACTTAAGTCAAAAATTTAGGCCGGTTGCAGTTAGAGAATGGATGCAAAAAACCGATTATCCTAAATTAACAAAATCTACTAATGGTAAATCATTATTTTTAGAGGATTCAAAAACTTCATCTACAAATCTTACAAGTTTATATAGAAGACATACAAAGAGATTAAAATATCTGGAAGAAGCTGAATTTTACAGAGAAGCATTGATAGATCATTCATATTCTGATAATTCAAAGATGAGAAAACCATCATATGATGAAAGAGTTCAGTATAAGAAAAAATGGCAAGCTGCTTATTTTAGTAAATTCCCCAATGAAAATCCAAATGTTAAATATAAATATCTATCGCCTACAGAAGAAGAAATAGATGATTTAAATGTTGAAGGCGAAAATGATGATCTAATTGAATTTGATATTGATGAGCAACGCACTAATAAAAAGCAAAAATTAACAACACTAGATTCAAAGAACATATTAATAGCTTCTGCTGAAAAACTAAAAAGGAAGCACTTGGCTAACTCTAATAAAGAAAACAATGAAGATTACCGAAACCTGGTTGATACAAACTGTGTCGAGTCAAATGATCCAAGTTTTAAAATGAAACTTTCGAAACATAGCAATACCATTAAGTTTGATTTACCAGCGCCATTACGTCGTGAAGATTCAGTTGCTGGTGATAAATTTAAGGATGAATATGGTGAAATTCAAGCTTCAGGTGTAGTCCAAAACCAATCTGGTTCTGCGGTAATTAATAATGTAGCTGGTAATAATAATGGCAACGGTTTAGGACCAACACAATCCTTAATTGTGAATAAAAAATTAAAGAATGATCAGAAGAAAATGATTTCCATATTACCACTTTCAAAGCATAAATCAACAGATGTTAACAAATCTCCAATCAAAAAGAGGCAAGTCATAATATCTCCTAGATTATCAAAAGAAAAAGACAACTTTGAAAAGTTAAATGTGGAAAGTTTGGATTCAGTTCCAAAGAATCAAATTTGTCCATTTCCAAAGGAAACTAGATTACCTGAAAATAGTCTGAAAAATGTTGCAAATAAACTAAACAACGAAGCTGCATTAATATTAAAGGAAAATCATAATGATAAACTGCATATCATTGAATCTGATACTGCTGAAATTGAAAAAGTTCACTCGATGGATTCGCAATTGGAAGATAATCCTATTGAAATCCCATGTAACAATAAATTCGAAATCAGCAATGATAAGACAAATAACGATGATAAAAATGATAATGATGATGGTCTTCGTCAAAATAGAACAATAACTGATGAAAAACTGAAAAGGGAACAGGAGAAGAGAAGAAAGAAAAAGAAGGTTGAAGAAGCCCCTATCAAGAAATCTAAGAACGATCAAAAGCCTGGTTATTGTGAAAATTGTCGCATCAAATATATTGATTTTGAAGAACATATTAAGATGGACAAACATAGGCAATTTGCACAAGCTGAAAGTAACTTTCAACATATTGACATGTTAATTAAAGAAGTTCAAATGGATAGATTGTGCGAGTGATTTTCCATTTTTAGTTGAATAGTCATCAATTTTTGTCTGCTTTTCTCGTAATTTGTAATACATAGATATTCATACTTTTTTTCCTAATAGATTAATAAATTTGCATTAATGATTATAACTCGTGTATTCATGTAGCTCAATCGCGATTATTACTAATAACAGAAATTAATTGAAGTATGAAAAAAATACAAATTGCACAATTTTTCTTTTACTTTTTACTTACAATATAATCAATAGACGGTGAAAATGTCTAACTACGATTCTGATACTGAATCCATCGAAGATGTTGAATCGGACGCATTAATCGGTTTTGTTGACGTTGCAATATCTGAAAAAGAACAGCCTTTAATAGAAGATACTTTTATTGGATCACAACCACATTGGCTGCATCCTAACTCACCTCCATCATCAGACTTACTTCTATGTAAAAGTTGTTCTTCTCCAATGAGACTACTTTTGCAATGTTCTGCAAATTTGGAAGACACTTATTATGATAGAATTATTTATTTATTTGGCTGTAACAAGCGTGAATGTCGCAGAAAGAAAGGTAGTGTCAGAGCTTTACGTGGAGAAAAGAGAGATGATGAAACGATAAAGGCAAGGAAAGACGAAGAACAAAAAGAACAAGAGAGATTACGGAAAATTAAACAAGATAGAGAACGTAAAGAATTGGAGAAAAAAGAATTGACTCAAAATTTATTTGGTGCCGATAATGATTCCAACACTAACCCATTTGCTGGCAACCCATTTGGTTCTCCATCTAGTAATTCTTCCATTAAAAAAGTTTTAACTGAAGATTCCAAGAAATATAACGAAAAATTTGAAAAAAATAAAGAAAAGAGCTATTCTAATGCTGCCAGAGGAAAAAGTTTTCAGGAAAAGAAACCTGCTAAAAACTTGGATATAAAGTTACCAGAGTTCCCAGGTTTCATTCTATATTTTGAGCCAGAAATTTTGGATCCCAAGAAACAAGTTCTAATACCATTGCCTGATAATTTGAAAATCAATGAAGGGAATGATGATAACCCAGAATCAAATTTACCAAATTTTAATGCTGAAAATAATAAAGAAAATGATGAATTAGCCAAAATGTTTGATGATCCAACTTTCCAACATTTTTCTAATATTATTTCATATAACACTCAGCAAGTACTTCGATATTCATTAAATGGGAAACCCATTCTCTATACTTCGAAAGATGACGTTAGTAGAATTTTTTCGGACAATGAACCAAATAAATGGGCAATTCCCAAACCTGGATTCAATCCATCCGGTGAAAGAAGATTTGAACTACAGTTGATGCCGAAAGCAATAATTGATTTGGAAAGTAGTGATGACATTGATATTTTGGAAGATGGAATGGAATGGGGTACTATTATTGTTGCAACCGATAAAGATGACGTTATTCCAAAAGCTTGGTTTGATGAGAATGGTGTTGCTTATGTTGAAGAATGGTGCGGTGTTCAATGGGAAGAAGAAATTAAAAGATAATTGTACTTTTAGTAAATCTTAATTTTTAAATAATCATATATATATATTTATTTAAAACATATATACTATAAATAATATTACCATAAGATCAAATCCCGATAATTAGCAAATCAAAACTTTCTCACCATCTAGCAAGCCGTTCACAGTAACTAGTTTTCATATATACTTAATAAGAAGCAAGCAGCAATCGTAAGCTTCTTCATCATTTTGAATATTTATATCTGTTACTTTCCTACTTTTGCTACTTCTAAGTTGCATTTATTTTTTTTATTGTCATTCATATTTATCAAGCTAAATAATTAAAAAATGTTCACTCCAGTAGAGTCAAGTATTGGAGCCGTGATGTTGCAGTATGCAACATCATCTTATATGAAGATGGAAGGTAAAGTTATTGGATTTTCTGGTATCTTATACAATTCCGTCTTTCATCCAAGTATCAACTCATTGTCGATAATACTTGGTTTGTTTGTGTCTACAGGTTTTGTCAAAAACTTTTTACCTTCGCTACTTCCAACTCCAGTTTTACAAGCTGGCACTGGATTGCTATCATATGGTAGTACAAGTAATAATGTTGTTGCAGGTTTTTTAGTCGGTTTAGGAACATCTGCAGGTTGCGGATGTACATCAGGTCATATGTTGGCAGGTCTAAGCAGATTAAGATGGAGAAGCTTAATTGCTACTGGTGTGTTTTTCAGTACTGCTGTTATTACAAATTTGTTTATGAATAAAAATGATGTTATTCAATCTTTGAATGGTGCTTGTTACCAATATGATCCATCGTTCACATTTTTCAAAGAGAATATTGGTTTCTTCAGCACTTTAGTTATAGCTGCTGGTGCCTGGTCATATGGTGCTTTGCCATATTTAGGTAAGATTTTAAAGCAAAGGGGCCACTTAACTGTTGCAAAATCATTAGCTGGTGTGAGCTCTGGGTTCTTATTTGGTAGTGGATTAATAATTGCAGGTATGACGCAACCGGAGAAAGTTAGTGGATTCTTATCATTGTTTGATTTAAATAAATTTGATCCATCATTGGCAATGATTCCACTTTGCTGTATCCTACCAAACATTGTGCTTTGGAAAAAATGGTTGCCACAATCTAAAACAGAAAATTTGGTTAGTAAAAAACCTATTTTAGCAAACACTTTTGATTTGAACTTCAATGATAAGACAGACTTGAAATTCTTGGTTGGTAATGCTATTTTTGGTGTTGGTTGGGGTATGGCAGGAATATGTCCTGGTCCTGGTATTATTGGCATGTTTTTGAATGGTTTTGGTAGTAACCAAATGCTTTGGGTTTTGTCCTTCTTAGCCGGTTCTTTTACAGAAAAGTGTATAAATTAATGTAAATTAGTATTATGCGCCACGATTTGAAAATCATTCAGAGTGTAGATGGGAAGGCCACGTAGTAATTTCTTCGCAAATTTTTTGGGTCGTCGTCGATGCTATAATTTGCACTCGTATTTTTCGTTTCTGTTATTGTCTAAATTATTAACTAGGTATTCTTTTCAAAAATATAATTTCTATCTCCTAATAGTTTGGTATCTCTCTGCTAGTTTCCATTCTGAAGATCAATTTAGGATTTTATTTACTGCTTTCCGTTTATCACTTATTTCTGTTGCCGGTCGTTTCCATTTATTATTTATTTCAATATGTCTTCTCCTGCTGAATTATTAGCGATGAAGCATGCTCAAGCTGTTGAATCTCCAATCATTCAAAATGAAATTGTTGGTGTCGATGCTGAGAATTCAGCATCAACCGAAATAACAGACATTGATGAATCCTTCACTGCTGCAACTTCAGTGGAACCAACTTCCTCAGATGAATCTACTAGTAATGCCACAGAGGTTAAAAAATTGACCAAAAAGAAAATCAACATGAATGATGATGTTGCGTTCCCATCTTTAGGCTCATCTGTTGGAGCTTCTGGCCCTTTAAGTTGGGGTCCATCTTCCACCCCAGCTACTTCTGGTTGGGCTAAATCTACTAACACTTCGACCAAGGCATTTAAACCAGCTGTTAAATCATCATCAACTCAATTAACTTTTATTATTGATGCAGATCATCAGCAAAATCTTGTCAAGACTGAAATTTTCAAAATTTTTTCCAAGGTTAAAAATACATATGGCGTCACTATTGAATCAACTCTTTCTAGTACTACTAACAAAAGAACTTTTTTATTAAGTGGACCAACTGTTAACATTCAGAAGGCAAAGAGGGATGTTATTAAACAATTGACTAAACCTGTTAAAATTGAATTTGGTGTCCCATCAAAATTGAGATCAACTATTATTGGTTCTCAAGGCAAAACTTTAAAGCCAATTATTGATTCTACCGGGGTCAGAGTTGATATTGCTAGACCATCTGATGATGATTCCCAAAATGCTTCTTCATTATTAACTGAAGATGAAGAGCTGTTTGGTAAACTATTAACTGTTACTCTTGAAGGTGACATTGAAGGTTGTGAAGATGCTAAAGCCAAAATTTTATCCATTGTTAATGAACATACTAAAACTTTGAATATTAGAATTCCAGTTGAAGCAAAGTTAAAGCCATTTATTGCCGATGGAATCAGTCAATTAGATATAGGATCGGACGTTGATATTGTTGTTCCTGATGCCACTTCAAAAGCATCCAATATTTTAGTTACTGGTCCAAGAGAAGCTGTCATTGATGTCCGTAATAAAATTAAGACTATGCTAACTAACTTGGATGGTAGAATTATTGTTGAAGATAAAAGTGTTCCAAAACCGGTGCATCAATTTTTGGATGCTACTAAAATTTTGGAAAAACATAATGTCATTGTCGAAGTTCCTCCAGAAGATTCCACAACTTCAATTGTTAGATTCATAGGTTTAAAGGAAAATATTCCAAAGGCTATTTCTTTTGGTAAAGAGTTAGCTTCTGATTATTTGGTCGATTCATTAGATTTATCTAAATCTCATGGTGGAAATTACAAGCATGCTAAGAATCTAACTGCTTTCTTCATCTATTCCAAATATTTAGACTCATTAAGCACTGAATTTGATATTCAAGTTAAAGGTCCATCATATAAGTCATTAGCTGATGATGAAGTTAAATCTGCTATCATTTCTTTTATTTGTAGTAAAGAAAAGAAAGATGTATTAAAACAAATCAGAAAAGAAGTCGTTGATAGTGTTAACAAGATTACCCCAAATTTTGTTAAGGTTGTTACGGATATTGAATCATTCCTTTTCAGTAAATTAAATAACACTATTGCTATTGAAAAAAATGTTGCTATTGTTCCATTGGGAAGCTTAGCAGGTTTTGGTAACAAATTACTACTGATTGTTCAACAAAGTGAAGATGAATTTTTACCTTCTTCTGAAGAAATTAATGAAAGGCTAGATGCTGTTGATAAGTCTCTTGATGATTTAAGAGAATTATCTAAACAGTTAGTCGCTGAAACTATTCAAGTTGATGCTAAAGATCAAAAACACTTAGAAGGTAACAGTTTGAAAGTTCTCTTGAATAAATATGAACCAAATACCATTGAAATTAAGCTTCATCAAAACTCAGAAGGTCCTTCTGAAAATGAAATTTATTTAAGAGGTTATAAAACTGAAACCCAGAAGGCAATCGGTGATATCGAACAAATCATTGATGATGTTAAAAATTATGAAATTGCGTCTAAATATAATATTACTGTTGAACTACCAACTAAGTTTTTATCAAGATTTATTGGGCAAAAGGGTGCTTCTTTGAACCAATTGAGAGATGAATTTGATGTTAGAATTGATGTTATGGATGATGGAGAGGATAATAAGAACGAGAATACCGGTATTAAATTAACTGGTCTAAAGAGTAATGTTGATGAATGTGGTAAAAAAATTGCACAATTGAATAAGAGATGGGTTGATGAAAAGACTGCAATTCTTGACATCGATCAAAAATACCATAGAAAGATGATTGGTCCTTCTGGCTTTTATGTTA
This sequence comes from Kregervanrija delftensis, assembly GCA_019155655.1. Taxonomy (NCBI): domain Eukaryota; kingdom Fungi; phylum Ascomycota; class Pichiomycetes; order Pichiales; family Pichiaceae; genus Kregervanrija; species Kregervanrija delftensis. Next base: position 226,814 of record JAFMZF010000010.1, on the reverse strand, counting down.
ATAGATTACAAGACAAATATAATGTTATCATTAAATTCCCATTTGAAGATTCTAAAGGTAAAAAGAATGAAGTTATCATTAGAGGACCATCTAGAGGTGTTGCCAAAGTTGAAGAAGAATTAACTCAATTACTTCAATATGAAAAAGAAAATGGCTTCAAAGAAATTTTCAAGGTTTCTACTGAAGTTTTACCGAGAGTTATTGGTAAATCCGGTGAAACCATCAAAGATATTTCTGCCGATACCGGTGTTGAAATTAATACTATATCTACCAAAGAACAGGAAAAGGAAACTGGTTTCGCAGAATTTGAACTTGTTGGTTCCAAGAAGGCAATTGCTGAAGCTAAAACAAAGATTAGTGAAATTTCAGAAAGAGTTTTGAATTTCACTTCTGTTACCATTGACGTTGATCCTAAATGGTATAGAAATTTGATTGGCCCAGGTGGTTTAACCAAGAGAGAAATCATTTTAAAGGCTGGTGGTTCGGAAGAAGATAGAGACTTTAGAAGATTGTTACAATTCCCAGCTAGAGGTTCTGAATCTCATGAAATTGTCTGTAGTGGTGACAAAAGGATTGTTGAAAAAATCGTCGAACAAGTTAATGAAATTATTCATGATTTGGAAAACGTCGTTGTCGAAAAGGTTAGTGTTCCAAAGAAGAAACATAGATTAGTCATAGGTTCAGGTGGTTCTGTGAGAAGATCCATTGAAGAGGAATATAAGGTTAGAGTCAATGTTCCAAAGGTTGATTCAGAATCCGAAGATATTGAAATCAAAGGTTCCCCTGCAAATGTTGAAAAGGCTAAGGCCAAAGTTTTAGATCTTACTAAATAATAGAGTATAGTATAGGTAAATCAATTATTTAATAAAGAGTATTGTCATTTTTTGCATAGTAAACTAACTAACAGAGATAGCTAGCTATAAAATCGAAAACAAACTGACTAGAAAATCCAATTGGAATTCGCTCCTCATTGTCTCTCGACTTTACTGTATCACACACTCTCTCCAAAATTCACCAAGTTGAAACACGCTTCATACTTGCTATCTATAACGTCGAATAGTTTTATACTCAATAAATTATTCAAATTTTAGATATATATATACCTATCTGTTGTATAACATTAAAAGTTTTTTAACTTATATTTTGATAAGAGATCATACCACACACGAACGAAACAATGGATATCGAACTGGAATACGAAGAATTTAAAAAACAGCACACCCCTTCATTAATTGGTTCATCTGTTCGTAACACAGGTGATCCTAATGGTGAATGTGATTTGGTCATAGAAGATGATAAACCCAGATCGACTTCTAGACCTGTTATTAAGAACCAAGAATCATATATGAGTATCCCTACTCTTGATCAATTGAAAGCAGAAGGTGGTTTGATCGATGATGATGGTCAATTGGAAGATATTTTGAATGATGATGGTCATATAAAAGAAGAAGTTTTACCTGAAGTTGTAAAATTGAAGGAGATACAAACCCCTGTTTCAATCAATTTGCAGAGTGACGAGTTTAAAAATATTAATGATGAAGAAGACAAAATTGATGACGGTTCTAAAGTAACCATATTAGGTGGTGATGGTGATAAATTTATGGCACCAGCATCAGGCGCTGTTAGTGATTACAATTATGATTTTAAGAAAAAAGAAAAGATTGAACCGGTTGAAACAAAACCAGAGCTGATTAAACCATCAGACATTACTACTGTCCATGATATAATTGAAAAGGTAAACGAAGGTGAATTTGAAGAACTAAAGGAGCCTTCTTTTGAAGACAACATTGATGAAGAAATTTCCAAAAAGTTAAGCCAAGGTATTGAAGAACCCGATCCTGTTGTTCCAGATTCTGTAATTGAAAATGACTCGGACTTTACACCACCTGCAGCTATGAGAGATGGTTCTAAATCGAGATTGCTAGAAGAACAAAGATCTAGATCTAGACAAAGTAGATCGGAAGTTAGAGAAGGTTCTGGTACTTATAAACCACATTTAGCAAGAGGTGAATCTTATCATAGTGCTCTAAATAATGATGAATATGTCAACGGGCAGCCGCTTGACTTTCCGAAGCAAATTGCAGGTGAAAGAAGACCAAGACATGATCCGACCGCTTCTAAGATTACGAACTCTTCTTCATTGAATTATTTGAGATCAATTTCAAGATCTAGGTCTAGGATGGCAAATGATAGAAAAGCCCTAGGTGAGGATATTCTTAATGAGACACAGTTGCAAAATAGTGGTGCTTTAATGAATGATGATGCAATGTCTGTTATGCCAGATATTCAAGAAGCGGTGAATAAAGCTTTGAAATATGTTGAAGGTACTGATACAGTTAATGAAGGTCAAAAAATTCAATCAAGTAACGAGGCAGATATTGTACAGAATTTAAAAAAAAGTATAAATCTAGATCAATCGAAAGAACATGCTGAATCACCAAAGGTAAAAGATAAAAAACTGAATACTGACGATTTGTTAGACCAACTTGCAAATTCTGCTAAAGAGCTGATGCTGGATGATGATGAAGAAGATCAAAAAAACGAAAGTCACTCGGAGATGGCTGACACCAATGATTCTGAAGAATATGTTGGGTCTTCAAATATAAAAGTTGGTGTTCCTGAATTGAACAAAAATGAAAACAAGGAAAAGTCTGTTGATGGATCCAAATTGAACCTAGAGGAATCTAAACAAGTTTCATCTAATTTAAAAGGAGGTTTCACTAGTGAAACCCAAGATACAGGCTGCCTAAAAGAGAAAGAAGAAAAGGAAGGCCCAGAATCGGTGTATAAAGCAGAAGAGGAAGAACACGTAGAAAAGAAAAATCAAGAACCTCTCAACCATGATGGTGACATTCTCTCTAGTGAAAATAAGATAGAGGGCATTAAAAATGTTGAAGAACCTGTTGAAGAGCAGGAAGAAGTTAGTATTAACACATCGACCGATAAATTAGAGCAGAGTGAATCTGGAACAGTTTATATACATAACGAAGAGAAGACTACAGATCCAGGAACTGATATTGAAAAGAAAAAAAAAGAATCCGGACCGGAACAAGATGATACCAGTGTTAAGTCTGAAGGAGAAAAAAAAAAGGAGACAGAATCTGAACCTCAATGTGATAATGGAGCCATAAAAAATATTCCAGAAGAAAAAGAAGATAAAGAAGACAAAGGAAATAAAGAAGAAAATATTGATAAAAATGCAGCAGACAACAATACTGAACCAACAGATGATAAATTAAAAGAAGAATGTGATATTCCTGATGAAGCTGGTATCATTAATAATGGCGAAGGGCCAATGGATATAGAGGACAAACCAAAAGAAGCTGACGCTACCAATGAAGCAGATGATATTGAAAAACTTTTAGCCGCTGCTTCATCTGAACAAAAATCTACTGGTTTTAAGTCAGGCTCTGATGGTTCAGTTTTTGTTCCTAAGGCGGGTAAGATGGAATTCGAGGATGAACCAGTTTATTTGTATACTTCGTTTGCTGGTGGTTTCCAAATTACAACAAGAACCAATAGAGTGGTTACCATTTTAACTGCAAATAGAGTTAAGTTCCAGTATAAAGATTTGGGTACCGATGAAGAAGCTAAGAAAGTCTGGAGAAGATATAGTTCTGGAAAAACGTTGCCAGGTATCGTCAGAGGTAAAGATGATTTTATTGGTAACTGGCAAGATTTGGAAGAAGCTAATGAAGATTATGCTGTTAGATCTTTAATTTACGAATCCTTTTAGATTTTTATATTTTTTTTGCTCAGTTAAGTAAAAATCAGATATGAGGGATGAAGACGAATTTTTTTCTTTTTTTAACATTTTATTGAATAAATTAGCTAGATACTATTAAAAGGCTTAAATAATGTTCCGTGTAGTTTACTGTATTTTTGTATGCTTCTAAAATAGATCGTAAATCCAAGACATAACTTCAAATCTTGTATTAAACGTGCGTAAATGCAAATAATTATAAAGTAAAAAATGATATAAAAGTGATGAAACAAAAAGATGATGTTTTATTACAGTAATAAAAGTAATAAAATGCTAAGTAAAACCCTATTTACATAGATGCAAAACAAACTAAATATTCTATATAATCTACAATGTAAATAATCCCGTTTTTTTCTTACCTAATGGATAAACAAGCAAAGTTGACATATACAACCCAACACTAATGCCTAATGCAACCTGAATCATGACCATACCAAATGAAAGTGAGTTTGTATTACTTGTACTGTCGGTAGAGGTGGTCGTTGTTGTCGAATTTGAGTGGACAAGATCGTTGGCCGAAGTAATACCAACAAAAACAGAACCTTGTGAAGCAATACCGGAAGGGACTTGAACAAAAATAGCAGGTAACATTAATGAAACAGTCATAAATGAACCCCTCTCGTTAAAATATTTGTTAAACGATTTCATCAAACGAGAGTATAAATTACTAACCAATCCAATAATGAAACAACCTAATGCAGCATTTAGTTCCGTGACTGACTTAAAATGTAAACTGGAAAAATATGTGACGACATAACCAGCACCTGAAATAAAAGTCATCATAGGTAATTGTGACCAAGATGCTTGATTGCATAAAGCAATTCCAATAGTGAATAAAGGAACAAATAGAAATCTGAACCAAGGAGAAACATTTGACGTGCATGTGGTTTTTGATGTAGCGTCTGAATCAATCCATCCATACAATGCTGCACCAAGAGTAATACCAAATGAAAGCATTAACGAATATATAAAAGCATAAAACATACGAACACCCCCAGCAACTAAGTTACGGCTTTGTAATTCTAATGATCCACAAAGAATAATATAACCTGGTAAAATTAACGCTAGTGAACTTTGAACGATAGCTGCATAGCAAAATGTGTTGCCATTATTAATCGAACCAATTGCCCTTGCTATAAAACTTGCAATAATACTAGAACTAACTTCAAAAACCGAAGAATATAAGGTATTACGCGGGCAAACTATGTATTGTAAAAACCCTATAATGGCACCGATACCGAAACTAATTGGAATATCCATCCAAGAGCCACCAAAACTCCAGGTTCCAACCGCACCGGATGCAAAAGCATAAAAGAAAACACACATCCAAGGACTGAACTTCGCCTTTCTGTTCAATAATTCTTCTAACGCGGCAGATGCTTCTTCAACTCCCATTCTGTCATGAACAACATTCTTATATATATCATGAACTTCATCCAATTTTCCAAGGTCCAAACCTTGAGGACAACGAACTAACTTCATTTCAGAAGTTCTTGTAGTAATATCACCAAAAGAAATCAGCATACAACCAGGGAAATAAATAAACGAACCATCAATTTCTAAAACACAAGCAGTCATGGACATATACTCTTCTAAACGATGAGTCGGTGCACCGTATAACATAAAAGCCTTACATAAAGTAAGAATAAATCTCTGCCTCTGCAAAACGTCAGCAATATGAACAGTGATTCTAGCAGCTGTTTCACTTTTGAACTTTCTTTTAAATTTTTTTCTTTTAATTAAATCTTTATAACCTTCCATTTCCCTTTTTTCAACATCTGTGGTAAATTCAATCTTAGTTGGTTTTCTCTCAAAATTTGGTAATTCAAACCCATTATTTTCATTGTTTCTTGTGCCATCACTACTGTTTCTATTAGAAGTTCCTCCTCGAATAAAATTATGAATCGATGCGGCCTTTGTTGGTATATACTTTTGTTTCTTTTTTCTTGGTTCATGTGGCATATATTCATACGCGAGTGATTCAACTTTGCTATCAATTGTTTTTAGTTCTTGAAATTCTTCAGCATTTCTTAATTTATTCTCAAGTTCCTTAGGCGATATAACTTTTTCTAGATTGTATGGCATACTACTGCCTGGAGTCGAAGTACCATCAGTTTGATTTCCCTCATTATCTGAATTAACTGTGCTGTTTTGAAAAGTGCTGAAGTTGCTATTTGTGCTAGCATTCATATGCGGATTATATAAAGTCATCAAAGCGGATGCAATACCTTTTCTAAATTTTCTTGGTTTCTTTAAAATTGCATTAGGCACATCAATACTAAATTGGTCTATATCTTGTAAATCATCAAAAGGATTATTCTGTAAATGGGCATTGCTTGGAACGAAAAATCCCTTACCGGATGTGCTGCTACTATAATTATCGGAAGCCATTTCTGTATTGGTAGCATTTGTATCATCTACGGTACTTTCATTTCTATTATTTTGATAATTATGGTGATCATGGTCATGATCATGTCCAATTGAAGAATTTGAAGTTCTTCGCTGTGCACCTCTCATCATTTGATTAACTAATACTTTAGCTTCATTACTGACTTCTTGTAGTGAATTCATCGGTAAACTTTCCTCATCTTCTTTTTTATGAGGTGGATCATTAACCATTGAATTTGGTGCCATACCACCTTGACCCAACATTCCATCAATATGAAATATTTTTCTGAAAAAATTATCTTTCTTGGAAAGACTTGAAGTTGAGGAATAAAGACTAATACTTTTTGCATCTTCATTATCTTCTTCGTCTTCTTCTTTATTTTGATCTTTGTTTTGATCTTTGTTTTGATCTTTGTTTTCTTTTTTAGAAGATAATGAAAATGTTCTTTTCCTAAATAATCTCCCTAAACCACTTTCTTTCGAATTAATACTTGCGTTACTATTATTTGATAATTCTCCATGTTTTTCTAAATCATACGCGTGATCAACATTAAGTGAATGAACATCTCCTTCACTGTCTGTGACAGTTCCCTCGTCAGTTGATTCATCAGCATCTGAGGATGAATTACCCAGATCAGTTGTTGGAATATTGCGTGTATCAGTCGGTAACCCACGTTTCCGTCTTAATCCTAAAAAATCTGGACCATTTTTTTCACTAATATCTTTATTAAAATCTTTATCAAAATCTTCATCTATCTCATTTTTTAGTTGTTTATTGCTTTGTGTTTTAAAAACTTCGCCTTCAGCATCACTTGCTAATGAACTTGCCATTGATTTATTATCATCACCAAAAGGTGAAATACCCATATATTTGCCACCATTATCATTACTATTATCAAGTGGTTTAGTAGCTGTTTTTAAAGGACGTGGCTTGGGAATTGGAGGTTCAAAACTTGGTAATAAAGGAGTATTTGTAATTTGATCTGATTCATCGTCTTCAAGAATTGGTATTGAATCTAAATTCTGCATAGGTAATGCATATTTAGACGAAATTAAAGATGAAGGCTTTGATCTGGCTTTTGATTTTGACTTAAAAAATTTTAAGTTACTTGAATTATTTAGTGATTCCTGTGACCTTGACATTGCTGCAAACGTGGATGAAGTCAATAAATGAGAATCTTTATTAGAATGATTAGAAGAAACAGGTGTCAGGTTCGGTAAAGTTGCCGCTATACTATTGTTACTTTTTGACCTCTTATGTTTATTATTTGAACCAAACATGATTAAATTATTGGGAATTAGATACTTTCAAAGAGCTTCGTTACCAGTATTGAAAAATATTGTGGTTATGCTAAAGATAAGTGCTAAAAAAAGTAATCGGAATAAATGGAAAATATATTTGAGAATATATATATAGTAAATATATTTTATTCAGCAGAGATCGGGATGGCAGGGTATGGCCAGCTCTAAAGAGTCGATGGATGGAAAAGGTGCCCTACAAAACTCCTTTCCGCTCAACTGGTGAAGAAAAAACAATGACGTAATTATGCATCAGCCTACGCAGGGCCTTGGGCCGCATTTATGTTTAAATTTAGAACATCCAATATTAAAGTTATGATGTAAGATACAGTTAAAATTAGAATAGTATAATAGTTTATATTTATTATATCTGGAAGAGAAGAACATTAAAATCAAAAAAAAGCAAAACGGTTTTATGGAAACTATGTAGAAAAAGCTGTAAGAGACGAAATAAATCAGATCGCAAAAATATAATAAAAATCGTAAGAAATAAAAAAATAAATAAAAATCATAGATGTAGAAAAGAACTATAGTCAACTAAAATAAATTAGTTTGTAAGAAAAGAAGAGAAATGAAATGAAATGGAATATATAACAAAACAAAACAAAACAAACAAAATAAAATAAAAATAAAATAAAATAAAATAAAATAAAATAAGGTAAAATAAAATAAAAACAAAATGAGAACAAAAAATATGGTATATAGAATAATATTTCTTTTGAAAATTAACACATATTGATAAACTTTGAACAAAAATTTCAATAAGGAATGAATTAAAAAGGGAATTTGACTTAATTTGAATATTATTAATCAACGAGAGAAAATTTTCTCTTTCTCTTTCTTTTTCTTTTTCTTCCTTTAATATAATTAACCCTTGAATTTTATAAGTGGGATCATTTCTTTTCTCCTAAAAATACTTTTGTCTAATAAAAGTAATAGTAATAAATCTTTTCTTTCCTTCTTTATTTGTTTCATTTTCTTTAATAAGGAGGAGTGATTTCTTTCTTTTTTTCTTGGTGATTTTCTAATAATTTCCAAACTTAACAATGACAAAAAAAATAATAAAATAAAATGAATAGTAACAAAAATAACAATAAAATAAAATGAAAAACAAAAAAAACAAGCAACTCTTCCATTAACACCTATCTAATCTACCACCATTGAGAGTTTGCAGATGGACGAGCGTTACTGGATTGTCCATTACTATAAGAACCACTAGATGGATTAGAATAAGCAGCATTACCGCCAAAAGAGTTAGTGTTGCCAAAAGATGAATTACCACCGAAGGATGAATTTCCGTAAGAGTTACCATAGCCATTACTTCTGTAACCACCACCATAACCACCAGCTTTTCTAAAATCTCTAGTGACGGTTCTACCACCTCTACCACCTCTACCACCACCTCTGCCGGATTCTCTTGCAATAGTAGTTAAGAAACTTGGAACTTCTTGTTTAGCTTCAACCAGTAAATCGATCATTTCTTTAGCAACATTTTTATTACCTCTGTTAAAGAAGGCCGTTGCAATACCAGTGTTACCAGCTCTACCAGTTCTACCAATTCTATGGACATAATCATCAATATCACCTGGTAAATCATAATTAATAACATGGGTAACATTTGGAATATCTAAACCTCTAGCTGCAACAGCTGTAGCAACTAAAATTGGTGTTTGACCAGTTCTAAACATTTCTAAAGCCTTTTCTCTTTCATATTGAGATCTATCACCATGAATAGAAGTTGCTGGGAAATCTTGATTAATTAAAAAGTCTGATAAAATATCAGCCATTTTTTTGGTTTCAACGAAAACTAAAGTTAAACCGGTAGTTAAAGTATCATCAGTGGAAGATAAAATATCTAGTAAAGATGATTTTTTATCTTCATCTTCAACGTAAACGATTCTTTGGGTAATGTTTTCAGATGTTGAACCAACTTTACCGACAGAAAGGAAAATATAATCATTTAAGAAATCTCTGGCCATATGCTGAATTTCTTTAGGGAAAGTAGCAGAGAAAAGTAAGGACTGTCTTTCAGATGGGGCTGGCATATCACAATCTTCAACAATATATCTGATTTGAGGTTCAAAACCCATATCTAACATTCTATCAGCTTCATCTAAAACGAAGTACTTAATATTTTTCAAAGAAATTTTACCTCTTTCAAGTAAATCATTTAATCTACCTGGAGTAGCAACCAGCAAATCACAACCTCTTTCTAAGTTTCTAATTTGAGTATTAACATCAGCACCACCATAAATAACACATGGTTTAACCCAAGATCTATAAGTAAATTTTTTTGATTCTTCATAAATTTGAGATGCTAATTCTCTGGTTGGAGCCAAAACTAAAGCAGTTGGACAAGCTTTTGATCTTGTAAATCTATTATCATCTTCTGTAGTTTGTGTTGGACCAATTTTGAATGATTCGGATAAAACAGGAAATAAGAAACCACCAGTTTTACCGGAACCAGTTTGGGCACAAGCCATTAAATCTCTACCAGCACTAACAATTGGAATAGAATATTTTTGGACAGGAGTTGGTCTAGTAAATCTTGCAAGGAAAATGTTTTCCAATAATAATGAATCAATTGGTGGGGAGGTAAATTCAGTAACTGGTTCAGGAACATTTTCACCGGAAGCTTCAACTGGGATATCATCATAATTATCAAAATTAATACCAGAAGACTGAGTTGTTAATTCGCCAACTTCACCATATAATTCTGATTCCAGTTTAGGATTTCTTTCAGCTGGTTTATGAGCACCATCGACCCAACTACCTTGACCTGGTCTTTTGTAATCATTGGAATAACCACCATTGTTTCTGTTACCATAACCTCCATTTCTATTACCGTAACCACCGTTGGATCTACCATAACCGCCATTTCTATTACCATAACCGCCACCGTTTGATCTACCGTAACCGCCATTTCTGTTATTGTTATCGTAAGATGAACCACCATAACCACCTCTAGAGGAGAAATTTGATCTACCGCCTCTGGAATTTAAAGCGTCACCATAAAAGTTATCACCTTCTGCGGAATCAGAGTTGGAACTTTTGGACTTGTGTGGAGGAACGTAAGACATAATTGTTGATATAATGAATATAAATTGTCTTAATGAATAAGATGAGTAAGTGTCTTAAAATATAAAAGAAATGAGTGGGAAGGGGTAATTAAATATATGATGAAGGTTTTTCCCAGATAAGCTGTAAAACTATGCGAAGGGCAACTTTTCTATTGAAAAATTTTCCAATCGTCGTGTAAACTTCAAATTTCAAAACTCAACTCATTTTTTATTTTTATATTGTTTTTATTACGTGAATTTTTTAATTTTATTTTATGTAATTATATTTTTTTGATCATTAACTTTTAATTGATGTACTCTTAATTACTTAATTTTACTAAATTGTGCTAAAAAAAAGGTATTTTTTTATTTGATTATAAACTAAAGTAAAATTATTTAAATAGAACTAAGTATTATAAATGATGTGGATTAAACTAAATTTAGTTTAAGTCCCTCTTCAAAGTACCCATAAAAGCATGCTTTTCAGCTGGAGTTTGGAATCTACCTTTACCGAAGTTAGAAGCAGTATCAATCCATTTCAAGTTAACTTGTTCTAAAGCTCTTCTATCAGTAGGACCATATAATGATTTTCTTAAAGTGATAACTCTCTTAACTGGACCTGGAATAGAACCCTTTAATAAGATGAAATCATTCTTAACTTCACCATATTTGACGAAACCACCTAATGGAGTGATAGTCTTCTTGGTTCTATCGAAATCAGTAGCACCAGAAGCTTCATCACCGGCTTTACCGACTCTGTAAACTTTATGGTTAATAGAAGTTCTGTGATGGTAACCTCTTTGACCAGCTCTGGCAACAGACCAAGCAACATGGGATGGATGCCATGCACCAATACAAGCAACCTTTCTGGTACCTCTATGGGTCTTTCTTGGTAATTTCTTGGTACCCCATCTGTGAGTAACACCTTCGAAACCGTGACCTTTAGTAACAGCAATTGCATCAATCATTTCATTTTGTTCGAAAACAGAATCAACTGAAACAGTTTTTTCAAAATGTTCTTTAGCCCATTGAATTTTATCAGCAATTGAACCACCATTAATTTGAATTTCAGCTAAATGAGCTTTCTTTTGAGATAATGGAGTTTTTCTGATTTGAGTATGAACTAAAACTCTAACAACTGAACAATATTTAGCAATTCTGGCTAATTCTAATTCAACATCATTTTCTTTAGAATATTTTTCAGAATATTTAGTGAAAGCTCTCTTCTTGGATTTGTACCAATTTTTGTAGAATCTTCTTCTAATTTCATCTGATAAATGTTCAGCCCAAACAGTGGTTAAAGATCTTAAACCTCTTGGAGTTTCAACATAACCGACAACACCAACAATAACTAATTCTGGAGTATCAACAACAGTGGCAGCTTCAACAACTTCTCTTTTGTGCATTTTAGAACCTGGTCTGTCTAAATCTCTGACGATGGTAGTCATACCAGCTTTGTAACCTAAGAAAGCAGTTAAAGCAACTGGTTTAGAGTTATCATCTTTTGGGAAAGACTTACATCTACCTCTTTGCTTTGAAGCTCTCTTTCTTGGTAAGAAACCTAGGGAACCATGTCTTGGTTCTTCAAACTTTCTGTGGGACATCTTTAAATATAAATTAGTATTAAGTAACTATGTGTTGTGAAGAAGGAAAAGGAAAAAAAGAAAGAAGAGTAGAGTGAAAAATGGGAATCATCCAAGTATTTAAAATGAGGAAATTCAGCGAATTCAACAAAACTGAAAAATTTTTCAGGTTACAAATTTTAAAGTCGTGGATCTACTACTAAATAATAATAAAATAATTAAAACGCCGGGTAATATTCTGCTTGGTGTAAGGATGTATAAGTTGCATTTGTTTTAGAAACACGCGTTCAGGCGATGGAAAATCCTTATATTTTTGTATTGTGAACGTGAAAAAGGTAAAAAAAGAAGCGAAATTGGTTAAATTTACAATAAAAGAACAGAAAGGTAAAAACGGATTGCGCCGAGCTTATTATAGCTTTTCCTATACTTAAACTTTGGCGTTTATTTATTTTTGAGTTCGATATAGATATTGATTTGTTATCGTATTTATATTAATATTGATACCGTTTGTTATACCCAATATTACAAATTCTTGTTATGCAGGATTCTAGTTCAAATTTACCCTGGAATTTGAAATTGGCTCCGAGTTATCAACAATCTTTTCCCCCAGCTCAAGCGTCTACTCCTACTCCAATTTCAGATCAAATTCAAAGCTCAAATTCAAATGTAAATGCAAATATAAATTCAAATATAAATTCAAATGCAGTCTCAAATACAGGTGCAAATCAAAGTCAAGCACCATCCCAGATGTCAAATCAACTTCAGGTTCAGGCTTTGACTCAACGACAATTGCAAAATCAGAATCAACAAATAATGCAAAACAATAATGAGGCACAATATCAGTATCAACAACCATTCAATATAAATTCTCTTCAAAATGGCACTTTTCAGCCTACAGATCAATCTCAGTTGTTGCAGCAATATCCGGTAGACTATAACCAACAACAACAACAACAGCAACAACAGCAACAACAACAACAACAACAACAACAACAACAACAACAACAACAACAACAACAACAACAACAACAACAGCAGCAGCAACAACAGCAGCAACAGCAGCAGTTACAACAACAGCAGCAGTTACAGCAACAACAACAGCAACAGCAACAGTTACAACAATCAGATCCACAATATCAATTTCAGTATCAACAGCAACAGCAACAGCAACAGCAACAACAACAACCTTATATTAACTATCAGCAATCTGTTCACTCCCCTTCAATTTATCAGCAATATGATCAGTTTCAGCCAGTTTATAATATTCCAATGAATATGCCTGTTACATACGCTTCTCAACCGCAGCAACAACTGCCCTATAATTATTCCTCACAAATACCACAAATGCAAGATCAGTATCAACAACAGCCTTTTATTAACTATCAGCAGCAACAGCATCATCAGCAACAACTAGAGTATATGTATCAACAACCTGAAAATCATGTTCCTTTACGACCAGAATTAAATTCTCAAAATCAGATAAGCTCGTCTTCTATACAATTTCAACATCAAGATTCAAATAATATCCAAAACTCCAATCAATATTATAGAAATACCTCGGTTTCATCTCAAACGAATCTTGGAAGCACTGCCGTTCCTTCAAACTTGGTTGTGAATCCAATCCGTTCAACGAATTCAATTACCAGCGTACCTACCATGGCAAATTCGGCTGTTAATTCAAATACACATACAGCTACAAATACAACTATAGACACAAATACATCTAATAATACAAATGCCACTGCAAGTACGGCCATGCCTGATACAGTGTCAGAATTAATGGATGTGAACAATCCTTTTCACACTAATAATCAAATTAATAATTCAAATGCTCAGCATTATAATAATCAATTTGAATCACCCTCATTTCCAATTGTTTCTCATTTGAATAATAGTCATGAAGTTTCTCCTTTACCACAAAATAACGCTAATTTTATTAGTCCAAGCAATGATTCAGAAATGAAAATTTTAATAAGTCGTGCAAATAAACCCTCTGTTAAAGTTAATAATCAAAATAGTAATAATTTTGTTCATAAAAGTAAGGTTTCAAATAAATCATTAAAAAATAAAAATAGTGTAAAGAATCTTTCCATTAACCCAAGTGTATTAATGAATGAAAATACTAAATTAAAAAAGCCACCATTGACGTCATGGAGTGAAAGTAGTTCAACTTTGGTAAGTAATGATAATGTATCTGCGAATTTGCATGATCCACTTAATACACAAACTGAAATTAATTCGTTCGATAATCAATCATCTCAAGACCAATTATATGATCAAAATTTTCAACAGTCACCATCAGAATCGCAACCACAAAATCTAAATCCAGATAAAAATGCAGATATTGAACATGAAAATAACGTTAGTTTATCAACACCAGCTCCTAACTCAACTTCTATTCAATCATCAGATACATTTCATGATCCAATTAACTTAGCAATTGAACAGCTTCCAAATACGCTTGGAGAAATTCCAAATAGTTTGAATAAACTTCAATCTAACGATCGACATGTAATGACCAAAAGAAAGTATATTATCCGCTCACAACCAATTCCAACAAGGACAATTATTAAAATTATAAATGATTTTAATTCAAATCAACTTTGTAGATTTGTGGATCATACGTATAAAAATATTTTCCCAAATTATAATGCTCAAAAAGTTTTTGAAGATACAATGCGTAATAAAAATACTTTTGAAGAAGCTGATACAAAATTTATTAACTTAGGCTTAAAAAAAGTTTCAATCAGAAATTTTCAAAGGGTTGTTGAATCAAAATGGGAAAATTTAAGTACTTCAACTTCGATTGATTATTGCCACTGTAAAAATATCGTTTATTATGATAAGTATTTTAATTTCAAATCTTGTCCAATTAAAGATTGTACTAAAAAGGATACATCAGTTCCAAGAGATTCTACTTACAGTTGTCAAATTGAATGTTTGCATGGTTTTATTACTTCAATTTTAATGAATAAAGAGTTAAGATCGTTGATTAAAAACAATATTAAAATTCCAAAGAAAAATTCCGAAACAATAATTGAAAACCAATTAAATAATTTAAATTTAAATTCTATTCGGGATGGTAATATTTATAATGAAATTTGGGAAAAAGAAATTGGTAAAATTGATTTTTTATTTACTTTAACGATGTTTACCCCAAGAATTGTCGGTCCGACTTTTAGATCATCCAGTATGGAAGGTATCTTTTTTGTTATTAATGAATTACCAGAACATTTAAGATATAAAAAAGAATTTGTTTTTTTAGTTGCCGCTTTTGATGCATCTAAAAATAAGGACTGGCAAGCTCAACTATTGAAACCAATAATGGAATATCTTCAAGATATCAGTGAAAATGGATTCAAGATTTCAATTAATAAACATGATTATCTTGTTAAAATTAATTTAATATTTGCTATTGCAACTGATGGATTTAAGAAAAAAGGTTTATTAGATTCACAGACTGCAAGCTTCGATTATCAATGTTGTTATTGTCAACTTCCTAGAAGTTTGGTCCCTGGAATGCACTATGATAAAGGCGAAGAAATCAAAATTCTTTCAAACAAAATAATATATGATAATATTACTACAGATTTTATTAAATCAAAAATTGAGGATAATCAGCTTTTAGATGATTATGGTACTTCAAAAAAATGGGCAATGAAATTTCAACCAATATTATCAAAGTTACCAAATTTTGATGTTATGCGTTGTACATTACTAGATACAATGCAAATAACTTTAGAAGAAATTTTTTGTAATGGAATCTTAAGTCTGCTCAAAAATTATTTTTCAATTGTAAATGATAATTTTATGAAAAATTTGGATCAATTAAAAAGGCAAGTTATTGAGTCTAATATATTAATTGATAATGATTCAATTAATAATTTATTAAATGCAAATATCAAAGACGTATATTATAATCCAGGTTTGAAGGATTTAAAAGTTCTACAAATTTTATTTCCAGCCATATATCATAATGTTTTTGATGAATTATTTGATGAGTTTGGCATTAAAAGTGGATTACAACCTTCAATGGTTGTTACAGCTTTATTTTTAGAATTAAATTGTTATTTAATTGTATTGTTATCTAAAAATGTTGAAAAGATCAAAATCCCAGCTTTGTTAGAAAGTTTGAGGAGCTTACTTATTGAAATTGAAGAATTAGCACAATCATCAACTATTTTTAAAGAATTAAACAAGTTGCTAATTTTACCTATTCATCAGTTAACTCATATGTATGAAAAATGGCAAGATGTTGGAGATTTTACGGCAATTTCATATTTGCATTTAGATGAAATTGTTGAAGAATTTAACGATTTAACTTTACAAAGTCAAATTAGAAGAGCTTCATTGGGTAAGAGGGTTTCAATGAGAGACGTTATGAATTGCGTTGATGTGTATAATTTTGAAGTTCCAAATTATCCATGTAATAATATCATTGAATTTACTGACTCAATTGAAAAACAAATGTTCAATAAACAAGAAAAAAAAAAATTTCAAGATTTTAGAAAAAAATATATTCTCCATGAAACTTCAGATGAGATTTTTGATAGTAATTTGAAAATTAAAGAATTGAAACAATTTGAATCTTATGGTACATCAATTCATGTTGGAAAACATGATTCTTTTTCAAATTTTGCTAAAATTAGACAAAATAAAGAATATCTCACTAAAAGTTCTAAATTGAAGAATATGTTGGTTGAAAAACCTTGGAAATATATTTCAGTTTTAAAAGCTTTTAAATTAAGTTACCAAGATGACAAAATGAGTGAAAAGGTTGAGACAATTGTAATTGAATATAAAGAATTGTGCAGTAAAACAATATTTCAAAAAACAAACCCCAAAAGACCTAAGTTTTCTTTAGGGCATTACCTTACAGATGATTCTAGTAAAATTGAAAAAAGGTACGTTTGGTTGGATGACTATGAATTAATTGGTTTAAAAGTCATTGGAGCGGATAATTTTGTGTATGATCCTCTTCCAATGTTTAAAAGTGTTTTTGATTTTGATGAATCAATGAACGAATAAATGAGTAATGAATGAAATGGAACACCTCTGTATTTTTAGAAGTGTATAAATAATTTTTTTTTCCCTTGATTTATGTATAACTAGTTTTTGTTTAGACTTAAAACGATCAACTAATTAATCCGTACACCTGTTGCATCACCCCAATTGCATTTTTTCTAACAAATTAAATTTTTGAGTCACTAGTTATGTAAGCGCCTATGTAATTTCCTTTTTAGGCAACGCGGTTCTTGCAAAATTTTCCAGTTTTCAATGACTCAAGAAAAACTGCAAAATATAAATCCTTTCCAATTTCCACTTAACATTTTTCCAAATCAAAGTTTTTTCCTTTCTTGTGTTCTCAGTTTTGTAAAATCACAGATACATCGTCCCATAGTGTTATAGCTTAACTTAATCCGCTAGAATAATCAAGATAATCAAAAATCATTAGTAGATAAAGAAATTTAAAAAAGATACATATAATATACATACTTCAAATTTTAAAATGTTTTCATATACAAAAAATATTCTCAATAAGAGACTTTTCCCGTATGTTAGATATTCTTCATCCAAGACGTTAGATCGTGCTACCTTAACCGTTCGTGATGGTCCGGTGTTTAGTGGTTATTCATTTGGTGCTGATAAAAATGTGTCTGGTGAAGCGGTTTTTACCACTTCTTTAGTCGGTTATCCGGAATCTATGACCGATCCATCATATAAAGGACAAATTATTTGTTTTACACAACCTTTGATTGGTAACTATGGTGTTCCTTCTGGTACCGTTCGTGATCAATTTAATCTTCTTAAATACTTTGAATCTCCACATATTCAATGTATTGGTATTGTCGTTGGTGATGCTGCAATGGAATATTCACATTGGACAGCAGTTGAATCTTTAAGTCAATGGTGTAAACGTGAGGGCGTCGCTGCAATTACTGGTGTCGATACTAGACAACTGGTTTCTTATTTAAGAGAACAAGGTTCTAGTTTGGCTAGATTAACAGTTGGTGAGACTTATGATGCTGATGAAGACGCCGCTTTTGAAGATCCAGGTGCTGTAAATTTAGTTCATAAAGTTACCACTAAAGCTCCGTTCCATGTTGGAGCTCCAAATGCTAAATACCATGTTTTAGTTATTGATTGTGGTGTTAAAGAAAATATTTTAAGATGCTTGGTTTCAAGAGGTGCTTCGATCACGGTTGTTCCATATAATTATCCAGTGCAGAAAATTGCAAAAAAGTTTGATGGTATTTTCATTTCTAATGGTCCTGGTGATCCAACTCATTGTTCTTCCACAATTCACAATTTAAAAGAAACAATGAATCAAAATCCAGATTTACCTATATTTGGTATCTGTCTTGGTCATCAATTACTTGCATTAGCTTCCGGTGCGAAAACTGTTAAATTAAAGTATGGTAATAGAGCACATAACATCCCAACATTGGATTTAACTACGGGTAAATGTCACATTACTTCCCAAAACCATGGTTATGCAGTTGATGCTAAAACTTTACCATCTGATTTCAAAGAATACTTTATCAATTTAAATGATTTATCTAACGAAGGAATGATGCACAAAGAGAAGCCAATTTTTTCTGTTCAATTTCATCCAGAGGCAAAAGGTGGTCCATTAGATTCCTCTTATCTATTTGATAAATATTTTGCTTCATTAGAAGAATACAAAGTTAAAAGTGGCTTACAATTTGATGCTGATAGTTTATTGGTCGATATTTTGCCAAAGGAAAGGGTTATATAAGTTTTGAAATAATGAGTCTGTAAATTAATGAATAGATTTTTCTAAGATAGTTTTTTTGTCTTCATTTATATTAAATTTAATACAAATATTATTAATAAACTATCAGTAAATCTAATCAGATAAAACTTTTTTCAATTTGAAATATTTGCTATACTTCTAATCAATTCTTTTTTGATACCATATTTCCTAAATATTTACTATACAATAAATGTGATTCGGATTTTCCACCATGGTTATTGCCTTTCCCTCACAACAAGAATTTTGTAACAAACTTTTTTCCCGTCAAATTTTCAAGATATTTTTTTTCATTGTTGATTCTCCCTCCCCCCCCTCGTATACATCAACATAATAGAAACTTTATATAAGCGAGCAAAGGAAGTTATCACAGCTTCAATACCAATTAACATAGACAAAAGTGAAAACAAAATATGAGAGTTCTTTTAACTAACGATGATGGTGGTCCAAACGATTTAGCTTCTCCTTATGTGAAGTTTTTAGTAGAAGCAATTTTAAGACATACCAATTGGCAATTAACTGTTTGCGTTCCATTTTCTCAAAAGTCGTGGATTGGTAAAGCCCATTTTGCTGGTAAAGATGTTACAATAAAGTATATATATTCAACTATTGACAGTCCCGAAGATAATTCTTATCATGGACCATTTCCTTTCCCACAAGAAAAAATGAGAGCTAATAAATCTTTAATGGAATGGTGCTTAGTTGATAATGGTACCCCGGCTACTAGT
Source organism: Kregervanrija delftensis (assembly GCA_019155655.1). NCBI lineage: Eukaryota > Fungi > Ascomycota > Pichiomycetes > Pichiales > Pichiaceae > Kregervanrija > Kregervanrija delftensis. The sequence continues at coordinate 207,219 of JAFMZF010000010.1, read as the reverse complement.
ACCGACATTGGTATCAACCATATCTGTGGATATGATAATGTTGATTTGGTTATTAGTGGTCCTAATGTTGGTAGAAATTCTACTGCATTGTATGCTTTATCGAGTGGTACAGTTGGCGGAGCAATGGAAGGTTGTCATCATGGTAAAAGGTCAGTTGCGTTATCTTATGCTTACGAAAAACAATATGAAACTCCGGCTCCAATTTTAAGGGAAGCAAGTTTGATATCCGTTAGGATTATTCAGCAACTATACAATGAATGGCCGAGAAATGAAGTTGATTTGTATACAATTAATGTCCCCTTAAATGAAGAATTAAAAACTGGTGTAACCAAAATTATCAAAGCTCCATTAATGGAAAATAGATGGCAAAAGAGTTTATATATCCCAATCAAAAATTCAGGAAATAATGAGCATGCCGATATTGTTGACCAGTCGGTTACTAATGGTACAGTTTTCAAATGGTCACCTGATTTTGATATAGTGCACAAAGATATTGCTAAAAGTACCGAGCTAACAGATGGTAAAGTTGTTGATAATGGGCATGTTAGCGTTTCAGCATTAAAAGCATCTTTCAAGCACGCTAATTCTTTCAATAACGGTGAAATGGTTTTAAAATTACAGTAAGTTAGTACCTCTTTTTTCCTCTAAGTATTGCTTTAATTTATTTAATTGTAATAGGAAATTATCGATTTTTATAAAAAAATGGCAAGATACTAATAAGATTGAACTTTTTTTTAACAGGCAAGATGTTTCAAAATTATCACTAGATGAAAAGAATGTTGTTATCACTTATCCAAAAAGCTGTTATATATATGAACCATTGATGGCGTCAATCAAAAAGTATTTACCGTCTGCAAAAATTCATAATAAAATTCCGAATTTGAAAGATACAAAGCTTTTCCAGTATGGTGAATACGAGGACTTAGACCATGAGAGATTAATGATGGACCTAAGTTACATGACAAACTCTTATATCTACCGAAAATCATTAATTAGAAAACATTACCTCTCGAATACTATTGATGTCTATACTTCGAAACATCCCGATTCTATTTTAAATAAAAGTTTCCCAGAAAGTTATCAGTTTGAATTAGATTTTGCAGAATTTCTTGATGACGTTTTAGATGAAGTTTATGAGTTGAGATGTGCATTGAAAGAAAATGAAAAAGATTTAGCTAAAACTTTTATTTTGAAACCAAGCATGAGTGACAAAGGTCAGGGTATTCGTTTATTTCAAACAATTGATCAACTTCAGGCAATTTTTGATTCTTTTGATGAGGATGATACTGATGATGAGGGTGATGAGAATGACAATGGCATTATTATTTCCCAGCTTAGACATTTTGTTGTCCAAGAATACCTTTCAAAACCACTTTTACTTCCAGAATATCAAAATAGAAAGTTTCATATTCGTACTTATGTTTTAGCATCAAATAATTTGAAAGTTTATGTCTATGATCGAATGTTAATGTTATTCAGCGAACACTCATATCAAATACCAAATACTGGCGATTCAATAGAAATTATTGATATGGCTGGACATTTAACTAATACTTGTTTACAAGAAGAAACGGATAAGAATGTCGTCGTGGAATTTGGTAAATCTGTCATAAAGGATGATATGAAAAAGAGGGTTTTAAGAGAAATTCATGAGATTGTGGGGGAATTGTTTAAAGCAGCTGTAACTGTTGACAAAATTAATTTTCAACCATTACCCAATGCATTTGAAGTATATGGTTTAGATTTCTTAGTTAATGATAATTACGATGTCACTTTATTAGAAGTTAATGCATATCCCGATTTCAAACAAACTGGTGATGACTTAAAAAGTTTAATCTATGAACTCTTTGATGGTGTAATTGGTAAAAGTGTTGTTCCTTTTTTTGGCGGTGATGTTGTTGATGAGTCAAACATGTGTAAAGTCTTGGAGCTGACTAGTGGAAGACTTTAAAATTAGTGTCAAGTTTAAATATATTTCCTATATTTTTTTAATAAAATAATACATAATCTACAAACAAAAAACGAAATAAGAGAACTCTTTAGGCTATTTATCATTCATTCTTTGAGCATTCATTTGTTCTTCTTCATCTATTTCTTTGCACCATTTGTAAACATTATTTTTAAGTCTATTAGCCCTGATAAATCCCATTCTTATAAGACTCAATGATCTCACAAATTCTTCGTTTCTTTGTAAAGCGATTTGTACAAGTTGTCTGGACTCTTCAGCCTCTTCAAGGTTGGATATACCAAAATTGTAATCTTTTTCATATTCAGGTAAACGGAAAAATGGATCTTGTACAGGATCATCTGAAAGTTCCAAAGTTCCATCTTGACCTTGTTGTTGTCTCTCCATTTCTTTTTCCAGGTCTAAATGGTGATCATAATGGGGTAAATGTAAATTATCTGCTAAAATATTCTCTGGGTCATCACCTAAAAAAACATTCATTAGTTTACCTAACAAATTGACGTTTTCTTGTTCTTTTTCAATAATACGAATAGTCTCATCAGCTAAGCTTTCTAGATGCTTCGACTTATAGATAGCGTCGATTGATTTGATGTTAACGAGATCTGATGGGTGAGTAATTGGTCTTAAAATTTCGGCGATATCTAAACTTTGAAATATATCCTTTTGGTCGTCATCGTCATCATTATAATAGTCGCTATTGTCTTCATCTTCTGGTATTCCAAATTCACGATCAAGTTCCGATTGAATAATTTCAGTTAAAGGTATATTTTTATCTCTGTATACCAATCTGGGATTATATTGTTTCGACACTGGATCAAACTGGTGGATCGTAGTTAATTGATAATTATCTCTTGATGAAGAAAGTTTTGAAACACTGACATTATCTGTCGTTGTCAATAGTTTTGAACCTCTGTTGCTGTTAAAGCTGATTGGTCTGTTGTTTATGTCCGGTGGTATTTCACAAGAATCATCATTTTGAGCAAGACGATGCTTGAGTAAAAGAATCTGTTCCTCAAGCGATTCTTTCGGGGTTATATCGGTGGTCATAGTACTAATATAATATGTGTTTTAAAAAAAAAACATATACAAAATATGATTGACGGAAGATATAAAAAAAAAAAAGATTCCGCTTTTATTTTTTGGCTATTCATAGAATAAAGCTATAATCCGAGGCGTTCAGTAATGAAGTTGTTGTCCTTTATAATATAGTTCCCAATACTGCTGTAACAATGAGTACACCAGACGTTTACTACAATAATGATAAACATTCTTTTGGATTTTCAACTGCCAGATCCAGATGGCCAAAAATTTTAACTACTGCTATTTCTGATACTGTGTTGGAGTATTCCAAAGCATCGTCAAGTGCTTTGAAAATTTGCCAAGGTAAAGAAATTGAGCAGTTAATTAAACAATTGAACCATAGTTTGGGTTTAAATTCAGCTTTAGAGTTGTTTTCTGAAGAATCTATCCAAAAAATCCCTGGTTTGAAGTCGTATAATGAAACTATGGCTTCATTCAAACATCCAATTAACTGGTTAGATGGGCCATGGCTATTTTGTGAATGCTACATTTACAGGGTCTTGGATTCTTTTTTTAAATTAAGATCCGAATGGATTGATTTTGATATTTTTGAAAGATTGAAAAGAGAAACTTTCAAATCATCAGCAAATGGTGTCTACGAGCTTGCCATTGGCTACAAAACACTAAGTGAAGAAATTAACTCCACTACCAAAAGTCTCGATACAGAAAAGTTGAAATTACTATTTGAAGAATTCATTGATATTTCATTGTGGGGCAATGCAACCGACTTATCATTATTGGCTAATGCCACTCTTGAAGATATTCAATCAAGACAGGGTAAGGAAGCGAGAGAAAAATCTGCTAAAAATGTTCTTTGTAATGATTTACCATTTGCTTGGGAACGTTTGTTATCAGTTCCATATGAACAGAGAAGAATTGATTTTATTTTAGATAATGCAGGTTTCGAATTTTACACTGATTTAGTTCTAACTTTATTTTTACTTGATACTAAACTCGCTCCGAAAGTTGTTTTCCATTGTAAAACGAGACCATGGATGGTTAGTGATACGATGATCAAAGATTATCCTCTGTTTTTGAAGGATATGGTTGATCCATTGTTCTTTCCTCGACACTCTGAAGAATTAAAATATTTTGTTGACTCACTTGAAAACTACCATGAAAACGGTCAATTTGAGTTAACTGACTCTGAATTTTGGACCATAGATTTGGATTATTGGAATATCTCAGCAGAGGAAACTAAGTATGGTGGTTCCAAGTTATGGAAATATTTCCAAGATTCCACTTTAGTTATTGTTAAAGGTGATTTGAATTACAGAAAACTGACTGGTGATAGAAAATGGCCAAGATCAACCCCATTTATCACTGCTATTGATAAACTAGCCAAATCTAGTATCCCTATTCTTGCATTAAGGACATGTAAAGCGGATGTTTGTGCTGGTTTACCCGAAGGAGTTGATGAAAAATTGTGTGAGTATTGGAAGGGTTTGGGTAATGAGTTTGGTGAACTTTGGTGTTCTAGTGGTAAATGGGCCGTTATATCTTATTCCTCCGGTGAATTGTAAAGGTTTACATTAAATATATTATTATACTATTTATATTATTATTATATAGTAAAAAAACTAATATACAGCCATCTTGTTTTATTCTATTATATCTACTTGTTCTTATTATTGTTGGTTGGTCTAATCATATTCATCACAGGAGTGGGCGGAACCGGTAAAAATGGCATAAGTGGTGGCATTGGCATTGGAACAGGCATCATAGGAATTTGGGGTAAATTGCCGCCGACTGGAGCAATTTGATGTCTTTTATTACTAGTTTCTGCTTCTTTTGCTTTCCGTTCTTCAAGATATTGATCAACTTTCTTTTGTAATTCTTTATCAGGAATCAACGAATCTAAATAAACATCATCTGTTCCGCAGTTTGGGCATTTGAAATCACTATCCAATAATAAATCTTCAATTATTTTCCTGGAGTATATTTTATCACAGCATTTAGTTCGAATTGGTTCTTTCCATAATTTTCCGGTAACATCATCTTTTAATTCGCCATCTTCAACATCAACTCCAGCATCATTCCCATTCGCATCTCGGCTTTGAATTTTTTGATATTTTTCCCAAGCTTTAGTATCGGCAACTGCCACAACATATTTACCTTCATCTGTGATCATATAATTAACATTAGGATCATTAATCATTTCGCCGGGATTTTCAATTGCTTTCAAATGACTTTTAGGAATACCTGTAGTTTTCTTCACTCTAATACCTTCCCAATTTGGGTCATTGTTTTTTGGACAGTTTCTAATATGATGTTTACCCTTTTCTCCACATTTGTAGCAAATATAATAATCAGGAATATTTTCATCTAACTTACTCGAAGGTTTATTGTTGTCAACTCTTGTAGCATTGGCCATAGCAGCTTGTTGTTGATTCCATTGATCATCTTGTACACTGAACATCTTTTGAATCACATCTTCTTCATTACCATCTTTAACATCAGCTGATAATGGCATACTGTAAGTAGTACTAAGTGCACTTGCTAGTGTGTTAGTAGCAGCTGAACCAGTAGTACTCTTGATTAGTTTCGGTTTACCGGTTAAATATCTCTGTATGTTACCTTTCCCTCTTTTACTAGCAGCAGTACGACAAACTAGAACTGTTGATGATCTTTGAATGACTTCATTATCATCTTCGTACTGAATATTGGGATCCTCGGCATTATATATTGAAATGTTGACATCTGTTGCCGATAGTAATTTATTAGCATAAATTATTTCACGCTTGAGTTCAAACACAGTAAGCCCGGTACCATCAAACTTGATGTTGGATATATTTTCTGGCTTTTGTGACTTGAATCTATAGTAAATAACAGCCATTATTAGCAGTAAGTATGGTATATATTAATAAAGGAGAAAATTCACCAACTCATATAGTGGGACTTGGATATGAGAATCATGTCCAGAGAATTTTTTCCTATTTTGAGGGCGATTTCATTTATTTTATAAACCAAGGTTTCCTTCTGCTTTATTTGAACGATCACAACACAATGAACGGGCCATCATACTATGAATTCTATAGAAGAAGCACGTAAGTATTATTCAGGAAAATGACTTATTAATTACTGTATACTAACCGGTTGTATTTATTTATTTAGTGTTGGTACCTCCTTAGCCGATGCACTTGACGCATTGATTGTTGATCAAAGAATCCAACCTCAATTGGCAATGAAAGTTTTGTCTAATTTTGATAGGGTGACATCAGATAATTTACGCAATTCAGTTAAGTCGAAACTTACTTTTAAGGGGCATCTACATACTTACAGATTTTGTGATGATGTTTGGACTTTTGTCATTAAAGATGTCAATGTTAAACTGGACAGTGGTGAAACGGTTGATGTAGGTAAATTTAAAATTGTTGCTTGTAACAGTAAAAAGGCAGGGGAATCATGAATTTGTTTTACTTTGTCATCTATTTAATAGTGGTTATTCTGGGTTCGATTATTTTTGCTGTACAGTACTTTTAAATATTTTTGGTAAAAATAGCAATATTGTTTATGTATAGGATTAATAAATCTTTATATGAAATAATACACTTAAATGTAAAATTAAATTATACACTGGTGGTCTCTACAGACTCTTCTGCAAATGAAACTTGGGATTCGACTGGTAGTTCAACTTCTGTAGTAAGAGATTCAAAAAATTCCGAAATTTCGTAACTTTCAGTTGTTTGAATGGTGTAAATCGGGTCTTCAGACATTGATTCCGTGTTAACTTCCATTTTATCAACAGAATATATTTCTGATTCATCAATTTCAACTGAATCAGCGGAATTCAGTAAAGTTTTGGGAGTTAGTTCAGTGTTAGTATTTGTAGCAGGCCGGTCGGTCAATTTGGGAGCAATTTCAGTGGTAACCGCATCAATAATATTGTCCACTTCAATAACTGATTTACTAAAAGTCGGTTTATCTTCAACGACTGTCGCGGCATCTTCAATAACTTCATTAGTTTGCAAAAATTCTGATGGATATTCTTCAAGTGGTTCAGCGGTGACAAAAGTTTCCTCGGTAACGTATGTTTCGATAGGCTCTGTGGATGTTCCATTTATTGAAGCAGTTTCGGTGGTTTCGGCGTTCTTACTCGAACTTAGAGATGTAATAACAGTTTCAGTAGAAATAACAACTTCGAAAGAAGTTTCTATAGCCGTGATTTTCTCAGTTAACGTTTCAACTATGGTGGCAGTGACTTCCTTTGTAATTTCTCTGGTAATTTCTTTGGTTACTTCCCTGGTTAAAAGTGAAGATGATAAAGGTGATATTGTTTTAACGGATGGTTCTGTGGACAATGGAGTTGTTTTTATTGATTCACTTAATTTAATTGCATCTGACGTGGTAATTTCTTTTTTTGTTTCACTAATAGATTTTGAGATGGACTCTCCAAGAACAATTTTTGAAATAGATTCAATGGTTTTGGGTTCCAAAATTGATGGTGTCGCTTTAGAGATATTACTGTATCCAGTTGTAGCCGATTTTAAGTCAACATTTACCTCGGATAAAAAATCTTCGCTTTCTAGTTTGCTAAATGTTTCAACTGAAGTTGGAATTACCTTCTCAATTGTAGTTTGGTAAATATCGCCACTGATTGAAATAATATCATCATCAATAGTTTTCGCAGTAGGAATGTAAGTTGTTGTTGTTGGGGCACCATTTGTAAATATCTCTGTAGATCCAATCGGCTGAATGGTAAAATAGTTTGATGAATCTGCTGGTCTATAAGAATTGTAAACTTCAAACATTTTATCCATAGCTTGTTGAAGGTATCCATTTTTGTATAAGAATTGAAAACCAACGGACAATATAGCAACCAAAATAATAGATAACAAGTATTGGAATAATGAAGTAATTAAAGACTTAGAACTGGAAAATTTATCAGGTATTTCTGTAACATTGACAGTATTTGCAGCAGAGACAGATGCTAAATAAGTTCCATCTTGAGAGAATGTAGCTTTAGTGATGGCAAAATTATGGACTTTGTTTAGTTTTTTAATTAACTTCAAATCTCTAGTTCTAATAAGTAATAAAGAACAATCGGAGCCTGCTAAAACAATTAAACCATTAGAAACATTAACATCCATTGAAGTGATTCCTTTCAAATTTTTATAAACCAAACTTTGTTTGACGATACTTGATTTTGCAATTGAAAATTCGCCAACAACAAGACAATTATTCTTAACACCTGCAATGATAACAACATTATTATCTAAAAATTGGACCTTTGACATGGTGAAATCAATCTTGGATTTAAAAACAGATCTACCGGTGACTGTGGAAATAGCTTCAAAATGAGATGACGTAATATAACACATCAGTTTACCATCCGGTGAAATTCCAATATCCTTCACGTCTCCTTCTGTCACAATTTTGAACTTTTCTTCTAAATCTTCAGATGTGTCAACAATATAAACAGAAGAAGGGTTATCACTCATAACAATAATACCCATCAACCCATCCTTAGAAATTACGGTTATTTTTTGATAATGAGTTGTATTTATACTTGGATGAATTTGACAACTTTCAACAAACTTCAAATGTTCATTATGAAATTTAAATTTTCTCAGATGTTTGTTGACACCTTTCTTGATCATCATCGAGTTTTCGTTGATCCCGACAAGAATGGTACCATTGTTTGCATCTAATGACATCGGACAATCTTCTTTATCATTTAAGACCAACTCTCTGTATCTTTTTAACGGTTTCTTTTTGTTGTCAGGTTGAACCAACAAGGCTGTGATCTTGTTTGGAATCCCGTTATTCCCTTCACCACCTCCTCCTGCTGTCAATAAGATGTTGTTCGTAACAAATTTTGCACCATATATAGGATAACCCAAGTCTAATGAGTTACTTTTAAGTTTGGTCATGTCAGTTTGTGTATTGAAAGAAGCAAAGCATTATATAATAAAATTGTACAAATAAATAATTGAAAATTGGCTGAGTGCGAGAACTTGAAACTCGGCGTTACATCGTATTAGTTCTATTTTATATTAATATTACTATATATTACTAAGTATACATATATTTAAGCTGTCTATTTGTTGGTCTCCTCCTCATATATCTGTCCCTCCTTCTCTCTTTCTTCATCTTCCACAAAGTACTCTTCAAAATTAATGGTACGGTCCCCATATTTGTACAATTTACCACCTTTGGCTTTTAGTTCACCAACGTGTTCCTGTGTATCCTTCTCTTTATCTTGGTTTTCTTCTGTTTCTTCATTGTCTTCATTGTCTTCATTATCTTGCACATCCAATTCAGAAGAGTTGGTGTAATCTTCAATTTTCAAAAATTCATCTGCTTCAGTTTCCGGTATATACTTTCCTGTGGATCTCAAAGTTTCCTCTACCTCCTCGCCAAGATCATTACAAAACTGATCATCGCTCAATATAAAACTATAATCATCATCTTTACATAAAACATTGTATTTAATCCAGGGGAAACTTTGAAATTTCAATTGATCTTCTTGAATTGTTAAAAATGTAACTTTTAATCCACTATATAACATACTTTGTAACTCAAATTCTACGCTGACTAATTCTTCAACGTTGGTATCTGAATCTTTAACTATTGTTTTCCTTTCCTTTAGCTTAGTTAGTTCTTCCCCTAATTCAAAATAAAATAGATCATTTCTTTCCTGTTTTCCCCTTTCACTATTCTCCAAATGTCTTTTCCATAATTCTTTCTCTGTAATCAATGTAAATTCAGCTAACATTTCACCTCTCATTGTACCCGTCAGCTTTGAAATATTCCAATCCAAAGATTCTTTGTCCAAACTATGAACAACATCACCCAATTTTGTTTTAAATTTCATGGGTTCATTAAAATCAATCTTCAAAGTATTATGTCTTACAAGTAATGGAATGCAAACTTTAATATTAGTCATACTATACTTTCTTCTAAACGTGGTCACCAAATCCACTTTAACTCGTAATCGATATCCCCCATTTTTAGTAAAAATTCTGTAAAGTGGTTTAACTAATATTAAAGGTTGTAAAACTTCTGTATTTAAAATTTGATATGATAATAGTTTGAATTCACCATCTGGTGGAATAAATGAAACTGTATTTGAATTTAAATTATCTAACTGTACACATTGATGGTAATTGACATTATTAAAAATCGTAGTTGAAGTTGCCAGTGATTCATTCAATCCTAACTTAAGTTCTGGCATACCTGACAAATAACTTTTACATAAAATTTCGCCTGTTATTTGATTTAGAACAACTTTGTGAACTTTATGATTGAACTTAAATCTAAGATATTCATTGAAATTAACAAAAAATTCATTCTTGTTATAAAAAATACCCTTGGGCCTCCAAGATATTTTTGTTGTTGATGTACGTGAAATGGAAGAATTAATTTCAGTTTCAACTTGCTTCTCCATTTCATCAATTTCTGCAATTGTATGCGATCCATCGTAATAATCTTCTGGTTTAATCATCAATTTAATATATTCTTTTAAAATATTGAATTCTGATAGTTGTGGAATACCAAAATCCAATGTCTCATCAAATAGCTCATATATTAAAATATAGTTGTCTTTAATAATGTCTGAATCTATGTATGCATGTTCTTTATCGAAAAGTCTATAATGTAAAAAATAATTTTTTAATAGTTCACCAAATTTATAAAGAAATGACATATGACACATGACATCAATATCGCCTAAAACTGGAGACATTAATATTATGCCATCATATTTTAAATATGCAAATGTTAATCCATTAAGTTGGATTATTGGTTCTGATCTAGGAAGTGATGAGGTATAAGCCTTTTGAAATGTCTTCACAATGTAACCAGTGTTCAAATCCTCTCGATAATGTCGTTGGATTATGAGGTTAAATTCTCTATCTAAGATAAATATAGCACTGGACATAATCAATGAGTTACGTACGGAGAAACTTTAAAACTTGTGATAAACAATTGCAAATGTAAATATTTTCGAGGATTCATTTCGTGCTTGGAATTTATATATTGTATAAGCTTTAATGTTTTGACTAGCTGAAATGTCTAAGAATAAGTACATTAAACTTTCGTTGGATCAAGTATCAAAGCAATTGAGTCAAATTATTCCGATTAATAATGGTTGGAAGTTAGTTAAAGACCCAATTACAAATGCCGACACCATAACCAAATCATTTGTTTTCAAGAGCTTTGAAGATACATGGGCATTTTTAACTAAAGTGGCTATGAGGTCACATATTACTGGTCACCATCCCAAAATCATAACAGTATACAATAAGGTTGAATTGGAATTGTCTACCCATGATATCAATGGGTTGAGTGAAATTGATTTGAAATTAGCAAAAAGATTTTCCGATTATGCCTTAAAAATAGGTCAAAAATAAAGTAAGGAATATGATTTTAAGAATTTAATATTTTATGTAAAGAAAATATATAAAGATTATTTATTGTAATAAATGGGTATAAAGATAACACTGACAAATACGTCTATAAAACACAAAAGACAAAGGCAAAAATATAATATTTAAATGCAAATTTAACTAATTAGAAAGAGATTGACTTTTATCTTGTTTCAGTTTCTTTTCAAATTTTTCAAATTCTTGGATTGCAATTTCTTCCTCAGGATCCAAAACTGCTTTAACTTCTTCCACTTCAGGAACATAGTGCTTTAACATACTTTCGACACCACCTTTTAATGTGTCCTCACTTAAAGAACATGATTTACATGCACCTTGTAATTTAATATAAACAATACCATTAGCTTCATCAAAGGATCTAAAGTGGATATCTCCACCATCATCTTGCAATGCTGGTCTAATTCTTGTTTTGATTAATTCTTTAATTTCGTAGACAATATCATCATCTTCATCATTTAATGTGTCCAACTCTTTTTGAAATTTCTTCTCAAAGGCCGGTTTTAAAACTGGAACCTTGGCATCGGAGAATTTTGTAATTAGATCAATAACTAGTGGTGATATGTGTTTCCAATCTAATTCTGGATTGTTCGATAATTCATTATCAATTTTATTGACTGTGATAAAATCTGATCCAATCATAATAGATTTTACACCATTGATCTTGTACAATTCAGTTGCCAATTCTGATCTCTCATCTGCATCTGACAAACAATCAACTTCAACAGCTTGTGTGATACCAGCAGGTAAAAACTTCTCATCTTTAGCTATGAATTTGAGAGCGTTCTGCGATGGTGTCTCCAAAGTCTGCAGAGATATTAATCTTCTTGTCAAGAGAAAAGGTTTGTGTGTATATTTGTAAATTTTTGCTGTTCTTGCAAACATGATTATTCGTATCGTTATATTAGTCGTTAAAAAAAACTGTCTATAGATCATCTAAAAGTAGTAAAACAGTTTAAAAAGATAAAGAGTCAGTTTTACTCTCCTGCCTTGCTAGAAAAACTGAGGCCCATTACCGAACTCGCATTTGCCTCACAGACCAATTGAATTTTTTGCTGATGTCATCTGCCCCGATAGACTAGCAGCTGTCTTGAATGACGATGAAACTCCATCTGGAACACCAATACCCTGTGCAAAAGTCATTCCCCCAAGCGATAGTTTGCCCTCGTAGTCGGTATCTGCCTCTTTAACACATTCTTTCTTTAATGTTAAGTACTGTGTGTCGTACAATGGAATACTTTTGATACACAAAGATTTCTCCATGTACCAATTGGTTTCGCTAATCGGTTTACCGAGAACATTTTCAAAAGTATCAGATATGATCTTTTTAATCTTTGATTCTGATGGGTCTTCTTGATCAATGCTAACCATAAATGTAACTTTAGTGTAATCAACGTTGAGCATTGGCTCTTGTTTTTCAATTTCCAATGCCAGCTTATTTAATTTCTCTTTATCAATTTGGGTACTCTTGTTCGTTAACTCTTCCTCTACATCGTCATTAAATATTCTCTTACTACAAGATTCAATATCAGAGTCAAATATAACACCCATTAATCTAGTATGAGGATTAAACATAGCTTTGGGAATCAAAAACCCAAAACCTTTGAAATGTTTGAAGTTTTTCTTGGGAACGAGAACATTGACAACGGCAACACTTGAGTATTCAAATTTATTTAAAGTATCTTTCAAATCTTTTTTATTGACAAGTTTGGCTAACTCAGTTGCGCTAATGGTGGATCTGATATGATCATAGCTCTTAGCATCGCCATTTTCCATGATCACCTCCATTTTATTACTACTATTTTTCAACTCTTTAATTTCACTATCATGAATGATCGAAACATTATCAGGTAGATTTTCTTTGATTATTTGAGGTAATCTAAATAATCCACCTTGTAAGGCTAAAACTGGGAATTTTTTCAAAAGCGATTTAGTTTTGTTGAAATCTAAATCACTACCTATCATACGTTCATAACTTTTAACATCTTCACTTAATTCTTCAGGTTTGGTCTTTTGAAAAAATTGGCTAAACATATATTTTAGAATTGATCCATGTGAATCTTCAAATGCCGCCAAACGTGGCATAACTGCTCTGATACTTAATTTTGAAACATCTGCAGCATAAATACCGTACATTATTGCACTACCCACTTTTAAAATCAAATTTTCACCAAATCTACGAGTGAAAAATTCTTGTATTGTTTCTTCTTTATTATTTTTAATCAATTTAGGGATAAATGGTTCTTTTAAAAGACCTGAAATTAATCCTTTTGATGCAGAACTGGCTAAAAATTTGTATAATCCTTTACCGTCATCGGGAACTCTGATTAGTTCCCCTGATATACCTTGAGAATCAATTGATTCGGTTAAAATAAATTTTGAATTACCCTTGCTTGTTTTATGAATTCCAAATAATTCACTTCCGTGTCCTGTGCGATGTAAAATATCAATAATTAATAGAGTACCGGGAGAAACACCACGTAAAGTACGGGGACCTTTTTCTAATATTGTACTATTCCCCTTAATTTGTGTTTGCTGTGAATTTATCCAACCACCAATTTTACCTGATTTTTCATATATGTCAATTTTAACATCAGGACGTAAATTTCCCAAAAAGTATGCAAAAGTCAAACCAGATATTCCAGATCCAAGAACGGAAATGGTTGCACCCTTAGGTAACACTCGTTTGTTTATCAGTCCGGGCATTGGAGTGAGTATACCTATATATATGATAATGAAACAACTTTTAATGCTTCTAATGGGTAAACCAGGATAGAATCGTGAAATAAATACGAAAAGGGAATTTTTTTTTCTTGTGGTACGATAGTGAGAAGGTTTTTTTTCAACTTTGTCCAATTGCCTGTGCATAATAGACAATCCGATTTTACATAAAATTAAATATATTAATGTTTTTACATACTAATTTATACAGGAATATCGTATCTAAATGCTAGTTCTTTATATTCTTCTTCCAAAACATCATACGTGACCAGTTGATCTTTGTCATTATCACCAATACTTTTCTTGATAATCCATCTATCAGATTCATCATTTATTGTATTCAAAACATTGAAGATAATCAAATAATTATCCAATAACAATTTAATATCTTTAACATCTTTGAAAATAGCAATGGTATTAAATCTGTATAGTGCATCAACTGCACCTCTTAAATCACCTTCTTTTAGTCTTAAAGCGTAACAAACACGATAATATTTCAAAGCTGAACGCCAGTGAGTTTCAATATTTTCTTCACCCAAATCATAAATCAATTGATCAACTCTATCAAAATCTTCACCGTAAGAAAACTCTAAAAGTTTTGTTAATCGATTAATTTGAAATAGTTTATAAACAAAATTTTTTAAAGGTAAAATTCTATCAGCGGGTTGCATTTTGGTAATACTATCGAAAGCTAGTTTAAATTCATTCAATTTTAACGAAATTTGAAAAATTTTAGATAAAATTTCAGTATCATCCTGGAATGTTTTTAATTTAATATTTGCTTCTAATGATTGTAAAGATAACTCAAGTGCAATTTTATCCAGGCCCTGTTTTTCAAAAATTATGCTTAAATTAAAAAAATAATCAACCTTGGAATCATGCAAAATTAAATTAGCAATAGACCAAATTGGTCTCAAAAAATTACGTTCTTCATCTGTTACTTTTGAACTATATTGTGTAATTTCATCGGACGAATTAATAAAAATCTTCTTAGATTCTTCCCCGTTATCGAGCTGTATTAAAATAAGCCCGTGTAATAATGAACCTAATGGGGAATTTTGTGGTAAAAAACGAATTAATTCAGAAGCCAATTCTGGTTGTGAATCTGATAACAATGTAGAACAAATAAAAATGATTGCATTTGAATTACAAAAGTGATTTAATGAATCTGTCAAGATGTAATTTAAATTACTACTTCTAATTAAAACGCCATGATAGATATCATTGAAATATGATAATGCTAAATCTTGATTTGTTAGCGTTAAAATAATTTTCAATAAACTTATAGATTTGTATAAATTGAAAAGCTTAGTAAATAATTCGATCATCGGATCTGAAATATCAACTGTTAAAACAATCAAAAGCAATCCAATCAAAATACGATCAATGGATATGAGATCTCTTTCTAAACTTTTATGAATTAATGAGGTACCTAACGAACCAAGCTTAACATTCGAAATTGGCTTATAATCTAATAAGTTATCAAATGGTAATGTTGATAAATAATTCATTAATTCGAGAGCTGATGGAATTGATGATAATGTTGATAATAAGTTGGATGCAATTGATTCATTAACAGTGTTAATAATTGATTTATCAAAAATCATAGTCATTAATTTTGGTAAATCTGTGGATTTCAAATTAGAATCTAACAAATTTTTGATTTCATGAATTTGATTATTCGAAAAAACCTTGGAGAAATTTAAGATTAATTGAACTAGTTTTTGAAGATCCGTAAGATCAATATTTGCGTTATCAAAATCAGATCTTGATAATGTAACTGATTTACTAGCATTAAACAGTAATAGTTCAGATTTGGTCGATTTTTTAATAATTGAATACTGATTATTTTTCAGAACTAACAAAAATGGATCGTCTTCTTCTGAAGAACTGTCAATGGAGATCGCAAACAATCTTTTATTCGATTTAATTTGAATATCTTGACAAACATTAGTGAATTTTAACCACTGTTTCTTCAAGTTATTTAATTTATCATTATCTTCAATATTATAAAAAATAATTTGATTCATTTGTTCAATAATTGAAAGGTTTTCTAAATCTAGTTTATAATGTGAATTAAATAAGTCTACTGCTAAAGATAATGTTAGATTATTATAATTATACTGAACATATCTTAAACAATATAAATTTAAATCTTCGATATTAGTTGAAGTTTCAACATTACCCATAAATTCACTGATTATCATATCATTAACAATTGACTCGTTGGCAACAGAATGCCAATTAATTTGTCCATCATTTAAAATTTCACATTGTTGAAATAAAGTGCACTCTCCAAAATACCAAGCAAACCAAATTTTTAATCCTAAATATGAAGATTTAATTTGATAGTCCAAGGGTAGCCAAGTAGTATTTGGAATTGAAGGAGTTATAGAATGAATCAAATTTAATTCCCCGTCAATAAGTTTAAATATTTTCAAAAAACTTGACTCAACAGGTAAAAAAACTGTTAAAATATCATTATCAATATGTAGGAAAGATTTGGGTAAAGAAGGAGATAAAATTGAGGAATGTAAGTCTGAATCTAAAAACTCATTCATATTATAAACTTTTAGAACTGATTTTGAGGATAAAGACCAAATCGTTAATTTTTTATCTATTGAAAGTGTTAAAAACGTGTCTTCATCAAATTTAATTACATCAATGATTGATTTAGTTGAAACTGATTCCTTATTAAATTCTATTGATTCAGGAATACTTGTTTTATTGTTATTATTATTATCTTTTCTTTTCCTTGAAGATGAAAAGATATTAAATTTAAAACTATCAAAGTATGAAGTACTTGTAAATGGTACCACTAAATAATCATCTAAAGGGTTCGATCTTGATAATTTCAGCAATCCACCATCAATCAAAGAAATTAATGCAGTATTCGAATCAATTGGTTTAATGAATAACGGTTTTCTGTGGTCAAAAGAATAAGGCATAGAATAATTACACCAATTATGAAAATTTGTTAATTTAATAAAATCATTTGAAATAAAAGATTTTAAATTTAATTTTAAAGTAATCAAAATATCAATATCAATTAAAATATCAATAATTAATATTTCATTTTCTGATTCATCTTCCGATATGCTAATACAGTTATATCTAATATTTGAAGGGAGCTGGAAACTTATTGAATGATAATCTAAAGACAACGAATTATTTAAGAAAAATGGTGTTAAAGTTATAATATCTTTTGATTTATCGTTAATTTCATAGCTTAACTGTGAAATGATTGTATCTTTGGCACCAAGTGTATAAAAACTTCCAAAAAAACTAGAGCTTTCATTCATTAAACTCAATTGATTTAGTTGTCTTGAGAAATCATCGTCTGTAAGAGGTAGTTTTTTAATTGCTTTATTTATGTTGTGCGGTAATGTTATTAAAACATTTTCAATGGGTGGATCAAATCTAACTGGTATCTCAGTGTATAATGTTGGAATATTAGTCATTGTTAATTAATGGTGTTAATAACTGGTAAAATATCTATAAAATCAACAATTTAATCCAAAACACTAAAAAAATTTGAGAAACGTATCGAAACATTAGAGCGCCGGGTAACCTATTGTTGAACGCTTTAGTTTACTTTCTTCTGTTTGACTTAATTTTCAGTTAGAAGTATGATGATATAGTTTTCAATAATAAACAATATATGCTTTAAGCATGATATGCATAGATTTGTAAAAATTATTTAAACTTCAATAAAAAATGAAAAAAAATGATACAGACTCCACATAATGTAAATACTGTAATTAAAAACTAAAGCTTATTGCCCAAATTACAGAATTATCAACCAGAAACTATCAAAATAACTTTTTCTAGTTTTGGATAAACTAGGAAAATGTCTGATTTGTTTTAATAACTAAACATAAAACTTAATAATAGTTAAATATTTTCAATACCGGACATCTGATCTTACAGTTTATGAATTTCTCAAACATAATTCATTGAAAAGTTAATTTTCAAAAATTTTATATTTTTACATGGACTAATGTTTTAATTCAATAGTTATTAATTCTTATTTTATTTAATAATATCACATATACATAAATTAAACATAGATTTAGGTTTCTGCAACTTACTTCTAGTCGTGACACATCATAAGGTTTGCATCGCTAAATGAACTAACGCCAGAAATGTCCCACAAAAATATTTTAACTGGGTTTATACTTCATGTGACAAGTTCAAACTTTTATGCTCTGATCAACATCACCATCATAAGTATAAATGCAATGTATACGTCTACAAAAACCACTTTTCAAATATATATATAAACCCTTTCAGTATAACGATAAAATCCTTCCTATTCGAGGGGGACACGACTAACTGAATTTTCGTCAGTGAAAATTTTCGCCGCTGTCGTTTAAAAATGGTCTTTTTCCCACTTTGTGTTTGAGAAGAACACCATTTTCTTTTCCTTTTATTATAATAAACACAAACACATTTAATGGTAAGTCTTAAAACTAATCAATTTTATTTCAACATATAAATAGCTCCCTTTTAACCTGATGATCACAAACGTAAAATTTCAAACTAGAGTATATGACTACATCATGATCTCAAACTGTTCACTGATTTATTTGTTCCCTATTTTCTTTAACTTTTATTTGTTGAAAAGAATAAAATTTATATCCTTCAGGTACATGGTTTACTAACAATTTTAAAAGACATCTTTATTTTTAACTGAATAATTTTCAAATTTGAATTTAAATTTAAATTAATTTCAAACCTTCCTTTAGAAAAACTTATGAAAGGGTAAATTATCCCTTTTAATTAATTTTCCTTAACATGATGATCAAACAAAATATATAATGGAATTACCGGCTGATTATTAAAATGCTGAGAAATTTTGGCTGCTAACTGATAATTTTAAGGATTAATTTATTTTATGTGACTATTTTACTTTTATTTTTATTACTTTACCTTTTCATTAGTCTTTCTATTCTTTAAAAAGGTTTTTAAAGATAGGATTTGTTTTTATTTTTTTTTATTTTATTTATTAGTTTGGGAATTGACTAAAAATATTGTGCTGTTATTTTTTATTTTAATCTTTTTTTAATATGAGGATACATGCACTGGGCACTGATTATACATGAGTGACAATGCTTTTATTGATAGGCCTCAGAAACCTATCTCAACTGATTTTTTAAATTAAAGATTTGAATAATTTTTCGGCATAATTTTAGCATTTTTCAAATTAAAGGTTTTAATTTTAAAGAGGCTAATAATGTTCCTTTTATTTGAATTTCAATTGATGATACTCAAGATGACGAGTCAGATGTGTTGCACAATGCTGATAAAACTTTTTTTATACCATTCATGCCTAGCTGATGATTTTCAAAATTTGGAATATTACTTTACTAAAGTTCAATAATTAAAGAGGTTTAAAATTTATTGAAGGATCAAATATTCAGGCGAATTGTTTTTCTTTCTTTCTTTTTTACATTTCATTTTATTTGATTTTATTTGTACCTATTTTTTTATTTTTTTATTTTTACTTTTGAATCACTTGATGAAATAAATGAAATTTAATAGACAAGCATATGTCTGATTTTTCTTGAAGACAGATTTCAACATGTCTGATGATTTGATTTCTTTTATAAAGACTTGACATTATAATTTTTATTTTTTCTCAAAAAAAAACAAGGTTGTTTTAATTATAATGAAGGGTTTATTTTTATTTCTAAAAGTTTTTTTCTTGAAAACCATAGTATATGATGATTCAGCACAACTCACGACGGTCAACTGTAATCCACTTTTTGTTAAAGTTGGATATTTGATGATAATCCGGCCCTGACAGGCCGTGCCCCTGAAATCAATGGTTTTTTTTTTTTTTTGAAAAAATAAGATTCTTTTTATTAAAAATTAAAGAGATAATTAAAATAAATTATCTTCGTGTCATATACTTCAGGTGGAGTTTTAATGTGAAGATGAAAAACCTTTTAGTGATGACAATTTACCGTGTTTTGGAGTTGTTACTGTGATAAGCCAAACACTAAAACGATTTGCATGTCAGTCTGAATTTAGGTTTTAAATTTTATTTTCCTTTTTGAGTAATCTTTAATTTTTTTAATTTTTATATATTATCAAATTATTAATATAAAAAAATAGGCTTATTGATAACCATCATCGTCATCATCTTCTAATTTATTAAACAGTTGAAAATTTAAATCTGGAAAGTTTAATCTAAAATTTTTTTCCAAAATTATTGAATATTTGTAAAATGGATCTGTATTTGTTGTAGCAACTTTACGGAATCTAAAGATTAATTTCTTAATAAAATTAATCGTTAATTCATTAGTTTTTTCATTTTCCATTTTATCTTCACCTTTATCCTGATCTGCACGTTCATTTTCATTTTCAATAATTTCAATTTCAATATCAGTCCCATTCCCATTTTCATTCTCATTTGCAATTTCAATTTCTTTATCAAGTTCCTTTACATTTACCTTAATATTTCCATTTCCCGTCCTCTTCCCCATTACTTTCCCATTTCCTTTCCCTTTCCCCTTACCATTAACATTAATCTTTTTATTTTTGTCTTTATCAATTAAAATCTTTAAAACTTTAATTAAAATATTTGTTGAATAGAAAACAATTAAATGCATTTGATCCGATAAAAATGCAAAATACGAGTCATCTTGAATTGAATTAATTAAATTCATTACTCTACTTGCATGAAATTTAATTAATTTTAAACCAACCAAACTTTCACTATTAATTAAAAAATTTGAATTCAACTCTTTCAATTCAATTTTGTAATATTTTAAATTAATTAAAATCTCTGTAAAATGATAATCAATTTCAACGAATTCATTTGATTTTTTATCAAATAAGTAATTCCATCGTGTTAACCAATCTCTAACCTCTGATTTTGTAATTTCAAAATTCTCGTTTAAATTGAAAAATTTATAGCAGATAATATAAATATGATTTTCTGCAATAATTCTATAATCAAAATTTGTTGCAATACTTAAATCAAAAACATCTTTTGGTTTTAGCATCTCTATTGAAAACCATGATTTACGTCCATAAATTAAACAGTAAGCTAATTGGACCATCAATAAAGTATTCCAAATCCTATGTAATGATAATAAATTGAATTCAGAATCTTCATCCTCATCATCGTCGTCATCATCATCATCAACTAAATTATCTTCCTTATTTTGTATTTCAATATTTCTAATATTACCCCCCATTTTAATAATACTATCTTTCCAAACTTTTTCTAACGCATTACCATACATTTGGTCCAACATACCAAAACCATTTAACTTATTAAATAATCCCATTGCGACTCCACTCAAATACCAACCATCCATTGATAATTCATTTTCAATATCATCATTATTAACATTATCCTCATTTTCATCATCACTCATACCAACACAATAAATACTTAAAATAACTAAACACTGTAATTCTTCTAATCCACAATCCGTTCCCGAACAAAGTTTCAAAACTTCAATTCTAATTATTTTCAATAAATCATTCCAAATCCTATTTTTTAACCACGGATCACCATATTTTAAACTTAAAGCACAACTAACAGTTAATAATAATGGACAGCGTTGTCTAATTCTATTTAATAATTTTTTTGTACTAATCGAATTTGGTAATGAAATCCACCTATTATATCTATCTCTAAATATTGAAAGTAAATGATGCGCTTGTTTATAATTCAATAGACCAATGGATATAACATCTGAATAATTAATTGGTTTAAAATGTGGAGGTAAAGACTGTCTAAATAAAGATTTTGGCAACAAATTAAAACTTAAATTATTTAAAAAAGTTAGAGGAGATAAGCTTTGTGACTGAGTCGGGAAATTTGTTAAATTAATTAATTGATCCTGTTCATTTAAATTGGAGGGTAATTTTCTAATTGGTAACATTGAAGGCAATATTGAAGGCAACATTGAAGGTAAAATTGACTGATTAATTAAAGGTGATGAAGCCGTCGTTAAATTAAGACTATTATTGTTATTGTTATTATTATTGTTATTATTTAATAATTGTAAAATTAGTTTAACATCTGAAGATATTTCTAATATTTTATGAGAAATATTTGAATTATCTTGATTATCATTTATATTATTAGAAGTTACATCATCATCATTTGAAAAATTTGAGATTGATAATTGAGGTTGAAATGGAAATGATGGTAAAATTGAATTACTTAATGACTGATTGCTATTCGAAATTTTATCTATTTTTTTTGAATTAAAATTTAAATCCAATTCTAAATGATCCTTCAATAAAGAGCAATTTAAATTCAATGAAAGGCAACGTAAGCAAGCAATTGAATTATCTGAACGTAAACAACGAGTTTTTTGTTGTCTACAAAATTCACAGGCTTTTGAAGCACGAGTATGTGGTCTTCTTTTCTTCTTTTCAGGTTTACTAATTACCCCTGATAATATTGTCTTATCAAAACTCATTTGGACGTCGGGTAATGGTACTTGAATATAATTGAATTGATTTAAAAACTTAAAAATTTATGAGTATATGCTGAAAAATATAAACAATAAATCTCACCAAGAAAAACTAATTCCTAATACATTTTGATCTTTAATCAATTTTAAATCGATCTCAAAATATTTTCAAAATACTTTCAAAGTACCTCTTAAATAAAATTTAAAATTTCTATTTAATATTTAATATTTAATAATACTTTATAAATAAGATAAAATAAAAAAACAAAACTAATTTCTTCTAAATCATATGTAAGAAAAACAACAAAATAAATAAATCAATGATTAGTTTTTAGCTTTGATACCGAAACCAGCTCTAACAGCGAAGGTAAATGAAGCACCTAATGATAAAGCAAAAGCAGCAAAATATGGGATTAAGATTAAGTTAGCATTTGGGTGAGCTCTCCAAAGTGGTTTGGTAGCAGTTTGGTAATATTTTTGCCATTCAAGAATTCTTTGTGGGTTCATTTTTGACTATAAAATTAATAATAAATAAGTAAATTATGTTAGTAAAATGCCTAAAATGTTTCTAAAATTCAATTAACTGAATATTCTGTGCTATTTTGATATTTGTCAATTTAACAATAAGTAAACTTAAATTGAATAACTAGTATTGAACTAAATATGATTACTCAGGAGTTAAATATTAATTGGACATATCGACATTTAATCAATTGAAATTGTATCTGTTATTGTCTCCCGATTCCATAAATATGTTTTCCATGTTAACTTTCTAATTTCATAAAACATGCGTATAACTAACTGTGTTCGGTACAATCGAGTGTAAAAATAGCATAACAGAATAGACACCGAAATAATACAAATAATAGAACATTGATTGGTGAGTCTACATACTGATGTGTAAGTGATTTTAAAGTGTAAACAATAAAGATAAAATAAAGTAAATCTATAAAACTCAGTGGATATAATACAAAAACTAAAATTTTCCCTCCTTCTCATTCTCACACCACCGGGGAATCCAGCACCAAAATCTCGCCAGCCAATGAGAACTTTGCAAATAAAATAACAGCGTCGATAGACTTAAAAATAATCATTATCGTCCGCAGTCCAGTCGATCGACGCGTCTTTCAATTTGGCCATTACAGCTTCAATTGCAGCATTATCTACTTCAATCTCCTCTTCATCATCATAATCATCTTCTGTTTTCTTATTAGCATCATTAACATCATTAAATGCAAAATGTTTATGTGTCTCCCTAACTGGTCTATACGATGGATTATTATTTTTGCCGTTTTTGAGAGCATTAGCATTAGAATTACCATTTTTATTTCTATTCTTATTTCTATTTCTTTCTTCTTCATATTTGTCTTTATGTGGCATTTTAATATGTCTTTCCTTTTCATTTCCAACTCGCTTACCATCATCCCATTCCAATCCCTTACCAGATTTTGCTTTCCTAATTCTTTCTCTTTCTAAATCTCTGATCTTTCTTAATTTATTCTTTTCAGTAACTTTATGTTTATCTGCAGTTTCTTTTTCGTTACCACTGGAATTTGGTGGACTCATTGGTGTTTTATTATCAATAGTTTTTGATGCCCATCTTGAAGATAAATCTGTTTTTTTAACATTTTTTTTATCGCCCAATGATGGTTCATCAGTACAATTGATATTCTTAACATGAACTGCCTTTTTCTTATCAGCTTTCTCCCTTGAAGGTGGTGGTGAAATTATATTTAAATCAATATCCATATTCTTATTTGGATGCTTTTCTGTACTTTTGGATTTAACATTTTTTGGTCCTGTAGGAATTGTATGCTTTAATTTACGATTGTTATTTTCTTTATTGCCTTTAAAGTTTTCTACTGGGAATAATCTCTGTGCTTCTTTCGATAATTTGGATTTTGGGATTGGAATAATTTCTTCTTCTTCCACTTCCTCCACTTCATTATCATCGCCATCAGATTCAGAGACATCTTCATAATCATCATTATTATCTTCTAATACGTCCTCCGTTTTTTTACCATAAACCTTCTTAGCAATTGAATCTATTTTCTGTAACGAGTTACTAGTTTTCTGTAGTGGATTATGTTTTAAATCTTCTTCAACAGCTTTCTTAACCAAAGTATCATCAGTTGCCCATCTTGAAACAATACTCGTTCTTGTCATTTCAATGTGTTAAATCGTCAATATGTTTAGCAAAGAGTGTAGTGTAGTATGAAGTCTTGATTAACTTATATTACTATGTTTGATAAGCATATGGAAATATATAAAATAAAAAAAATTAAGTGAGGAAAATTAAATTTTTGTCACCTTTTTTTTTAGTTCATTTAACTTGTAACTGAAAATCAATTTTAATTCATTTTAAATACTTTTCAAATCTCTTTTATACCTATTTTTTTTTATTAAACAATGATTAAGTTAATTTTTCTAAATAAATCAAAAAAATTTGTTAATCCAATATCAATTAGATTTCTAAGTAATACAAAAATAATTTTTAATAATGATTCAAGAAATTCAATTGATGGCAATAAAAAGGACAATAATAGCAATAACAATAACAATAGCAGGGAAAAAGATAGGGAAAGTGGTATTGGCAATGATTTGAAAAAAAAATTAAATTCAAATTCAAATTCAAAACAAAATAGAATCATTTTACCGCCATCATTCAAAACATCATCTCCAATGATACCAGAAAATCAACTATCAGATGGTGAAAAATCACGTATTCTAAATGCAGTTGAAACTGCAGTCTTAAACCCAACAAGTTATAAATCAAACTGGTATTCTCCATTTGTTAAGTTTTTTATATTCTTAATTCCATGCTTTATATTTGGTTCAGGATTTGTAGTTTATGAAACGGTTATTAATAAAAAACCAGTTTTCTTACCAATTTGTATAAACTCTTCAATACCACTTGAAAAAGTTTCAAATTTTGAAAATATTGATGTGAATTTAATCAAAGAAATTTCAAAAATTACAATTTTAAAAAGATTGTCGTTAAATCATAAAATTATTGAGAATTTTGGTTTACCACTAACATTGGGTGATTATGAAGATTTTGAAATTAGAATCGAGTTTAATAAATTAGCGATTGAAGGTATCGAAATTGATTTTAGAGAATCATGGTTCAAACCAATTATAACATATAAAGAAATTGATACACCAATTCTACCAAATGATTTTAATAAATTTATTCAACCATTAAAAGTTAATTTAAATGGTGAAATAGATGAAGATCCAGAAGATGATAATTTTTTAGAAAAAAAAGACTATAGATTAAAAATTAGGGCCACAATCAAGGTTATTAATGAGCAATTACATAGAATTGATCCTGGTTCGGGTAAAATCACTTTCAATGCTGAAATTGATTTGGATCATACAAAAATGATAAAAATTACTTCTGCTTTAATGACTTATAGAAATAAAAATGGTTCTGGTTCGGGTGGCACTTTAGAAAAATTATGGTAAAACAGATTAACTAACTTATTATCTATTATAATTTAATACATATATATCATCTTTATAAAAATATAACACGATTTATGATTTTATAAACTTTAAAATGGAAATATAATCGAGTTTTATCATCTCATTTTAATAATTTTCATTTTTTTCATTGTAAATCTTTACAGTATACATTTTGCTTTCCCCTACTAACGAAAAATATGTCAAAAATCAAAAGATTTATTCAAAAAAACGGTCTTCAGTATGTTTTGCCATATTATCGCAAAGTTTTTGCAACGGTCAAAAATAAATGGGTCGGTAAAACAATTATTGAAGTTATGAAAAATAATTTCATTGGTCGTGATTTATTAAACTATGAAAAAATGATACATTTAAATCAACTTTTTCTAGAAAGAAATAATATAGTTATTAAAGGTTCAAAATTACTTAAATTAAAATTAAATAAATTTGATGTCATCAGTAATCCGATTCATATACATGAATTACCAATACCTATACCAATTTTGAAGACAATTTTTGAGAATAATAATTTACTGGTAATTAATAAACCTGCTGGTATACCGGTTCATCCATCAAAAAATTCATATAGATTTAATAGTGTTATTAGTTTATTATCAAAAAATGAACCCGAGTTTTTAAGTTCAAATGATTTAATGCATTGTCATAGATTAGATAAAGATACCTCTGGTGTACTGATATTATCTAAAAATAAAAAGACAAATCAAGAAATGATTGAATTAATCAGTGATAAAAATAAAGTTACTAAAAAATATATCACTCGAGTAATTGGTGCATTCCCTAATAATAAGATAATTTGTAATGATCCAATTGTTTTCATTGATTTAGCTAAAAAATTTGATGCTAATGGTAAATGTAAAATCTGGAATGGGGAAACACTTTTTGAAAAAATATCATATAATAAAGTTACAAATCAGAGTATTGTATCCTGTACTTTAAAAACCGGTAGAAGACATCAAATCAGAATTCATTTACGTAATTTAGGATTTCCAATTGTTAATGATTCCCTTTTCGGTATAAATGGTATTTTGTCTGAAAAAATGACCAGGAAAGTTACGGAGAAGCAATTTAATTTGTTAAGAATTAAATATGAAAATAAATTAAAGGAAAGAGAAAATTGGGTAATTGAAAGCACTTGTAATGAATGTGGTAAAATAAACTACGTTGATCCAAATGCAAAAAAATTCATTAATTTACATGCTTTAGAATACAAAGCAATTGATGGTTCCTGGAGTTTCAAAAGTGAATTACCTGAATGGGCAAAAGAAACAGTATGAATTAGATAACAAATCAATCATGATTTTCAGAAGTATTTATTTTCGCATGAGCACGCGTTAGTGTAAATTATACTGGTAACGTAAAAAAATGAAAAAATATTTCATTTTCTTGCTTTGAAATCGTTCTCTTCCTTGTAATAGTAAGTGCTCATTATGACAGGGGCATTTAGGGATTCTTCAGAGAATGTAACAGATCCGACCGATTGGACTAATACAAAATTTCCAGCAATGAAAGACCTTGATTCATTATTAAGGTGTCAAATATGTAAAGATTTTATTATATCTCCAGTGTTAACAACTTGTGGGCATACTTTTTGTTCAATATGTATACGGCGTGCTATATCAGATAGTAATAAATGCCCAGCTTGCCTAGAAGAGACTTATGAAAGCGGGTTACGCAAAGTTCTATTATTGGATGGGATTGTCCATTGGTTTACAGCAAACAGAAAAGATCTACTGGATAATTTGGAAATTAAAACTGAAGATCCACAAGAAACAGAGATTATTGACGATAGTCAAAGTGATAACTGTAATAATGAATATTTGAAGGAGTCAGAAGAATTAGCAGAGTGCCCCATTTGTGGTACCTTTATGCCTTTGGAGGATATTCAAGGTTCCCATATTGATAAATGTTTGAAAAATCAGTCAAACAACAAGAATAATATTGATAATAATAACGATACTGAAAATAACATAGCAAAATCTAAGGTCTCAAGTTTTTTTAACAGATCTAAATCAAAAAGACATAATGAATTATTATCATCACCAACAAAAACACAAACACCAACACCGACACAGACACAGATACAGCCCGATTTCATAACTCATAAACAAAGATTAGCTAATTGGGATCCATCTTTGTCAACACAAAAATTAAGAGAAAAGTTAGGTAACCTAAATTTACCTTTAAATGGTACCAGAACACAAATGGAAAATAGATTAAAAGAGTATATTAATTTGTATAACGCAAATTTGGATTCTTTGCATCCTGTTCATGAACGGGTCCTTATTAATAGATTAAAAAAATGGGAATTGTTGATATTAACAGATAAACAACATAATAAATGTCAAAATATATCAAGTCCTACGGCAAGAACTACACCTGATAGTGACGATGCTTCGGATAAAAAACGTCAAAAGATAGAAAGGAAAGATTGGATTAAAAAACATAATTCACAATACACAGATTTAATCCAACAAGCAAAAATTAACATGAAGAAAATTAAAACTGACAAAACTAAAGAAGGAGAAAAAGGAAATGAAGATGAAGATAGTAAAGAAAAAGATGAGTTTACAGAAGATGATAAATAAACATTACTCTTATAGAATTAAAATTATATTACTATTATTACTTGAACATCTCTAAAATAAATACGTAACTTGCGGAATAGCATTACTGTCCTCTAATAATAATTGCTTACTCTCTATCAGCCTTAAATCTGGAATATATATCTTCTCATTGATAGTTCTCTTTTTTGTTTCTTTATCAATCTTGGATATTTCGTAGGTTAGTTCCAAAACATTTTCTATCGTTTTAATAGTTTTACCCAATGAAGTTACTAAATCAGTAGAACATTTGAAAAATTCATCTGTCAATATACCTAGAAATAAATCCCCAGAACCAGAGAAAACTGCATTAACTTCACTGACTTTATAACAACACACTTTATCTTTATTTGTTCCAACACAGTACATTTGATTGTTAAGTGAAATCGAAGTAATAACAAGATTTTTCACTGAATTATATTTCTTCCAAAAAACATCCAAGGCTTCCTCTAAGCTGTCCCAGCTATCAATTTTTATAGCTGTTAAAACTTCCATTTCAAATTGATTAGGCGTAAGTAAATCAATAATAACTTCGCCATCACCTAATAGTTTAAGATAAAGATTCTTAATATTTTCACTAACATATAGCTTTCCGTTATCTCCCATCACTGGATCCATAACTTTCATAACATTTGAAGGCAATTTCTTCAACACATCCATCCATATAATCTCTAATGTTTTATCATTTGCAACATATCCCACGATGACGGCATCATAAACTTTGTCCATTCCTATCTTCACTAACCCCTCATAAAGTTCACCAACTAAATTTGATGGTACTGGCCCACCATAGAATGTACCATGTCCTGGATGTGTGGATAAGTTGGTTGTATTTATACTATCAATATTCCAATTGCGTAGATTCAATGGGAACTGAATGGCATCATTACCTACACTTCCATGTACGACATGCGATGAGATTGATAGTAAATTTTTGACAGGTTGAATTCCAGACAGTATTTCTGATACAGTAGTCATTTATTATTGTGCGTATTGTTATACGGATATTATAAATTTAATAAAGTTTATAAAAATCGGTTAGATCAAGGTAATACAATATACCTATATCTTTTTTTAGTGGTTCGCACGAATATGGTAATAACCGCTTTTCATTTTCATCAAAAAATTATTTTTAATCGTAAAGTAAAAGTAAATTAAGACATTAATTAAATATTGAATGCTATATAAAAATGTATGATTTGTACCCGATAATTTCTTTAAGCATCTTTTAAGCCTAAAGACAGTCCCTTTTCTTCTCTTTTATGTGCCAAAGCTGCAATCACAGCAGCACCGACACCCGAACCATCATGCGCCTTGACTATTTTAATTGGATGGTCTTCCATTTTCATATCTCCCCAACCAAATACATCACTCAAACCTTGAGCTGCTCTTTCTGGAAAATGTGGGTATTTCATAAAAACAGAACCATCTGCAGCAATATGACAATTTTGGTAATTCATTTTCTTACAAACAGCTGATATACCACAGATAGACAGCCTTGCTGCTCTGGTACCGATATATGATGCAACAGTTTTAGCAAATTGACAATCTTCAAAAGTAGCATTTGTCATTCCTAATTTTTCAGCAAAAACTTGTTTCGCCTGTGCTAAATCCTTTGAACTATCGGATTCCAAATATGATAAAAATGAGGTGTCCAAGAAATATGGAGTTTTTAAGTCTTCAATAACCTTTTTACTTGCATTCTGTAAAAGCTTTCCATTCTCATATTGTTCTAATAAAATCATTCTCAGTAATTCGCCCAAATAATAACCACTTGTCATTTTTTCAAAATTTTGCTGTCCTGGCCTTGGTGATTGTTCATCAATCTTGATATCGTATTTTGTTCTTGGAATAACATGGTGACCATTATCAAATGAGCCGTATTCACAATTAATTAACATTGGAGAATCACTTGGAATATCATCAGGTAATTTACCTTGAAGTTTCTTAATATTCGCAACCTTATCATAATAAGCACCGTTAACACCGGTACCAAAAATACAACCCATTTCGGTTAATGGATCAATATATCTTGAAGCAACTAATGTCCCGCAAGTATCATTAATCAAAGCAACAACTCTGATTGGTAAACTTCTCTTATTAATTTTTTCCATTAACAGTGGAACGACATCATGACCTTCAACGTTAGGAATATCAAAACCTTTAGTCCATCTTTGTAAAATACCCGAATTAATCTTGGATTGAGTTGCAGGGTACGAAAATGTAAAACCTAATGGGAAACATTTATTATCTGGAACCCCGGTTGGGTGGTTTTCGGCAATGAATTTTCCCAAACACTCAGCCATAAAATCAAATAAAATATTTCTATCTTTGACAACTCTAATATTTTCTGGTAACCTATAGAATGCTTGTGTTGTAACTAGTTTATGATCACCTAATAAATGAACCATAACAACCCTTAAATTTGTACCACCTAAATCCAGAGCCATATAGTCACCCTTTTCAGTACCATCTGGATATTCCATAACCCATGCAGCATTCATTGGAATCCCCAGAGGATCAGTACCATCACTATTACCTCTATCGAGTTCTTTAATGAAGAAATTGATAATTTTTTGTAATTCTTCACCAGGAACCCAAAAGTCGGATTCTAGACGTTTAAGTTCATCACCTAGGCTTTTAACTTCGATTGTCATATTTTATTCTTTAAGTATTGTATTATTTGAATATTTACTTTATTCAAAATTTAAATAATTTTCTTAAAGATCTGTTTTCAAAAAATGAAAAAAAAAAATTGGAACTGTCCATTCTTATATACACGAACTGATTCAGCGACCACATTAATCGGATGATATGGCGATCGGTGGATTTCCGGGGCCCCAGTAATTATATAAGTTTTTTCCGAACGCGGAAGAATAATATATATTGTGTGGGGGGTCATTTGGGGAGTGGGGAGACGTCATTTTATCCGTATTTCTCACAAGATGATTATCATGAACATTTGTGGTTTACAATAAGATTTACGCCTGTATTCTAAATTCTTAACTATATACCTATTTATGAAACAAAGCAACTGCTTTTACACTTTTTTTTGAATGTGACCTCCATCCTCACAGAGCTTGTAAAACATCGACTCACTGTTTTTTAATAGTGTTTTGGGTGCATCAAATTCAGCCACTTCACCTTTATCCAAAACCAAAATCCTATCGCTATCCATAATGGTATCCAATCTGTGAGCAATAGTTAAGATAGTCAAGTGGCTGAATTCGCTTCGAATTGTCTCTTGTATGATACGATCAGTTTCTGCATCAACACTGGACGTTGCTTCATCCAAAATTAAAATCTTTGATGGTTGTAGCTCCAAATTTTTACTTTGCTGAGATTTCAATAAAACTCTAGCTAGACAAAACAATTGCCTTTGTCCAACAGATAAATTCAATCCACTTTCACTGATTTTAGAGTTTAGAGCTTCTTCCACTTCTTGATCTGCTGCCATTTTATTCACTTGGTCTTGTAATTTAGACATTTTAATGGCCTTCCAGATTTGATCATCTGAATATTCATTAAATGGATCTAGATTGTAACGAATGCTACCTTCAATACATTGGGCATCTTGAGGAATAATCGATAAATTTTTTCTCACATCGCTCAATCTTAAATCACTCGTGTTGATTGCATCTATCTCTATGTGCCCTGATATAGGTTCAATAATTCTAAATATCGATAAAACCAAAGATGATTTACCTGCGCCTGTTCTCCCGACAATACCAATTTTTTCTTTTGATTTTATGGAAATGGAAATATCCTTTAAAATCGGTTCTAATTTTTCTCTATATCTTGTAGAGTAGTGATCAAATTTAACTGTTCCTTCATGAGGCCAATTTAACGGAGGTGTAAGTAATTTATTTTTAACTGCTTCTTCATCACACTCTGGTGGTAGATTACAATATTCAAAAATACGTTCACAACAAACAACATCAGATTCAATTTCAACTGATCTTCTAACAATAAAACTCAAACTTGATGTCACCCTTAACGCATAACTCATAATCAAACCCAATAACCCAGCACTAAGTGGATTTTTAGAAGAAAGTGAAAACAAAGCTAATGAAGAAGTTGAGAAAATGATAATGGAACCAATAAATTGTAATCTCGTAGATAACCATCTGTTTACAGATTTCAGACAGTAAGCAGACACTTGATTTAGATCAATATTAGCTGCATTCAAATATGAAAACCTTGTATCTTGACTGTAGGCACGAATAGTTTCACAGCCTGTTAGCGACTCTTGAATGTGAGCAAAAATAGGACTCTTGGAAATTGAAACAATTCTTTTCAAATCTCTAACGGTGGTAACATAGTACTGTTGATAATAATGGTAAACAACAGACAAGAAAATAATAATCAATAAAAATAGAGGCATATTGTAACCAATGATTATCATAGTAAACAGTGTTTTAACACAAGAGCTAAACAATCCAGAAAAGACCCTTGGTAAAGCACTATCAACTTTACTCATATCTTGACTAAATCTATTCATTATTCTACCCAGCGGTGTAGTTTCAAAAAATGATAAAGGTGAACTTAAAATAGCTTTTGCCATTTCAGAGTGCATCTTCTTGGAAGCACGAATGGAACATAACGTCCACATTGCCATTGCTCTCAACAATGTTAAAAATCCTGAACCTATTCCTAGTAAAGCATAAATTCCAACATACATTAAAACATCTTTATTCGAACCTTCTTTATCATTTCTTTCAGACCAAAACATTAACCAATAATTACTTGCAATCGATAAACCAACAGTTAAAACAACCAATCCTAATGTCACACTAATACCTGTATAACTGCATGCCTTTGCATAAGATTTAAAAACAGACCATTTGACTTTACCCTTTTCTTTCTTTTCCTCTTGATGTGCAGTTTTTCTAGTAATACCATCAACGACGGCAATTCTCTTAAATGATGAAGCACTAGCTCTACGAAGGGTAGTATGTGATTTCTTTCTTTCTAATTTGTTTTCAAATCTTGATAATTCATTACCAGTAGTATCATCAACAGCGACACCTAAGGGTTTTATGCCTTCTAACTCACCCTCCTCAATAATGTCATCCCCAGAAAATGATTCAGACGAGTCAACAGAAAGTGAAGATGAAGAGTATGAATCAGGATCTTTGGATTTAATGGAAACATTATCATAGTTCTCCTTACCATATTCCTCAATCAATTGAAATAGTTTACCAGATTTAGATTTCATAATAATATTGAATTTACCAGATTCTGAAATAACATTGTCTTCTAACAGAAAAATTTTTGATGCTTGGTTCAACACCTTAATGGAATTAGTAGCCAAAATTCTTGTCTTTGTTTTCAAAATACCGTTTCTTCCAAGGACATTTTCAATTAGTTTTTGACCAACATGTGCATCAACCGCACTTAGGACGTCATCTAATAGATAGACATCAGCCCTTGCGTATATTGCTCTTGCTAACGATAGCCTTGCTTTTTGGCCCCCAGATAAACTAATTCCCTTTTCTCCAACTAGAGTTTGATCACCATCTGGCAATATTTCCAAATCAGGTTTTAATTGACAGACATCTATAGTCTGCTCATAAAATTCTTTATCAAATTTATGGCCAAACAAAATATTCTCTTTAAATGTAGTATTAATAATCCAAGGGACTTGGGAACAGTATGCAACCGAGCCATGTATCGATATATTAGCCTTTCCAAGTCGATCTGCAGGAGTAACAGGCATTTCACCTAAAATACATTGTAAGAAGGTGGATTTTCCAGAACCAACACGACCAATAATACAGGCTAATTGACCTTTTTTAGCCTGAAAATTAATATTTCTCAAAGCAACAGTTTTATGTTCATCAATTTCGGCTTCTTCATCATAATTTTCATCGGTTGAAGATCTTGGTTTAGACCATAAAAAGGTACAATTAGAAACTTCAACTGTAGCTTCACCCGTTTTAGTTGCTTTAGGTAATCTTTTAACAATACCTGTATCGATTTCATCTGCATTTAAAAATGAAACAAGCCTGTTTAACGAAACACTACATTCAATCATTGCAGTGATTAATGCAGGTATAGCAAAAATAGGATCGGATAATAAATCAAATAATGATAAAGCAGGGAACACAATTTCTGGAGTTAATGGGATACCTGAAAACATTGCAAAAACTGCGAATGTTGAGCAGGAAACAAAAAAGGGAACACAAGTCCAAGCAAAATTGATACCGGCTGATAAGATACCAATTTTGTTTAAATTTTTCAATTCCTGATCATTTCTAACCTCTGATAATTTTTGCAACATTGGCTCCTCCCATGCATATAATTTAATGCTTTTAACATTTTGTAATATTTCACTAACAAAACTAGTTCTCTTATCTTTTAGATTCATTTGTTCTTTATGATATTTTCTAAGTGATTTAACTAACAACGTGTTCAATGGCATCATAATGGCCATTGTTAAAATTCCAATCCACGTAGAGTTTCCTAAAAGCGCATACAAAGAAAGTAAACATAGAACCAATCTTGTTGGAGCACTTACCATAGTTTGAACATATGATGTTAAACTTTGAATTCTAGTAATATCCACAGACATATGATTAATGATATCACCAGTTGACCTGTCCATTTTCTCATTGGGTGATAGTCTCATTGCCTTGTTGTAAATTAATTGCATTAATGCAGCTTTAGCACCTAAAGCAGCCTCGACAGTTTTGATAAAATATTGATTATAGAAAACCGTTTCAAATAATGAAATAATAAACATAGCCAGAGCAATGGAAAACCCAATAATAATGGGAGGATTTTCATCTTGGGAATTAAAAAATTTGATTAAAAGTTTTAGTAATTGAGGTTGGACAAATGAAACAATCGAGTCTGCCATATCATAACAAAGTGAGATAAGGACAGCAAAGCCAAACGTTTTGATTAAAGCTATTAGCAAAGATGGCTTACCTTTGATCTTTTTCAGCTCATCTGTCCAGTGCTTTTCAAGAACTGGTGTCGCATGAATGGTAGAAACAATCTCAGGTGGTGGTGGTAAATCATCTTGCTCCAACCCATTATGTTTATGTGCAGTTTGAATTAACTTATTCATCCAAGAAAAAGTTATTCTTGAAATAAAGTTAGGTTCAGATAAATCTAGATGATTATCACGATAATAGCATATAAGCTCGTCGTTAGGCTTATAGAAATTAAATTCCATATAATAAATAAACCAATTATTTAACAACATCAGAGCTAAACACACCACCTCGTATTCGGAGCTATTTGGAATAATTTTCTGTTCCGAGTTTCCAAATATCTGCTGAATAGAGACTGCAAAGAATAAGAGTGCTTGTAATGGCCAATAAAACAACAAAGTCGCTGTTTGGATATGCGTTTTAGACGACTCTAATATATGTAATGGTAAAATTATAAAGAGCATATGGAATAGAAATGCCAAATAATTCAAAGCCTGAAAACTATACCATTCTGAAATAATCGAAATAAAACATGTTGCAAATAAAACCGCTTGAATTAATATCAGGAATACCTTGAATGATTGATGCGATCTTTCAGACCATAGTGGACCATGTGTAGGTTTGAAAAAAATAAATTTTACCAGCTGAAATATACCAGTTAATCCAGTTATAGCTGCCACTAAACCAAAAAGGAGAGAGCAAAAACAAGGTGAAATTGCATTAGAATGTGGTGAAAGAAGTGGCGAGAAAGGTCGACACGAAACTATTTCATTTGTATTAATAAAAGTTTGTTTCAAATGAGAAGCCATTTGTTGTTCCATATGTAAACTATGTTCCGACATTAGATCAAAAATTCCCACTAATTGTAGAGGACGCTAACTTGAATTTTGATCTTTGGAAAGGCGACTCAAATGGAAACAAAGTGATTCTTTGGTATTTGAGGATTTTCGTCCTTGGTTAAATCATGGCGTCAAAAAATTATGTTTTTTACGGTTTGTTACTCCGAGATAGAAATATATATGCGAGCCCCCACAATTGCAAGTTTTTTACATATCCATCTACTATTTTAAAATTTAAAAGTATAATTTTTATTATTATTATGGTAAAAGCTTGAAAAGCTTGAAAATCGTTCAAATGTATTTTTTATAAAATATCAGTAAATTTATATAACCGCTCACCATTAGCGACATTTGTGCTTATGTTTGACATCAGCTTCTTCTTGAGTAAGCATCACATTTGATTTTGAAGAAAGAAATAAAGCACCACTATAATCATGCCTAATATGAATATTGATGTTTGCAAAAATTTTCTGAATTTTTGATTCGTTTTGTCTAATACATTGAATATCAAAACTTCTGATCGGATTATTATCCATGTAAATGTCATAACAATTATTATTGATATCATTATCAAAAACTATAATTTCGATACCACTGACTCGCGTGGCCTGAAAATCCAAAGTACATAAATGTAATCTTTTGATCTGTTTTGTTAAAGCAATAAATCTAAAAATATTGGGAAGAACAAATGAATCTTCGTCATAGCTTATGCTATCCATATTAACTGCCAAAGTTTCAAGAGTTGAAGGAATATAATTATTTAACCAACTAAGTGGAACAGTACATATGTTCAAAACTAGAGTTTTTAAACTAGTTAATCTTTTCAAATTACCGAACAACTGTTTGTTAATGATACAATTAACTTCCAAAACTAAATTTTCAAGATTTTTCAGTTCAAGAATGCATTTCAAGTCTGGCTGGTTTACAATTCTCCTTTCGACATAAAACAGAAATGTTTTATATCTTGAAAGGTCTGTTTTGCTGATTGCTTCCAGTTCTTGGAAAACAGCCCTTTCTGAATTAAAATGTTTTTCATACGACACAAACGGAATAACTTTGAAGTACTTTTCTGCAAATTTCATATATAAATATGAATAATATCCAATCTGGTAATCTTCACCAATGGGTAACAGTAAATGGATTTGTCTATCCCTGTAATATATTTCACTACTAAAACTCAATTGATGGTATCTTCTCGTCAATAATGTTTCAATTAGTGAAACAATATCAGTGAAAACACTCATATGATAAACAGAACCGATTTCAAGATATTTCAAGCCATCAAAATATTTAAGACATGCAAGTTTAACATTTTTATAATCTGCATAAATCTTTGGAGTAACCTTCCAATAAGTAACTTTCTTCAATAAGTTTGGGTTAATTTTAAGCATATGTATAATAACCATATCATGAGAACAACGAATCTCCTTAGCATAATACATTAAACATTCTAAAATCCTCATATCAATATAATCATCTGTTTCAGCAAAAAAAACTTTGTTAATTGAAATATCCCCATCTTGCAACAATCGACTGAACACAGGAATAAAATTTGAGTGGTAAACGTCAAAACATAGCGATTCAACATTACCAAACCATAATTTATTTCCAGCAATTGAAATATCATCGAAAAATCCTTCTGATAAAGCGGGATTGTCAAAATGTCCAAGATCAAGGAATAGCTTGTGGGGTGGGAATTGAGATAATGCATTTTTAAAAATTTTGAGTTGAACTTCAAGTGGTAGATTTTTAGTAATATTGATGAAGGTATCCATGTTAGCCATTTACTCTTCGGCCATTGTGAAATATACTTCTAAAAGTAAAACCATCTATTTATAATAAATTTTCTTATCAGAATAGATTATTCATAATCATATTCTGTTATGTTATGTTCTGCTCTGATTAATAAATGATAAGTTGGGACCAACATTTTATAACAGACAAATTTCAGCATCTTCAACGTTATGATTGCATATTGTGATAGAGAAATTCCTTATTTATATAATCGGAAGTGTGGCAAGTATCATCGACTCTTGGAGGAAGAACGTATACATTTTGAGCCACACTCGCTCTACCGGTTTAGGTGTATGTTAGTCGCAATTCATACTTATTCCCGACAATCCTAATTAATTATAACGACAAGTCTTTCTTGATTTTACTACATATTCCTTTTACTAAACAATCATAATCAATTATAATAATGTCCAGAATTCAAGTCGGTGGTAAGTGAAACCCAATTGGAACGATTTTAAACTTAAGCTTAGTTACTAACCATTTAACTTTTGAATAGATTCTATTCCAACTGCACAACTTTTCTATTTACCACCATCAACTCCAGATGCCTGTGTCAATGCACCAATTAAATTGACCTTATCTGAGTTTAAATATCCATTATTAATTGTTGTGGTTCCGGGCGCATTTACACCAACATGTTCTGAACGTCACATTCCAGGTTTTTTAACATCTAAAGCAATTAGATCTCTTAAAGAAAGTGGTATTAAGAATATTTTTGTTTTATCCACCGATGGTCCATTTATTACTAGAGCATGGGGTGAAAAATTGAGTGCTGCTGATGAAGAAGCTGAAAAGGCTCTATTAGATGGTTACATCAAGTTTGTTAGTGATGCTGGTGCAGAATGGTTAACACAAGCGGGATTAAGTAAAGAAACCGGTGATGTGTTTATCAGAGATGGTTTAAGAGGTATTAGAAGTGCCATTGTTGTTGGTGAAAGCGGCAAAGTTGAATACATTGGTGTTGATACAGAAAGAGGTGTTGTTGCTGAATCCGGTATTGATGGTGTTTTAAATGGTTGGAAAAGTGGATCTTCGAAATTTTAAGTAAATATTTATATTTAAATTGATATAGAATAAGAAGTTACACAAAATACATTTACTATAAATATTATTATTATTTGTTTATTAATTGGTTATTATTTATCACCGTTGGAAGACTTCTCAGCCGTATCCTTCACTATAATAGTTTCCACATCTTCTTTCTTTTTCACTGGAGTGACATAGTTTATATCATTAAGTCTTTGCAGTAGTTCCACTTGTTGTTGTTTCTGTCTACTGGAATTCCAAGTTTCAGCTTTATCCAAACTTTCATTACAGAATTTGATAATTTTATTAACCATATCCAAAGATTCTTGAGCCAAAATTAAAACTTTACCATTTGGATCATGCAAAATTTGATCTTTAATATTTTTTTTAAACCAACGTTTGCCTTGAACATTTTTAATTTCTTCATTTTCACCATCCTTTTTTTTTCTGTAGCGTAACAAACTATTTAATAATCTTTGTGATATGGATGATTTCCTATTTCTTTTGAACATAACTTTATTATGAACGGTAATTGTAGGTATATCCTCCGAGTTATCTTTCTTTAGAGTAACTAAAGGGTCATTATATTGGTTAACGTCAAAAGTATTGGCAGTATGATACTCCAATGAATCTTCATATTGAGTATCAACGGATGCTGTATCATCATCATCCGTTTCACGGGATTTATCAGCATCATCAGCAGCATCATCATCAGCATCATCATCATCAGCATCATCATCATCATCATCATCATCATCATCATCATCATCATCATCATCATCATCATCATCACCACCATCAACATCACCATCATCATCGTCATCATCCTCTTCATCATCATCATCATAGTCAACATCATTAATCAGAGATTGTTCTCCTCCTTCTTCTTCATTACCCACTAAAAAGGATTTATCATTATTTAACATGGCTGCCCAGTTAGCAGGTAGTTTTAATAAAGCGTTTCTAACATTGGATCTAGCAGGTTCTGATAATGAACTTGCTGAAACTTTTGAAACAACATTAACAATTTTTTTCACTGTATTAACAATATCTGTTTTAATTTGTTGAATTGGAATATCCGATTCACTATTTGATCTTGTTTCAGGTTCAACAATTGATTTTTGATGTTCTTTAAAGCTCTTCCAACGCATTCTATCACGTTTATTACTAACGACATGAATTAAATTTTCAATTCTTTCACTTAATTGATTATTACCAAGCTTGAGAAAATGTATCAACATTGTTAATTTTTTACGACTTTCAATATTAATATTTAAAGTTGATAAATCTTTTAAATCTTGAAGTGATCGTTGAGTAGAAATTGCAGAGGATATGGCTACTTGTTGACGTAAATTTGAATTTAAATTTGGAATTGATCTTCTTATTCTTTGTTGCTTTTGTTTCGGTAATGATGATGCGGCACGAACCTTAATTTGATTTAAATCCTTTGAAATTTTAGAACGCTTTAAATTTGAAGAAATCAATGGATCTGTACTACTACAAGAACTTTGACGAC
The DNA here is from genome assembly GCA_019155655.1 of Kregervanrija delftensis. Classification (NCBI taxonomy): domain Eukaryota; kingdom Fungi; phylum Ascomycota; class Pichiomycetes; order Pichiales; family Pichiaceae; genus Kregervanrija; species Kregervanrija delftensis. The sequence continues at coordinate 166,422 of JAFMZF010000010.1, read as the reverse complement.
GTTTTAAAGAATTCTCAACTGGCTGTGCTAATGGTGATGGCATATGTGGTGGTGAAGTGGTCCGAAATATTGTCGATTGAAGTGATGGTAATGCTGGCAATTTATTTATAGGTTGCGATGGTATCTGTCGAGAGTTTATATGTGGGGGTGGTGAAAGCCTTTGATCGGGGCTTAAAACATATTTATTGGAAGTATTAATTGTTTTTTCAAGAACATAACTAATTGAATTGGAAATTAAAGGATGTGAAATCACTTTATCTAAAATGGTGGACTTAGTTTGCTGATTTGTATTATTATTAATGTTATTAGTGTGATTAGAGAGAGTAGCAGCGATATTATTATTAGAGGATTTTAATTGTGTATTTAAATTATTATTGCTTTTCAGTTGACCTAACGCTGAAACAGCAAGCAAAATGTCATTTTGTTCTTTATCATCTGTATCTGAATTCGAATTTGAGGTATTTATTTGCGTTGATTGAATAGATGATGGAGTTTCTTTAAAAGATACTGTGGAGGATGATTCTAACATATCATTAATCTTCAATGGTAGCCTTCGGTTGGCAGAGTCATTTGACATTGCTTAAATTGATGTGAAAGCTGAAATAGAAGTGGTAGTAAATGGGTTAAAGTGGTAATCAAATGGGTGAAAATAGAAAACTTATATAAATTTTTTACTCAGCAGGTCTAAAAATATTTGAGCAGAAATTTTATCACAGCTATTATAAACTAAATAATTAACTTGATTAAAAGATATATATTTCAAATTCCGGTATTACCTTTTAAAAATAAAATAAAGAGTCTGTAAAGTACTTCTTAGATAAAGATACAAAAATACAACTGGGTGATGAGGCGTTTAAATAAATAAAATTAGGATTATCACATGTGAATATGAAGATGATGATAAGGGTAAAAAAATCTTTTTACAGTCCACTGTACTGGATGAAAAATCATATGAATAACAATAAACACAATACTGTAATTTAGTAGATATTCACATGGTGTGAGGATATATATGTATGTCCATAAATCGAGACAGCAAGTATATATTTCGTTTCACACGATATATAAATTACAATAAAAAAATATGTCAAAAATCTATACTATTGGTAATTAATAAACGAACCATATTTTTTAAACTTGAGACGGGAGTAGTAGCAATAATACACATTTGAATTATCACAATAATATATTCAATTATTGTATACCACAACTTCTTTATACAATCAAACGAGCCTTTCCAGTACAGAAATGTCTAATTGCCAAATTATAAACAGAACGGAATTTTATTCCTTTTTCAGTCAGATACAATTTTCACATGCTCACACAGCCCAACTGTTGAGACATGTGATTTCACAATATACCTCTGCCAAGACCGGGTAATGATATCTGATTATTTCTTGTATTTTCTACTTTTCAGTTCCAATTCAGACGACCATTCGTCTAACTGTGAAACCAAATTGTATAGTTTCTCTACTTTTAGTTCAATATCCTCTAATAATGGTTCTTTATTTTTGATTTGCTTGTCAATTTCTTTGATGGCATCAGAGTCTTTTTTTAATGTGGAACAATAACTTACCACGTCTCTGTACTTTAGTAAAGCACCATTGTTGATTGTTTCCATAACATTTAATTCACAAACGGTATTTTGGGTATCCAATTCTAGTATCTTCTGAACGCATTCGTATGATACTTTTATTAGCGCCTTGGGGTCTTTCTCTAATTTTGAAGTTTCCTTCTTAATCTTAATTCCATCCTGCAAAGCATTTTGCCGCATTGTGGTATTTCCGTTGGCCATTATGAGTAGTTGTTGAATTATGAAAAGAATATCTGTAAAGAGAAAGCAATGAAAATTACAATAATAAATATTTTTAGTAAACATGAATGTTGTTGCACTCGCTTAGTATAAATTTTTTTTCTCAATTAAAATTATAGCCGAACTCCGAATCACCATTTACTATGAGTGTAATGAGCTTACAGGTGGTTACATATGTGCCATTGATTGATATTGTAATAGCAAGGGAAAGTTATACTACTATATTGAAATATGTTGAATTCAGTCAGTGTTCAGATAATTGGTGTTTTTTATTTGATTGAATTCTTAAACACGAAGTTTCTATATTGGGATGAGCATGAATGGGCACAGGTAAAAGGGCCCTACCATGATTATCTTGAAATGGTATATCGAATAATTATGAGCCTACTAGTTTGTTTTCATTTTATTTGGAACTTGCTTTACTACTTACATAAAAACTCATAAATAAGTTTTATTGGTTGCATATATATATATACTTTGCTATAATTTTAAAATGGTCAATATCTGCTATTTAATTCCAATTGCATCTTTAGTAAATGCAATGAGTTACGGATTATTGCTTTCAAAGGATTCAAATTACCGTAATCAATTATCCTCCGAAAACGTAAATGGAATTGGAAGATCTCAATACCCTTTCATTTCTCCAAATTTATCTAAGAGGGAAGAAGATTCTGAAAATGATGAAATTAGTAATGAAATTAATGATGAGAATAATACTAGTTACTCTTCAAGAATAGCAAACAGAAAAAATAATCATTCAACTAGCGAGTTTGATATGCCAGATAAAGGCTCTATTTCGGATTGGGATGATGAATATTATGATGCCGGTGGAAAAACATCAGTCTACCAGGGTGATTCACAAGAATTAGGAGAAATTATTGATCATTATTTGGAAATGGGTAAAGAGAAATGGGCTGGATTTCTAGCAACTTCAAGCTGCGGGCATTTTCAAAATATTATTAAGAAATTGAAAAAAGTTATTGGTAAATGTGAAGGTAATATCGATAGGAATGAAGAAGATTGTGATGACAGTGAAACTGACTTTAAACTAGATTACAAAAATAAAAAGATTGCTAAAAAACCAGAAGATGGAGATGGAGGTAAAGATGAATATGAATATGAAGATAAAATTGAAAATAGTAATCAATATTCTTACGAACTAAAATATTCTAAAAATGGAAATATATATGATGCATCAAAGCAACCACTGTTCAGTAGTATTATTGAGGATAATTTTGCAAAATTGCAGTTAATGTTTTCAGATGTTTCAAAATATTGGGAATCAAAAGATGCAAAAGATATTCTGAAATTTGCAAATCATGTCACATATGAAGATTTTGAAGTTGAAGGTGAAGAGGAAGTTTTTGATTCTAATTTTCCTTTGGAAAAAGAGACACAGAGTCATAAGGATGAAATTTTAGAATCGCTTGACCCTAATCAAATTAAAACTGATAAACAAAAAAAGTGGTTAAAATCTAATGCATTGAGAAGAGTTAATTTAATTCAGCAATTATTTAATGGCGAACTTGATGATGAAGATATTTATGAAACTGACGATTTTCATTTTAGAGACGGTAATATTTTCCTTGATGAAGACGAAAATGAGTTTGAAAATATGTCACCAGGTTTTAAAATACAATCAACAAACCTGGCCCTCTATATTGCATTCATGGTCACTGAAATCATATTTATTATCGGCTTTTAAAATCAAAATGATAAATCATTTTTTTAATCTTTTCAAGGTAATATAAATCAAAATTAATTCAATAAATCATAAACATATCATAAATAAAATAAAAGAAAAAAACATAAAAGGAAAAAAAAATAGTAATGATTATAAAGATAAAAAAAACTCATAACATAAAATCTATAAAAAGTAACAATAAATAAAATACCAGTAAAATTAGTATTCCAGGTCTTCTAATCTATCAATAGCCGCTTTGGTTTTCATAGTAACTCTAGTACTTAATTCATAATCATCGCCACCATAAGCTTGACTTTTTTTCAACCAGTTCATACATTCGCCCAAACCATCAACGCCATTTAATTTCCAACAGAATAAAGCACGTTCATATAAAGCGGTTGGGTAAAGCCATGGATTGTCATAAAGATATGTGATTTTACCATCAACTACTAAATATTTAATAACATTTTCATCCAAAATTTTCATACCTTCTTGAACTTGACCTAATCTTCTTAATGATATTGCTTGAAGAGTAAATCTAATCATTGATTGCTCTTGAGTTTCAATCAATTTGACATAAGGTAAATTATCAATTGGATTAACAAGATCCAAATCTTGATTAATTGTTTTATTAGCTGAATAACCTAATAATTTAATGGCTAATGTTAAATGAGTTTCTGGCATTCTATTATAACCATTCCAAAAATAAGCTAATTCATGGATCAAAGATGTACCAATACAATCTATGAACTCTAAATTTGGATTTGAACTATGAGTTGATTGAATTTCTTTATATTTACGATGAATAAATTTTTCAAATGGTGGAATTTTGGACATAAATTTTTTTCTACCAATTAAAGTTGGAGCTTGATGAATATATTTTTCAGCTAGTGTTTTATACTCATTCATTTTTGAAATCTCAATACCCGATGAGAGATTATTCGTAATGCACATTCTCCAAGCTTCTAAATAACAAGCTCCGGCAAACCAAGTGTATAAAGCGTGAGAATATGAATTAATTTGAATTAAATCAATAAAATCTTTGGCAGCTCTATCAAATTTATGTAGGAAAACTAAAATCATACAACGATCAAAGCCTAATAAAGCATCAACTTGTTTCATTTGTGAAGGTTTTGCAGTATCCATTAATTCAACAGCTTCTTCTAATCTTCCACGACTTGCTAACATTCTTGATTCTTGTAATAACCATAAATTGCTATGAGGGAATAGAGCTCTTGCATGCAATAAAGTATCGACTAATTTTTTGCCAGGATGTAATAAAGTAAAAGTTTCACCATTACCTAAGGTGGCCACACGTTCTAATTCAATTTTCTCTTCCACTAAATCTTTTCTTGACTTCATTGAGTTACTAGTAATTGTTTTTGCTAAGGCTGAACTTAATTGATGAGAATTGTTTTTTTTTAATTCAGTTGTTGATGGAACATCGAAATCAACATCAGTAAATTGAAATGGCCCATCATAAAACACCAATAAAGCTAATAAAGCAATACCACCATGAATATTACGCTCTTGAGCTGCATTCCAAACCATTTTTAAACCGGCTTCCCTTGAACCTTTGAAACCAACAACTGATAAAACTTTACCAATACCTTGAGGAATTAAAGATAAAACAACCTGTAAAATACCGAAACATAAATTAACACCAGAATGAATATATTCGTCAACTGAAGCAACTTCAGGATTACCAAATTTTAATTCTTTTACTGGCTTTTTGTTGTCTTCTTTAAAACCTAAATCAGATCTTAAAGAATTTGAAACGGGTGGATTACCAATATGACGACCATCAATTCTATCCTTACGCATTTGATAAATTTTTTCTAAATCATCAATAATTTTTTTATCTTTCGATTCTTGATCAGTTAAAGGGATTGGAATATCAACAAAATTAGCACCAGTATTAATATTTTCATTATTATTATTATCAATACTATTATTAGTACTATTACTAGTACTATTATTATTCATGCTATTATTAATACTATTATGGTTTGAAATTGGCAAAGATGATGTACTTGGATAATGCTTTAAATTTGTTAAAGAAGATGAAGTTTCAACCGAATACGAATTTAATTGTTTGCTAATCGAATCTAAAGTCTGATAGGCTCTTCTTAGTTTTAACAAAGCTTTTGCACCTTCCATAAAATTTTCACTTAATAACATTAGTAAAGCATTTAATAAATTTGATTCAGCATAGGCCACTGCAAATTCTGTACCAGGTGGATAAATTGATGAAGTCTTGATATTATTTTTTTCTGCAAAAGTCTTCTCTTTCCAAGCCATTGATTCAGCAGAAGATAAAGTATCTGAAGCTTTTCTCATCGTTTGAGCTTCAAAACCTAATGTTGCTTCTAAAAATTGGACAACACCATAAGCTAATTCTGAAATTGCAATATTATCATGATCATCTAATAATTTGAATGCTTCAGTTGATCTATCATCTAAAACATAATCCATTGCTTTTAAAGCTTTTTCCAATTCTAAAGCTTGATTAATGATTTTTTTTGTAATTTCATCTTGATTTAAAGCTGGAGATGAGCTTCTAAAACCCAAAGCTCTTAACATTTTTAATATTGTATAATATAATCTATTTCAATATGATTGATATTTAATAATAGAAATACTATAGGAGATATCTAGACTCTAAATTAGTAAGTGAAACGCGAATAATCTGTCCTCTTAAAGGTTCCTTCGGAGTAAGTTGGAAAAGAGAAAAAAAAAAAACACAATACATCCGTGCACCACAAAATTTCAAAAAGTACAGCGTCGATCGTCGCTTGAATAAGAAATATTGCAATAGGCTATTTAAATTTACTTTTAAATTTAGATGACAGTTAAAGGGGCAAAGGAAAAATTTTGTTTTCACGTGACATTACAAAATTGATCAGCAGGCTTTTTTTTACCTGTCAAATATTCAATCTCGTCCCCCGGTTTAATATAGGCCTCTTTACATACACAAATTTTTATAAGGCATGAATACGACTATGAATAAGACTATGAAAACGACTATGAAAACGAAGATGAACACCAAATGAAGACTTAATGTCAACAACAACTTAGTAAAAGTAACAACTCTCTAAAACTTTAAATACAAGCCACGTAAACTTGTGTGTAAAATTTCAAGTTAACCTAACTGGGCGATAAAGTGGTCATAAACGTCATCTACTTTGTTGCTTGTTAATAGACACTTGTAAAATGTCAATATATATAGATATATCGGTATATCGAGGTAAGTTTAAATGTTTAAATGTTTAAATATTTTATTACTTATTTGCAAATTAGAATTTATCCATACAAGTAGTTCTGTCCTTTTTTATAATCCCATAAATCTTATACATTTGATCCTGTTCTGCTAATAATCTAATCACATATTTAAAATTTCTGTGCCCACATAAAAATTACACGAAATTGTTAGCAAATTTTAAAACCATCGATATTTATTTGTCCCCCATTTCACAAATTAGCTGGTTTACTTTTTTTTTGGTTTTAGGATTTTATTCACTGTATATATATATATATATGTATGCTGTCAGATTAGTGTTATTGACAGACAGAATACCATATCATATTTAAGTTTACCTGAATTACTACGTTCTATACCCATTAATAATCGGTCTGTTTATTAATATGCAACAGATAACTCTAGATATTAATCATTCAGAGAATAGTATTAAGCAACAAACTCAAAAGAGATCGATGAATAATTCAAATGATGATTTATCATACAGCAGTATGAATGCTGCTCCGATACCTAAAAAGTCAGCAATTATCAAAACTTCAAAACCAAGACCACATGTTTGTTCAACTTGTACAAGAGCTTTTGCCAGATTAGAACATTTAAAAAGGCACGAAAGATCTCATACAAATGAAAAACCCTTTCAGTGTGCTGCTTGTGGTAGATGCTTTGCAAGAAGGGATTTAGTTTTGAGACATCAACAAAAATTACATGCTTCTTTACCTACAAATAATAGGTCAAATATTCAAAGAAAGGGTAGATCACAAAAAGTTATTCCAAAAGATGGAGAAATTGTTCCTGACTATCTTAATGATAATATTAATATAGTGCGAAATAATACAAGTGCAAAATTACCTTTGCCAAATAAGTTGAATGATGTAAATTTAAATAATAATTCAAATGATAATTCAAATGATAATACGAATTCAAACCCAAATTCAAATTCCTATTCTTCCAATACACCTTCAACCGATAATTCTTCCATTTCCAGAAATAACAGTTCACACACCCAACCAAGTTTACAGAATCAAACTGTTTTTAATTCGAGTCTTCTTGGTGCAAATGTGTATAATTCACCTCCTTCTGCAGGTTTCACAATGTCTCCTAATTTATTCGGTTTAAACCAATCGAAACAACAACAAGCGCAACATCCACAATCACAACAACAACAACAACAACAACAGCAACATCATTTTGAAACTATCTCACCAATAAGTCAGCAGCAACAGAATCAGCAACATATTCAATCGAAGCCATTTGATAATCAAGCATCAAATAATAGACATGATGAACTGAATTCGGATGAACTAGATTCAGATATTGATTTTGATATCCATCAATTTGATACTCCTCAAGCAATGTATTCGAACGATTTATATGAGAACACTTCTAATCAAGGCAACTTTAGAAATCATAGACATGCTTCGTTTAGCGCTGCTGCCTCTGGTTCGTATACTGGTTTTCCTGATTCAACTCATGAACAAGATAAAATGTTAACTCAAATTGAAAACGAAGCACCTCAGCAAGTTAGATTTTCCTCTCCACAATTAAAACATCAATCAAACGGTGATTTTACTTATTTGGATATGGATTTGCTGGATAATCTAGATCTGGATAATTTAAACGATTTAGGAATCGATTTTAATGCAATTAACACTTCAATGAACCAACAGCAACAGCAACAACAACTAAAAAAAGAACAGCAGCAACCGCAGCAACATCATCAACAGCATCAACAACTGCCTAGATCATCTTTATTCAATAATAATACCAAAAGTTTATTTAATTTTAAAACTCCAGCTTTAAATACTTTGAATAATAATGATTTACAAAAAGTTGTTCCAAATCCACAAACTGAGGCAACTCTCCAGCGAGTTTTATCCCATCCACAGTCGGATGCAACAATCCAAAGAGTCTTGTCACATCCTCACTCTGAAGTTGCTCTACAAAAGGTTCTTTCACACCCACAATCTGAAGTTGCTTTACAAAAAGTATTTTCTCATCCCCAACCCGAAGTTGCACTTCAAAGCGTTTTATCTCATCCTTCAGATACTGATTGGTTTAATGAGTTTATTAATGCACCAATTGAAACTGATTTCCCTATAATTACAGATCATATTGGTTTTACTGATGCTTCAAAAAATAACGATTCATCTACAACACCATCACCTTCGAAATTTCAAAACGTTACTTCTCCTTCAAATGACTTATCTCAATTTTTTAGACTGAGACAAATAGATCTTTCGAAACATATTCCACATCATCATGAAAATCCAACAATTCCTGGCCGTTGTTCTGAAAATGTAAGACAGCATGTCATTAATAAATATCATTTAAAATTATCACAATTTCCTCAATTAGATGATTTAAATCATTATTTAGCATTATATGAAACTGAATTTAATAAATATTTCCCATTTATTCATATACCTTCTTTAAATATTGAAGAGAAATATGATCAAATTCCACTGCTGTTATCAATGGCTGCAATTGGTGCTTTGTATTCTTTTCATGCCAGAAATTCATCAACTTTGTTTAATTTTTCAAGATTTCTAATTCATAATTTTATGGAAAATCAAATGAATTTAAATCATTTTAATGATATACCTCTTTATATTACTCAAGCTTTATTATTACATATGTTTTTAGGCATGTTTCATAATGATGCCGAAGTTACGAAATTAACTGCAAGACAATTAACTTCTTTAGTTTCATTAGTGAAAACTACTAAATTGGATATGCCATTAGAAACAATTATTTTACCACCATCAATTACTTCTGATTTAGTTTTATCATCATCAAACGCAAATTCAAAATTTTTAAAATCTTGTCATGATTATTTTATTTTATCACAATCAAGAATAAGAACTGTTCATGTTTTACATTATCTCTGTGTTTTATTTTCTTGCTTAACTGATACAAATGTTGAACTAACTGCAGAAAATATTAGATGTGGTTCACCATGTACAATCGAAGAATTATGGAAGGCTAAAAGTTGTAATGAATGGTTAAATATTTTACAGGATCATAAAATTACAATTGACTCGAAATTTTCATTAATTAGAGTTAGTAACGGTACAAATACTTATAGGGATTTATGGAGAGATTTAACCAATTTATCATTGGATAAAGACGTTGGATTGCGGGGTTTATTATCATTACTTTTATCATTGAATGGTTTTATTCATAAGGAATCAAAAGATTTAGAAGCATCAAATAAAACAGAAGGTGCTAAAATCGCACAATGGAGAATGGATGAAAGACCATATATTGAATCACTGATTAAAATTTGGGAAAGTTGCTTTATTAGAAATGGTGGAGTATTAGTTCCGAGAGGTCAAAATTTACATGCAATTAATAGAAGTTGTGTTTTAAAATTAATTTTACCATTGTTATCGTTTGCTAAAATTAATAAATGCGTTTATTTATCAACTGTTTTATCAAAAGTTTGGATTAGTGATTGGGAGGGAATGAATGTTGAAATTAAAAAATTAACTAGAGATATGGAAGCATTAAGAGATTCTATTAATTACTCTTTAGATATTATTAATTTATGGATTGAAATTATTTCTATTACAAATGATGCAGAAAAAACTTCAGTTCGTACTCCAATCTTCTTCTTAACATGTTTGTTTACGTCAACTTTACTAATTTCTGAATATTTATACACAACAGAAGTTTGGGCAAATAATTATTTAACGATGCCTGATAAATTTACAGAATTAACAACTGCAGATAGGGTTCTGTGGTTAAGAGCTGAAACAGTTTTCAAGAAAGTTGAAAAAAATCTTTTACCATCTGGCTCAAATAATTCATCATATTCTGAATTTTTAAGAATTCAAGCTAAAGGAGCCTTGGATGTTGATATATTGGATGATGAAATTGCCAGACTAGCCTTAGAACCAGGAGATTTGAAGCCGATTGCTGAAATTATTATCAGCGGTAGATTGAGTTCAAGATGTTTAGGCTTGGGTGTTAGGATTTTAGCTGATGCTCCTGTTTGGCCAGTTGCCTTAGTTTTTGCGGAAGCTTTAAAAGCAAGAGCAACTCATATTCATAATTGTACAAGTTCTTGGAGTCCAATGACCAAAATATCACCAAAATAAAAAGATTTATTTTAGGATTGTTTTCATTATATTTTTTTTTTAATGTCTTTTATTATTATTATATATTTTTTATTGTGCCTTATTTTTTGGTATTTCTGTGTTTTATCTTTTCCTTAAATATTTTTTGTATGTTAGAACTTTGTAATTTATACAAGTTAATAATAGTTGTCCAGGTTATTAGCCCGTCGCTTTTCTGTACTAAAAAAAGAGATCTCAGCAATCTATTTCCGGATCAAGAGAGATGTCAGGCATAGCCCAAGAGCACTGCAAAAATTTTTTTTCGGTTTGTTATCTAGAACGGTTTTTTTTATTTTTTTTTTATATTTCGTCTTAATGAGACTGTCCAACGTGTATTTTGCTAAGTATTTAAATTTGAAGAACTTTTCCACTATGAGTAATACAATAACAGAAACTAAAGGAAACAAAATCAACTTGAAAGAATCGATTAAAACTGGACGTGAACTCTTTGAAAAATTAGGGTGTCCAAAAAAAATTGTTGCTCCAATGGTTGACGGTTCAGAACTTGGTTGGCGTATAATGTCAAGGAGATATGGTGCTGAGCTATGTTATTCTCCAATGTTACATTCAAGATTATTTGCCGAGGATCGTAAATTTCGTCAACAATTTATTGATGAAATGGATGGTCAGCCTGGTTTAGATCGTCCTTTGATTATTCAGTTTTGTGCAAATAATCCCAAAGTTTTATTAGAAGCTGCAAAATTAGTCGTTGGTAAGTGTGATGCTATAGATATAAATTTTGGTTGCCCGCAAGGTATTGCCAAAAAGGGTCATTACGGTTCATTTTTGATGGAAGAATGGGAACTAGTTTATAGTTTGATCAATATTTTGGCAGTAGAACTTGGCGACAAACTACCCGTGACCGCAAAAATTAGAGTTTTTGATGATTGGTCAAAGTCTCTAGAATATGCTAAAATGTGTTTGGAAGCTGGTGCTAAATTTTTAACAGTTCATGGTAGAACAAGAGATATGAAAGGTCAAAAAACAGGTTTATCAGACTGGAAATTAGTTAAATATTTGAGAGAAAATTTACCTGAGGGAACAGTGTTTATTTCAAATGGTAATATTCTATATCCAGATGATATTGATAGATGTATTAAAGAAATTGGTTGTGATGCAGTCATGAGCGCTGAAAGTAATTTGACCAATCCTGGTGTTTTTTGGACCAAAAATGATGATAAAGATATGCAATATCCTCGAATCGATAAATTCATGCGAGAGTATTTTGAAGTTGTTAAAACTTGTAAAGGCAATGAATCAAAGAGATGTATGAAGACACATATGTTCAAAGCCTTAAAAACATTTTTATCATATCATACTGAAATTCGTGCTGAAATAGGTACACTTACAAGGAAATCAAGCTTTGATGAAATTGAAAAGATTATTTTAATGATTGAAAAAGAAGTCGGAGAAATCTACAAACAAGATAATATTGAAGAATTAGATATAATTAAAGTTGGAAAATTAGAAGAATGGGGTGGTAAATACAGAGAAGTGCCTTATTGGAGATTACAACCATACTTTAGAAGGGTGGATGGCCTTGAAGGTAAAGATGTTATCAAGAAATACCTGGAAGAAACCAAATCACAATCAGAAACTATTAAAGACGGCGATGATAAGAAAAGAAAAATCGATAAAATTGATGAAAAGGAAGAAAAAATCGAATCCAATGCCAAGAAAACATCCATATAAATAGGTAGTAAGTAGTCACTACAAATTATGTATATATAATACTTTATGTAAACCACATTCCAAATAAAATAGAAATCATAAATTACCGCATTAGACAAGCTAAGCGAGTATAAAATATGAATATTTCACTGTCTTCGAGGACTTTTTTCCTGTATATTTTTAATGTAATCCTAATTTTTATTGTCAACTGTTGCCTATATAAGCTTAGAAAAATAATTATGTTTAGAACTACTTTTCAATTCTGTGTAAACCGTAGATTTGCATCATCCATTACCGAGAAAAAAAGCAATTTATCAAAATATGTGCTTGAATTTTTAGACAAGCATGACATTAGAGTTTCAGATGAAGATTTTCAACATGACATCACAGAACCAATTTTAACACATCTACACAAGAGAGGTCTTATAGAAACGTGTGTTAATGAAGAAAACTTTGCCAAAGATGCTGCATCCAAAAAACTAGGATTATACTGTGGAGCAGACCCAACCGCCAAATCTCTTCATTTGGGTAATTTATTACCATTAATGGTTTTATTACATTTTAATATACGCGGACATAATATTTTCCCATTAATTGGAGGTGCTACTGGTGCAGTTGGTGATCCATCTGGTAGATCAACCGAAAGAATTTCAATGGAACAATCTACAAGATCGGACCATGTTAACAGAATTTCTCTACAATTTATGGAGTTTTTCAAGAAAGCCATTAATTATGGTAAAACACGTAATCCAGCTATTGGTGAAGCTGAAATAGGAAAACAAGAGCTAAAAAATAATTATGAATGGTGGAAAGATATGGGTATGCTAGAATTTTTAGCCAAATATGGTAGACATATTCGTGTTAATCAAATGTTGGGCCGAGATTCCATTAAAAATAGATTAAATTCAGAACAAGGTATTGGTTTCAATGAATTCACTTATCAGTTATTACAAGCATATGATTTCTATTATTTGAATAAAACTTATGGTGTTGATATTCAAGTTGGAGGTAATGATCAATATGGTAATATTGTTGCAGGAATTGATTTAATTTCAAGACTGAAGAAGGCTCAAAATTCGAAAAAAGAAGGTAAAGAAGCTTATGGTTTGACTGTACCATTGTTAACCACCTCAAATGGCGTTAAATTTGGTAAAAGTGCTGGTAATGCGATTTTCATTGATAAAGAATTGACTCCTTCTTACAATATTTATCAATTCATGTATAATACTTCCGATGAAGATATCCAAAAATTTATGTACAAATTCTCTTTACTTCCAATTCCATTAATTAATAAAATTGTTGAAGCTCACGAGACAGACAAAAAAGTTAGGTTAGGTCAAAAATTATTGGCTATTGAGATGTGTGATTTAATTCATGGGGATGGTGAAGGTTACAGTAATTACATTATTAGTGAAATTTTATTCAGTAAAGTTGACGTGTCTTCTGAATTCAAGGCTCATGATATTCTAAATGCGTTTAAGAAACAAAATATGGTTACACAAATCTCATTACAAGAGTTAAAGGAAACTAATATTGTTAATTTGTTGCATAAAGTATCAAATGGAGCCAAATCTAAATCAGAATTTAAAAGAATGATTAATAGTGGCTCTGTTTATGTAGGTAATACGAAAGAGTTTAAACTTACTAATGTGGATGGGTTTATTAACATTGAACAGCATTTGGTTGAAAGTAAGTTATTACTTTTAAGAGTGGGTAAACAATATTACATCGTTGAAGTTTTATGATTTCTTTATTAGTTTAATTTATAATTTTCTGTACATAGATAACACAATAGAACCATTTTATTTGAACACTAAGATCCCCCTCCTTTACTGTGTCTAAATAATTTCATACTTATCCAAGATATGACTGCCCATATCCAAAGTATAACGAAATTCAGGAAAAAACAGTATATGTAATAATTTTCAACAACATTATCTTGAGATTTAAAATCATTCACAATTGTTCTAATTAACGGTTGATCTAATAATATGTTCAAAAATCCCGAATCTAGCTTGAAGCACCACTGCCACAAGTTAAATATAGTACCTATTGAAATAACAAACATTAGCCAGGTAACAATTATTATCATATAACCATATATTTTGAGACTTTTTAAATATTCTTCCTGTTCTTCTGCTTCTTGCTTTGTCTGTAAAATATCCCGTACCTGTCGAAATTCATTTCTGTAATGTATCGAATGTGTCAATCTATGTTTCAGTTTCCTTATACTAGGTGGGGTTGCAGATCCATCTTGAGATGTTGGAGGAGATAAATACTCAAGAGGAGATGACAAGGGTGGCATAGCAAAAATATATTATGGGTAGCAAGAGTTTTCTTAGCACAATGTTTTTATCGATTATGGATAAATGGTATTGCTGACAATAGTTTAAAAACTGTTGGTCCGCATGGGCATGGGATGATATTATTCCCCCATAACCGGGCACAAGTTTCTGGGATTTTTCATGACAGGAATTTTGAAAAAGAGTACGCATGCTACTACATGGTTGCACGATTCATAAGATCAAATGGACCAAATGGACCAAATAGACACACCTAAGTTTTCTCGTTACCTTGTGGATGAATTAGCTAAAAACAGAAGAGAATCTATAAATAAACTACAATTGAAGTTTGCGTCGCATTCGAGCAAATTCAATCAAATTACGAGAACATACCCATTTGCACAAAAAGTAAGTGGCTTGTTTCATTTAGTGGATAACTACAATAATGGAGATTATCAAGAAGCTGCACTAAGCATAGTAATGGATTCACCAGTTTATGAAAGAGTAGATATTGAAGAATCAAAGAAACTACCAGGTTTCAACTATACGGACCAATTGGTGAGAGAGCTTCTTAAATGGTATAAAGAAGATTTCTTCACTTGGGTGAACAAAATTACTTGTCCTCATTGCGGTAACACTAATCAAGATAAAATAATAAGCATGCAACCAACAAGACCATTTAAATCAGATCATTTCGAAGGTGAAGCTTCCATTGTTGAAAGATATAAATGTCAAAACTGTGGGAAAATCAACGAATTCCCAAGGTATAACAATCCTAAAACATTATTAAAGACAAGAAAAGGCAGATGTGGTGAATGGAATAATTGCTTTATACTCATAATGAAATCGTTAGGTTTGAAAACCAGATATATTTGGAACGCTGAAGATCATGTTTGGTGTGAGTATTTTTCTGATAATCTGGGTAGATGGATCCATTTGGATTCTTGTGAAAACGCTTTTGATAATCCATTACTTTACAATGATGGTTGGGCCAAAAAAATCTCCTACGTTTTTGCTATATCTGAAAATTATATTCTGGATGTGTCTGCTAAATATCTTGATCCAACTAAACCAGATAGACATCTTCCTCGAAAAAATATTCCCGATAAGGAATTAAAGCTGTTTTTGTTTATAATAAACTTGAAAAAATTATCTGATATCCGAGATGATAGAGAGCTTTTGGAAGTTACATCTACTGTTATTAGGGATAACTACGCACATACCAGGAAGATCACAGGCAAAACTGTGCCTTCCATGCTTCCCAGACAGAGTGGTTCTGAACAGTGGACGGCGCACAGAGGTGAATCTGGACATTGAAGAAGAATAGAGCGTCGACGCGCCGATAATAAAATTTTTTTCAGGTGCCAAAAAATTTTCATTTTGTTTAGATCAGTATTGTTTAACCTTTGTTTTGTTTCTTTTTTTTAATATCCTTATTCTTTATAGATTATTTGATTTAAATACTAATAATAATTGAATTTGACACTGGAAGTAAGTATTCTAGGCATAATAATTTGTTTTGCGTACTTTAATAATTCAATTATACTAACTCCGAAAAATAGAATGTCTTTAATTGAAAATTCAATTACCATTGACTTTAAAGAGTCTGCTCAGGTTTATAAGGAATTTCAAGCTTTTTATCCAAAGAAGAATATTACAAAACCTTATCAATATAATAAATCATTATCAAATATCGAAAATTTATCCAATCTATCGATTCATTTATTAGATGATCATGCTACAATATGTGATCTATTCGCTTATAAGCCATTGATTGTTGAATTAGTTGCGAGATTAATTTCAATGCCGGAATTGGAAAGAACATATTTATCAAATAATAATATTAAAACTACAATTGATGGTTCTCGAAGCTTGTCTAGTCTCTCGTTGTTAGTTACAAATACCCAAGAAATTTCCATATTAGTTGAATACTTCCTTGAATCTAAAAATTTTTTCCATTCATTGGAGAACTGTTTGTCTTCAATCATTCAAACAGAATTGCAATCTATACTTTTATCATTTTATAGACTTATCTCCACAGATAGACAAAAATTCTATAGATTTATTCACCCACAGATTTTATATACCATCATTTCATCAGATCTTTCCTCAAATATTAATAAGTACATTTCCATCCTTATATTATCACAATATTTATTTTTAGCAGAGGATGCAAAAATTCAAATGATTGACCAAAACATTAACCAAGAGGAATTGTTGGGCTATTTTGATGGAGATGAAAACGTTAATTATAAATTTTTACCTTTACTGGAAGCTCAAAGATCTTCTAACCTATCAAAGTTGAATCCCTTAGTTGATTGTGCTTCCAAAACTTTATATTTAATTTCTTTTACAGAACAAGATCTATCACCTGGTGTCAGTATAATTGCAGGTATTCTTGTTCCAAATTTAACTTCTCTGCTAGAACCAAGCACAGCTAATTTAACAGAATCAACTTTTGTCCCGGTTGCAAAATCTTTAAACGCAATGAGAACTTTTGCAACTTACATGAAAACCTCCGAACCTGTTTTACTCGTTGGTAAGGAAGGTTCTGGTAAAACTTTTTTAGTTAATGAAATTGCTAAAACTTTAAATATAGAAAATAGCAACAACTTAATCAAAATTCATCTTAATCAGCAAACAGATTCCAAAATGTTATTAGGTACTTATACCTCAGGTTCCAGACCAGGTACTTTTGAATGGAAAAATGGTGTTTTAACTACAGCTGTTAAAGAAGGAAAATGGGTTCTTGTGGAAGATATAGATAAAGCACCCAATGAAGTTTTATCAATTTTAATGAGTTTATTGGAAAATAGACAATTAACTATTCCTTCAAGAGGGGAAGTTATCAAAGCGGCAAATGGATTCCAATTGATTTCTACTATAAGATCTCAAAACAGAGGTAATAATATTTCTGATATTATTGGTTTACGTTTATGGAAAGTTTTAGAATTAGAAGAATTAGATTCTAATGATCTGAAAACTATTCTTAATCATAAATTTCCATTACTAACTAGTTACATCGGACAATTTATTAAATGTTATTTCATCGTTAAAGAAATCTTTGATTCTCGTCGGTTTATTTCCATGAATAAAGGTGCACAGCCAAGGCAAATTTCGATTAGAGATTTAATGAAATTTTGTACTCGATGTAACAGAATTTTTGAAGTTGCTGGCGTTAAATCATCAGATGATATGATTCATGATGCGCTTTTTGATTCGGTCTTTCAAGAAGCGATTGATAGTTTTACAAGTGCCATTGTTGAACAAGAACCGATTGAGGTGCTGATTAATGAAATTGGGCTAAGTTTAGAGATACCAAATTCTAGAATTAAGTTACAATTAAATAGAAACGTTCCAGTTTTTGAAGAGAATGAAGATTCCCTTAAAATTGGCCGAGCTTATGTGGAAAAACAACAAATAATTGGTATTAACAAAGTGAATAAATCAATTGCAGTTGGAAATACTACTTCTTTTGCTAGAACTAACCATTCTATTATGTTAATGGAAAAAGTTGGTGTTGCAATATCAATGTGCGAACCGCTACTTCTTGTTGGTGAAACCGGTACCGGTAAAACTACAGTTGTTCAAGAAATGGCTAAGCTTTTGAATAAAAAGCTGACAGTAATTAATGTTTCGCAACAAACTGAAGTTGGTGACTTATTGGGTGGGTTTAAACCTATTAATGCTAAAACTATTGCTTTACCAATCCAAGAAGATTTTGAAGAATTATTTGCAAGATCATTTTCAGTTAAGAATAATGCTCAGTACTTGAAACTGTTATCTAAATGTTTTAATAGATCGCAATGGAAAAATGTTGCTAAGCTTTGGAAGGAAGCTTACAAGATGGCTAGAAATACTTTTGAGAAGAAAGAAGAAGAAACCAAAGAGGATGACAATGAAGAAAAGAAGAATAAGAAGAAGCAGAGATTAAATGAATTTGAAAAATCAGAATTGATGAAAGAATGGAAATGTATGTTTCAAATAATTTTAGATTTTGAAAAACAAGCAATTGATATGGAAAATTCTTTCATTTTTAGATTTGTCGAAGGCTCTTTAGTCAAAGCTGTTAAAAATGGTGATTGGCTATTACTTGATGAAATGAATTTGGCTTCTCCAGAGACTCTCGATAGTATCTCTGATTTACTCAGCGAACAAAAAAGCCAAAGGAGTGTTTTACTTTCTGAAAATGGTGATATTGAAAGTGTTAAAGCTGATCCAGAATTCCGTATTTTTGGTTGTATGAATCCTGCTACTGATGTGGGTAAGAAAGACTTACCTCAAAGCATCAGATCAAGATTTACGGAGATTTATGTTCATTCACCAGATGAAGATATTTCTGATCTTTTGATGATTATTGATAAGTACGTTGGTAAATATACCATTAGTGATGAATGGATTGGTAATGATATTGCAGAATTATACTTAGTAGCTAAGAAATTGTCAGATAATAATGAAATTGTTGACGGTGCTAACCAAAAACCACATTTCAGTATCCGTACATTGACTAGGACTTTATTATACGTTAGAGATATTGTCTCCATTTATGGTCTAAGAAGATCTTTATACGAAGGATTTTGCATGTCATTCTTAACTTTGTTAGACGCTAAATCGGAATCCATTCTTAAACCACTAATTGAGAAGTATACAATCAGTAGATTGAAGAATTCTAAGTCTGTACTTTCACAAATCCCTGCAAATCCTTCCAATAATTCTGAATCATTTGTTCAATTTAGACATTATTGGATGCAAAAGGGCCCGGAAGAACCAGAACCACAAGCACATTATATCATTACCCCGTTTGTAGAAAAAAATATGATGAACCTTGTTAGAGCTTCCAGTGGTGGTAGATTCCCAGTTTTGATTCAAGGTCCTACATCTGCAGGTAAAACGTCTATGATACAATATTTGTCTAAAATAACGGGTCATAAGTTTGTCCGTATTAATAATCATGAACATACTGATTTACAAGAGTATATTGGTACTTATGTTTCTGATGATACTGGTAAATTAGTATTTAAAGAGGGTATACTTATTGAGGCTCTAAGAAAGGGGCATTGGATTGTATTGGATGAATTAAATTTGGCACCTACCGATGTGTTAGAAGCTTTAAATCGTCTTTTAGATGACAACAGAGAGCTATTTATTCCAGAAACTCAAGAAATTGTTAGACCACATCCAGATTTTATGTTATTTGCTACGCAGAATCCACCAGGTTTATACGGTGGTAGAAAAGTATTATCGAAAGCGTTTAGAAATAGATTTTTGGAACTACATTTCGATGATATTCCACAAGATGAGTTGGAAATTATTTTGAAGGAAAGATGTAAGATTGCTCCTTCATATGCCAAGAAAATTGTTGAAGTTTACAAAGAATTATCTGTTCAACGGCAGTCAACGAGATTGTTTGAACAAAAAAATTCTTTTGCCACATTGAGAGATCTTTTTAGATGGGCACAACGTGATGCTATTGGGTACGAACAGTTAGCTGCCAATGGTTACATGTTATTGGCAGAAAGAGTTAGACGTCCAGAAGAGAAAACTGTAGTCAAACAAGTTTTAGAGAAGGTTATGAAAGTGAAGCTTGACATTGATAAATACTACGAAGAGCTGGAAGTGGAAAAATTATTACAAATGCCAGGTGCTATTGTCTGGACCAAAGCCATGAGAAGACTTGCTGTGTTGGTTATGACATCAATGAAAAATAACGAGCCGTTATTGCTAGTTGGTGAAACTGGTTGTGGTAAAACTACAGTTTGCCAAATGATTGCTGAATTTTTTAGTCAGGAGTTAATTATTGTTAATGCACATCAAAATACAGAAACAGGAGACTTATTAGGTGCTCAAAGACCAATACGTAACAGATCCGAATTGCAATCAAAATTGATTGCTGCTATTAGAGATGTTCTTGCCAAAATTTCAGTTAAGGTTACAGAAACTTTCTCAATGTCTGATGCTTTAGCTGCGTGGAATGAAAATAAAAAGAATGATGGAATTTCAGAAGAGGATGCTAAGATTGTGGAAAGACTTAAAGTGGATTGCAATGCATTGTTTGAATGGAATGATGGTCCTTTAATTAATGCCTTAAAAAGAGGTTGTTACTTTCTTTTGGATGAAATATCATTAGCAGATGATTCAGTCTTGGAAAGACTGAACTCTGTTTTGGAACCTGAAAGGACAATTTTATTAGCTGAAAAAGGCTCAGAAGATGCTTTGGTTATTGCTAGAGATGGGTTTCAATTTTTGGCTACGATGAATCCAGGTGGTGATTATGGTAAAAAAGAGTTATCACCTGCTTTAAGAAACCGTTTCACAGAGATATGGGTTCCGTCACTGGAAGATTTTGAAGATGTCAAACAAATTGTGAGTGTACGTCTTGAAAAAGGTGTTAAACATTTGACAAAACCTATTGTGGAATTCTCTGAATGGTATGGAATAAAAATGGGTAATGGTAATGCAACTACGGGTGTCATTTCTTTGAGAGACATCTTGGCTTGGGTTACATTTATTAATTTTACTTATAATAATGGCGTTCAGGATATGACTTGCTTATTACACGGTGCTTCTATGGTATTCATAGATGCGTTAGGAACCCACTCTACGGCGTACCTTTCAGAAAACGAAGCAAAATTAAGAGCGACTAAGATGGAATTTGTTGAAAAATTATCGATGTTTTCCGGTTGTGATTTAACTTCAATTTATATGAAAAAATTCAAAGTTTCAATTGAGGGTGGAAAGCTTTCATGTGGTCCGTTTAGCGTTGCCCGTAATGAGAATAGTCCAGAAGTCACGTCTTTCAATTTGGAAGCTCCAACAACGGCATCAAACGCAATGAGGGTTATTCGGGCTCTTCAAGTTCATAAACCAATTCTTTTAGAAGGTAGTCCTGGTGTTGGTAAGACTTCTTTGATCACTGCATTGGCTCAAGCTACGGGAAATAATCTAACCCGTATCAATTTGTCAGAACAAACAGATTTGATTGACTTATTTGGTTCGGATTCTCCTGTGGAAGGTGGAGCAGCAGGTGAATTTACCTGGAGAGATGCTCCATTTTTAAGAGCTATGCAAAAAGGTGAATGGGTTTTATTGGATGAAATGAACTTAGCCTCACAATCGGTGTTAGAAGGCTTAAATGCTTGCTTAGATCATAGAGGTGAAGCTTACATTCCAGAATTAGACAAGTCCTTTACAAGCCATCCAAACTTTAAAGTTTTTGCCGCTCAAAATCCACAATATCAAGGTGGTGGTAGAAAGGGTTTACCAAAATCTTTTGTTAATAGATTCAGTGTTGTGTACGTGGAAATGTTGACTGAAACCGATTTGAAATTAATTGCCAATCATTTGTACCCTAAATTAGATTCAGAAGTTTGTAATATGATGATCAGTTTCATGTCTCAGTTGGAAGAAGAAGTTGTTATTAAAAAACAATGGGGTGCGTCTGGTGAACCATGGGAATTTAATTTAAGAGATACTCTTCGTTGGTTATCATTAATAGATTCTCCTACTTTGAACAATGAATTTGTTGCTTCGGACTTTTTTGATTTGATTGTCAGACATAGATTTAGAACTCAAGAGGATAGAGCAAAAGCTGATGCATTATTTGAATCAGTTTTTGGTAACATTGTTAGCAAAGACCCATTCTACCATTTATCTACTAAATTTATTCAATGTCAAAATGAAACAATACAGAGAAATGAGTTGATTCAATACCAATCAAACCACGTTATTTCTCAACTTCAATGTAACGTTAATATTTTAGAAACAATCTTTCGTTGTCTTAAAAAAGCATATCCAATGATATTAGTGGGTCCGACGGGAGCAGGTAAAACTGAGCTCATTAAATTTACTGCAAATGTTATTGGTGCTAAGGTTTATGAATTTTCCATGAACAATGATGTTGATAGTATGGATATTCTTGGTGGATATGAACAAGCTGATGTGACCAGAGCATTGTCAGAAATCTCCAACAATATTCTAGAATTTTTTTTGGAAATGATTGCTGTTAATGTACAAGTCAAATTCCAAGATAATAAAAACATTTTAAGATTTGCATTAAGTATTGTAAAACTTTTGATGGATAATAACTTGGATAGAGATAATATTGATGAGGTAGTTAATGCCATTTCATTATTGAATTCATCAATTGCGAATGAAAAACTGCATGGATTCATTCTCCGCCTTTCTGAGCTCAAGAAAGAGGTAAACAATCCAAAAAGTAAGGTTAGTTTTCAATGGTTTGATGGTTTGTTGGTTCAAGCAGTTGAAAAAGGGCATTGGCTAATTTTGGATAACGCAAACTTATGTAATCCATCTGTTTTAGATAGATTAAATTCGTTATTGGAAAAAGATGGTATTTTGATTATCAATGAGTGTACAAATGAAGATGGATCGCCTAGAATCGTCAAACCGCATCCAAATTTTAGATTATTCTTGACTTCAGATCCTAAGTATGGTGAGCTTTCCAGAGCTATGAGAAATAGAGGTGTGGAAATATATGTTGATTCTTTAGAGAAGAGAGCAAGTTGGGTTGATAAACAAATTTTGGGAATCTCCAATGTTGAAGAAAATTCCCAAAATACCAGTGAAAAACGGTCAGATGTTTTATCACTCCAAGCTTTCATGAAACCAATATCTACATTTATTAATTCTAATGACTCTGAACTCAAAGATTGCGCTATGTTCATGGATTATTATAATTTGACAATTACAGAGAATTTGAAATTTACTACCCAAACGTTATTATTTTTTATTCCAATTTATTTGATTCCCGTCATTAATAATTTAGCTCAATCTTCATTCAATTTTAGTGAATTCAGAGAAACTTCAATGTTTGAAGAGATTTTAAAAAAATTGAAATTCGTAGAAGAGACTGGTATTTGTGATAAGATGCGGTTAGTGTATAGCACATCGTTTAAGGATTCAGAAATTTTAAGGGTATCACCTTATAATAATATCAATAATCAATTTTTATGCCCATTAGTTAACTCGGCTATTATACCATTAGTGCAAAAGCACCTGCAGTATGTCCAATCGAAGGAAACGAATTATTTGTTTTGTGTTTTATCAATGATTGCCGATGCAACTTTTTATATTGACAATTTACGTGCAAGGGCGAAATCTGCAAAGCTTACAAGCTTGGATCTTGTTGAGCAATTTGCTGCAGTTTCATTTGGAAGGGAAGTTAAAAAATTGCCTAAACTAAATACCTACAAGCTTATTGTCTCAATTTTTGAATTTATTTCGACTTCAGTTTCTACTACTATTCAAAGCGATAACTTGTTGAACTCTGATTCAATCTTCCAATCGTTGTTTGACCTCTTATGTTTATGGCAAAACATAGTTTTGTCATCCTCAAGGGGAAATGAAACGGCTATTCGGGTTTATCACCAACATGCTCTTGATTGGATTAATAATTATTCTTCTCTATATGATTCAGTACTGATTCTCAAACTCGTGTCAGATATTGATTCTTTTACAAGACAAATTAAATTATCAAGAGGTTCTGCTATGTCAATGATATGGAACGCATGCAGGTCTAGATATCCTCAAACATCTGTTGCATGGGAAAACTACGAACTACTATTGATAGTTGCTAAATCGTTTGATGAAGTAGCAACTAAACAATTTCCTGAAAGTATTGGTAATGTCAATGAGTTTAGGAAAATGTTCATTGAACTTTTTAACGAGTGTTTAAATAAAGATCAGAATGAAGAATTTATTGGAATGGTTGATAATATTAAATCCAAAGTTTCTGAATTGGATAGAATTTCTAATTCTTTTTTGTCAAAAAGATCACATCCCTTTGCCAAGGATTTTGATTGTATTTTAGGGTTTGTTGATTCTGAGACTACTGCTACGGGTAAAGAACTTGAATTATCTACAGATAATTTGAATTTGGCTTTATTTTCTTCAAGGTCAACTTTCTCATTAACTAAACATAATCAATTAAAACAGTTTAATCCTTATCCAAGAGTTTTGGATTCCTTATGGGATTTTAATGGTGATATCAAAGTCTCATTGTTTGATGACGAATCTTTGAAGGCTATAATGCGCTCTGCTGAGAATGTTAAGTATACCGAGGGTGGTAATATTGACGAAACTCTTTTTGATTTAAAATTTTTGATTAATCAATTGGTCAAAAAGTCTCCTCAAATATTAGGAGATCATAAGGAGCACTTTAAAAATATTTTAGTTAATTGGATTACGTTCATTTGTGAACTCCACAATGAATTGTTACCAACAACTGAAATGCGAGACGAGGCGTCTAGATTAATTAGCGATTTATCGTCATCATCTCTAGAAAAATATTCCAAATTTTTTAAAGAAAATGGTCAAATGGCATTCTATGATGTTTTTTGTGCATACTTTATTCCATCCATCAAAGAACTGAATAATAACAAACTAAATAAACAAAAATTGGGTAAAGCATTTGTTTTTATGGCATGCGGTCTAATTATGCTATATATGCCTGACTCTGCGTTTGATCCTGCCGTTGTTGATCATATTTTGTATCAAGACTTTGTGAAACTCCAAGAATTAGTTAGCGAAATTAGAGAATCATTCATTGCAGCAAGAACAATTGAATTTGGTGATTCACATATAAAGTCAGAGTCTTACCTGCCAGAGGTCGATAATGATAAACTTCCAGAAGCTCCTCGTGTTCATAGAGATAATGAACCAGTTACTGGTTTATTTGAGGAATGGTATTCTTTTTTCACTTCTTATGTGGACAAAGAACATATAGAGTTTTTATTATCAGTTGCTTGTGAAGTAAATGAAAAGGCTTCTGCACAAATTGATAATTTTAATAAGAATGCTTCCCAATTTGCTTTAAGACTGAAGGATAACTATTTAAGATACTCTGATTTGAATGATATTTTAATCGGTTATATATATTCTTTAAAATTAGGTCTTCAATTACTACATGATGGATCACAAGAACATGCAGTTGCAATTACAACTCCGTTATGGTCTGTCAACTCAGCTATGTTGTCTACTTCCAAGACTTTAAACTCGTTATTTAACGAAGTTAAAGATGTTTGCAAGAAATGTTCAATTACTGATATTAATGCTGAAATTATTTACTGTTATTTTTTACAATTGTCTAATTTCCGTGGTGATATTGAAAGTACATTCAAGGTTGACGATTTTATGAATCAATCTTTATTGGCACTTTATTATAGATGGTCTTTGAGAATGTTGAAACAAAAAGAAAAAGAATCCACCGAACAAGGTGTTTTTAAGTTTTCTGATCCTACTGTTGATGCCGAGCTAGATTTTGAAAAATTATTCCCTAATGCTGAGGATATGATTGATATCAAGGCTTCGGCAGATGCATCCAATTCAACTAACCTTGATGACATGTACTACCAAATTGCCAGCGCATATATATCTAACTTCAAACATAACGATAACACTAGTACCAGTTTTGAAAATATTGTCATTGGTGCTTCCAAAGTTTTCAAGTCATTGGAGAAAGTGAATTCAGCCTCTGCTGTTGGTTTGAACTCCAGTTCTGTTTTGGTTTCAATTTTATCTACATTAAAGGAAGCCTCTAACGCTTTTACCGAGTGCTTAAGTTCTGCTGATATTGATTTTTATCGTGGTAACAGTGCTTACGAAACCAAGAAAGCTGGCACTATTGTCTTGAATTTAAGAAGTTCTGTTCATGAAATTTTGATGCAATGGCCGGAGCATGATACTTTAGGACAGTTATTTAGAATTTGTACTGAATTTTTAGAGTATCCAAGTACCACGCCAATCTTCCGTTTATTGACCAAAGTCGAACAAATATTTACATTCATTGGTGAATGGGAAAAATACGCTCATTCTGGTATTTCATTGAATGCCCATTTCAAGACTATTTCGTCATTGATCGTTTCATGGAGACAATTAGAATTGGCATCCTGGAAACAGGTCTTCAGAAATGAAGAAGAAGCAATTCAATCCAATATTGGTAAATGGTGGTTTCATCTATTTGAGACGATTATTATTCCGGCAATTAATGATGAATTTTATGACGACTCAGTTGAAATTAATGTCGTTTCAGCTATCAATCTTTTCCTTTCTCAAACCACTTATGGAGAATTTGGTTACAGATTAGATCTGTTAAGGGCCTTTGTCGATCATGTCCATGGCTTAGTTCCAAGCTCACCAATTTATGACTCATTATTGAATGTTATTTCTTTCTATTCTCAATTCAAACCTCAAGTAGACGAATCTATAGAAACAACTAAAAAAACTCTCGAAAAGAAGGTCAATGAAATTATTTTATTGGCCAGCTGGAAGGATGTCAATGTGGATGCTTTAAAACAAAGTTCACGTCGTTCTCACCACAATCTTTATAAGGTTGTTCGTAAGTACCGTGCCTTTTTAATGCAGCCAGTGAAGCCTATTGTTGAATCTGGTCTGAATAATTCTTCTAGAAGTTTTATTTCTTCTTTAGATATAGCATTGAAATCTGTCGAATTACCAAAAAATATTGAAGAGATCACTGAATTGTGTTCAGGTATTTCAAGTTGGAATGAAAGAGTTTTAAGATTGCGTAATATTTCTCAAGTTAATAAAAACATGTCGATTTATATATCTGATATTGAAAAGGAGTATATTCCTCAATTACATGAATATGCAAAAGAAGTTCTGGAAGAATCAAACAGATTAAGAAAAGAAACACCAACCGAATTTAAAAAAGAAAATAAAAAGTTAATCGCATCATTGAAAACAGAAAAACATAAACTATTAAGTGACACTCTTCGTGAATTGAAGAATATGGGTTTGAAATTAAGCATGACAGTGGATATTGAAAAGACTTTATCATCAGTTACTGTTATCTTAGCTACCTCTAAATCTTTAGTTAACACTTCGTTTGAAGGTTGTGATGCATACTTTTTTAGACTTTTGGATATTTTACCAAGATTAAGAGTATCTGTCAGCGACTCACACCCTGATATACCACCCGCTGAAGCTCAAAAATGCTTATCTGCAGCGGAAAATTTAATTTTTACATTGGTTGCTAATCGTTCTGTGTTGGTGAGAAGTCATAATCTATCACATTATTTGAATTCAATTGTTTCTAATTTTGAAAATTTCACTTATGATAATTCAAATAGGTTATTGTGTTCCTCAAAAATTATCTCTCTAGAAAGTATATTTGACGATGTCGAGCATTTCTTACATTGGTTACCAAGAATTATTGAATATGCTATTGTTTCATTGAGAAATGCTTCCGAGTTTACAAAAATTCAATACGATTCTAGTGTCTTTACAATTGCAAAAGTTCAATTGGAGAAATTCTCTATTAAGAGACTTAAATTATACGGTACCCAAGATATTGATGAAATTAAAAGCATCATTGTTTTTTACTCAAATTTTATAACAGATTTAGGTATTTGGAAAGAAAACAATAAAGAACTAGCATACGTTGCAGATTTTGTTTTAGAATGGTTTTCTCTACAAAACTTTGAATTTACTAAAAGTAAAGAAATTTCAATGAAGAATTCAAACACAATGGAAGATTTAGAAAAGTCTTTCCGTAAATTGTTTAATTCCATTCTAGTTTCTGTTCAAAAAATTCATAAATTACAAACTGATTCTCTGCCAGATAAAGCAGAGGAAGGTGACGAAGCAAAGGACTGGTTAATTTCATCTCAAAGAAGAGTTGTTAAATATTTTGATTTGCTATATCCAACTCATATGATTAATAAATTTAATGACTGTATTAATATTATGAGGTCCATTGAATTTAGTGAAAAACAATCTTTGATTGCTTCAGCTATGATTGAACATATGTTACCCATTATTAACCAATATGTTAATTTGGTCCAAGTATTACATAATAAATTAAGGGATAATTATGTTGATATTTCGAGAGGTACTTTTGATTTATCCACAATTTTGTACAACATTACGACCAAGGGTTTCTGCCAACCAGAAGCACCTAGTGAAGAAAAAGAATCTGATCAAATGCAGGATGGTACTGGTTTGGGTGATGGCGAGGGAGCTACAAATAATTCTAAGGATGTTGAAGAAGATGAGGATTTGAGTGAACAAGCACAGCAACCAAACGAAGAAGATAAAGATAGAGATGATCAACAAGATGACAATGATGATGCTGTTGATATAGAAGGTGATATGGCGGGTAATTTAGAAGATGCACCAGATGAGGAAGAGGATAACGATAAAGAAAAAGAAGAACAAGAAAACGAAGAACTTGATGAAGAAATTGACGATATTGATGATATGGATCCCAACGCTGTTGATGAAAAACTTTGGGATGAAGAAGCTACATCGAATTCCAAAGAAAAAGAATCGGATAAGATGCCAGATAATTCTGAAGAAAATGATGAGATGCAAGCTATTGAAGAAGAGGATGATGATGTTAACAAAGATAAGCAACAAGAAAACGAAAATAAAGAAGCTGAAGACTCGAAAGATGCTGATGATGTTGAAAACAACGAAGACGGTGAAGAAGAAGAAGAAGATGTTGGTGAACAAGAAGACCAGGTTAGAGATGAAGAACAAAAATTTGATGATCAAGCGCCTGAAGCGGATGCTCTGGATTTACCAGAAGATATTAATTTAGATTCAGAAGGTGACGAAGGCTCTGAAGAAGAGGCTGAAGGCGCCGGTGAAGATTTTGACGATAACCTTGACGAGAATGAAGTCATGAATGAAGAAGAAAATGCCAAAGAAGACAATATGGATGTCGATATGGATAAGGAAAATGAAGATGGTGAGGAGGAGGAAGAAAGTGCTGAAGGTGAACCGTCAAATGAAGGTGATCAAGAAGAGGCAGAAGAAGCAGAAAAAGAAGAAGAAAACATGTATGAGGATGGTCAAGAGATTAACGAAGAAGAAGGTGCAGAACAGGATGACCAAGAGCTTATAGAAGTTGATGATCAAGAAGGTGCTGAAAAGAAAGAAGATAACGAGGGTAAAGAAGATGATGAAATTGAAGGTTTGGATGGTGCAGAGTCTGGCAATAAGGATGAAATCAATGAAGATACGGCTGTTCAACAACAAAATGGTGTAAAATCTGAAGGTGCAGATGCTGACACTAACGAAGAAGACAAAAATGTTGGTGCAAGTGGAGGTGGTGCAGATTTTCAGGAAGATGTTGAAAACAAAGAAGAACAAGAAAATAATGAGGAATTATCTGAACAAAATGATTCCTCGAGAGATAAAGCATCAGAATCATTGAAGCAATTGGGTGATTCATTGAAAGAATTCTACAGAAGAAGACAAGAAATTAAGGAAACCACAGATGAAGACATGGTTGACCAAAAATCTGGTGAAAGACCAGATGAGTTTCAACACCTTGAAGGTGACAATGCAGAAAATGAAACTCAGGCTTTAGGTGCCGCTAATAAGGAACAAATTCAAAAAATTGATGATAATATGGCTATTGATGATGATGAGAATAATATTGAAGATCAAGTCGTCAAAGAAGAAGATTTGAGTAAGGATGATGATGATATTATAAAGGAAGAAGAAACTGGTAATGATCAAGAAATGATTGATATCGATAATAAAGAAGAAGATTTTGGAGGAGAAAAACGTGCAGCATTTATCGGTGAAAGAAACCGGGATGATGAGGCTGATTTTGCAATGAAAATGGAGATTGATGATGATGATGACGAGGATGACCATCTGTCTGAAGATGAAGAAAATGAATATGAAATGATTCCCAAACCAGAGAAGGAAGTTTCATTGAGACCGTATGAAGAGGCTCAAACTTTATGGAAGCATGCGGATGAAGCAACTAGAGATTTAACGTCATCGTTATGCGAACAATTAAGATTAATTCTCGAACCTACTTTATCTACAAAATTAAAGGGAGATTATAAAACCGGTAAAAGATTAAACATGAAGCGTATTATTCCATATATTGCTTCACAATTCAGAAAGGATAAGATCTGGATGAGAAGAACCAAACCAAGTAAAAGACAATATCAAATTATGATTGCTGTTGATGATTCTAAATCTATGGCTGAATCTAAGGCAGTTGATATTGCTTTCCAGAGTATTGCTTTGGTTTCTAAAGCTTTAACTCAACTTGAATCTGGTCAGTTGGCTGTTATTAAATTTGGTGAAGACGCAGAAATTGTTCATCCATTTGAAAAACAATTTAGTGGTGATTCAGGTGTAAATGTTTTCAGAAATTTTGACTTTGGTGATACCAAAACTGATATTAAAAAATTAGTTAGTAATTCATTAAAGGCATTTATGAACGCCAGATCATCAGGAGATTCTGATTTATGGCAATTGGAAATTATTCTATCGGATGGTGTTTGTGAAGATCATGAAACTATTCAAAGGCTTGTTAGAAAAGCTAGAGAACAAAAGGTTATGCTTGTTTTTGTTGTTATTGATGGTGTTAACAACCAAGAATCAATTTTAGACATGAGTCAAGTGAATTATGTTGCAGATCAGAATGGACAAATGAAACTACAAGTTAATAAATATTTGGATACATTCCCCTTTGAATTTTACGTTGTTGTTCATAATGTTAAGGAATTACCAGAAATGTTGGCATTGATATTAAGACAGTATTTTACAGAACTTGCATCGTCATGATTATGGTTTATTTTTTTATTATTTTTTTGCTTTAGATTTAGAATTTTAGATTTATATTTGTATTTTATTTTTATTTTTATTTTTGTTATTGTTATTGTTATTGATATGTTTTATCTTTTGTTATTTGATTTTTAATTTGATTTGATATGTTATATATTTATTTATATATTTATTAAGAGATTTTTTTTATTCGTACAAATTAGTAGTGTATATACATGATTGTCCTAATTCAGTAAGGCGCTCAAATTCTGACAGCAAACGCGGTAAACTGAAAAAAGAACTAACTTTGCTTTTTAAATAGAATGAATATGACGCCACTAGATGAGAAAAATATATTTTTTTTGACGAGAAAGAAGTTATCTAAGATCACAATATATTCATGATTATTGGTGAAATTAAACATTGTATATTTCAAGCAAAAAGTATTTTATGATTATCAAAGAAAATGAGAAACATTTAAAGAGTCATAGAGAGGTGCAAAAAACACCGTTTCGCATTTACATACTGTTAACGATATGCATACCATGTAAATGAGATAATATTTCCGTTAATGGACACTCTATGAATGGGATGATTCATTTTATATTTCAAAACAGGAAAGAATATGAAAAGGGTAAATTAAAACGAAAACACTCCGGTTTTTTTCAAATAATTCGCTGTTGAGTGCTATTCTGTATCAGTTGTTGTTTATAAACAGCTAGTGAGAGCGAGAAGTCCCCAAAAGAGTATCGCGGTCTTCACAGGAAAGCCCCAGATGACTTATTCAATTTATTGATTAGTGAAAGGGAGTTTGTTATGTTTGCAAGTTGTTTGTTTGTGTCAAGTGAAAAATTTTGCATCTCCTTTATGATGTTTACTCTTTCTTCCTTTCTTTGTTTCTTTCTGCTTTCCAGAGACATTAAAATTACAACATAAACAAAATTTTATAAGCGATGTCAAATTACCGTGAATACCAAAGGATTATCAAACTTAATGGTGCTTCAAGTAATAGCAAAACATCAACCATAACACCGGCAAGCAGGTCATGCTGTTCTTCTACTTCTAAATCGCATAATGAAACTCATATGAAGGAGAAAAAGAAAATTACTAGAACAAAAACAGGTTGTTACTGTTGTAGAAAGAGAAAGAAGAAATGTGATGAAATGAAACCAGCTTGTTCAGGATGTGTGAGGAATATGCTGACTTGTGTGTATCCATCTCCAGATCAAATTAAAAAAGCGTCATCAAGAAGATATAAAAAGTCAAGTAAAAGAGAAGATAAGTTTGCCGCTATTGCTCTTTCAGAATTAAGAGATTCAAGCCCGGGTTACCCACCACGTTCTCCAACTCAACCAGAAATGTGTTCACCATTATCTGGCAACTCAACCCCACACAACAGCGATTCGGAATCTCCAATAGGTTCACCACTTTTGCGACCATACATTTACCGTGTTACGCCTACAAATACCCTGCCATTGTTATCGATGAATAAAACTGCAAATGATCGTAACGTCAATGTTCATTTTGCTAATGAGGGGCCAAATACTGTTATTTCGATTAAAAGTTTATTGAATTAAACTGGATGTTACTGCTATTGTACTTGTTGAGCGCTTATTTTTATTCAGGGAGCTGTCTTTTTATTTTATTCAGCTTTTTTTTGTATTTTATTTCGGTTCTTATGTGTGTATCTATATTTATATATCTGGTTTTATTAGTTTATTGTATTATTCGAGTATTCTGAAATTGAAACTATTAATTGGTAAAGTACAAAGCCCTACTAAATTAAATATTTACGGAAATCATAAAAATCCGGTCGGAGAAAAAAAAAAAGATTTTATCTCTCAGCTTCATTTTTTACTCTTTCTGTAACTTTTTTTAAGATATTTTGTCCGTTAACGTTAATTAATACCGATTTTTTATTTGACAGGTATTTCAAATGTAATTAAAACGAAACGGCTTGTCAAAATTAATCATTAACTTTATTAATTTATAATAATTCCTTGTTGGTTGGAAGGCTTTTTTTGATATGCAGAAAACTATTCAGTTAAAGGCAGTTGTCAACGAGAACAAGATATTTTTATTATAGAAAAAAAAATATTTTAACTATGTCACCAATTCATTGGTATTTATTAAAGTCAAACTTTACAAGTTTAAGCAGTAAGCAAGCTTACAAGAGCTATCGTATCTTTATATATATACTATTGTTCCTACTAAATGCAATAAAATTAAATTAAATAATAAATTAATGAATAAAATAATCTGTGATAAAGAAGAACACAGTTAAAGCAGAGAAAAGCTAAAGCATAAAAAATCGTATGAATTTAAATATACAAAATAAAATCCATTATCAAAAAATGGTATCCAAAAAGACAAGAGCCACCAGTCTATCCTGTTTTCTTCTTTTTATAATCAGCCAAACTAAATTTCTTAACAACTTTAGGTTTTTCTTCGGTAATTTCACTTTTAACAATAGTAGCATTGAAATTCTCCAAATTATTATAACCATTTCCTTCATTTAAAACATTACTGTCCGAATATTTTTCACCATTCAGGTTATTGACCGAAACTAAATGTTTCGAATTAATAGATAATGGTGTGAATAGTTCATTCTTTGAAAACTCTATAGATTCATCAACTTTAGGTTCTGTATTAATATGACTAGTGGCCAAAAAATTTTTAATAATTTGATATTTTGGTGGAAAAACTGGAGAATCCAACATTGACTTTCTTTGCTTAGATTTGAATTTAAGCTTTGAGGAATCTGAATTAAATTCAGAGTGAGAGTTTAAATCATCATCTTTATTAGAAGCTGATGTCTCCGAGATTTCATCAGGATATATCCCTTCTAGCTTCTTTTGCTGGATTTCTTTAAGTATAATTTTATCTCTTCTATCATATCTTTGTTGAATGGGGATATATTTTTGATTTGGTGTAGGCGTGATATTTGATATAGCTTGCTTTCTAGTGTTTCTTTGTAAATAGGATGACATTTTCTTAACCTTATTTATAATGCAATCCGTTGACGAATTAGGGCATCCGCATTCAGAAATTTCCAGAATTAATTGAATGGAATTAATTAACTTGGTCTTTTTATCATTATCCATATCGTCGAATGAGTTTGCGTTTTCTGCAATTTTATGAATTGGATGATCAATATCCCATTCCCATGGTAAGGTTAATTCATGATCATTTTTAATTTCCTTGGTTGTACTCAAAAGGAATACAATTTCTTGTTTGTTAACAATCGTAGTTTTTATCTCACAGTTTGGCTTGCAAGATTTTCTTAAAAATCTTGTATGATTACCCATTCCTCTTTCGTCTATAACAACCGGTAAATTAGGATGAAAAAAAACACTCGGTTTAGCGCATCCCAATAACCAATACTGATTATATTTTTCATCCATGTAATTCTGTTTTAATTCTAATTCACTGGTAAAAACAGCAACAAAAGTTCCTTCTTTTAATGGCTTATTAGAATAAAGACCAAGTTTTGAAATACCAGTAAATTTAGCTTTTGGTCCTTCAGGTGCACTTTTGACCTGTAAATAATTTTGATTGATTAACGATCTAGTTAGATAATCTTTTCTTTCAAATTTTAGTACATCACTATTTTTTTTGATTAATTCGGGTAATCGGTACATTAAGGATTTGATTGAGCTGTTTTTAAACTCGTAGTGTTTAATTGCCAGATATAATGTTTGATATTTATCAATATCGAATTCATCAGCGGGATCATCAACTTTTCTTTTCTTAAATTGGGCTGCACCAGTTTTAGCATCGACCTTACTCGAATTTTTAATAGTATCAAGACCATAATTTGGTTTTCTTTTCTTGGGGTTTAATTTGGTTTCCTGGAGCTCACGGGCCTTATCTGCATCAATTATTAAATTTGGATCGCATAAATAGCATAAATAATTATCAGGAACATCATCAATATTGTCAATTCCCATGCATGCAGCATGTTGCCATCTATAGCAACGATCGCATTGAATTGTGAATCCATCATCATGATCAAATTCGCAAATACATCCTATAATCCCCGAATCTGGGTCAACCGCATACGATGGTAAAGTTTTATTATCATCACCTCCTTTTATTTCACGTTTCACTTTCCGTACTTTAGCTTGACTTTTAAGCTCTATGTGTTTTTCAATTTCTGGTATATCTTCGTCTTCAACTTCAGTCTGGTCCAGATTATCGTCTTCTTTTGTATCTTTAGAAATTATACTATTCTTACTTGTGTTCATTTCAGGTTGAAAAATAGTTTCAGGGTATTCCTTCTTTATTCCATCGTTGCATGTGCTGTTTATTTCAGCGTTTGACATTCCTGGTTGCTGTTCATTAATAACTTTATCTATTTTCAACTGCTGTTCAGGTTGAATTTCCTTTTCTACTTTGACAAGCTCTTTGTATAAGTGGATTGGAGAATCCAGCTTCTTTTCATTAATGTTATTTTGTTTCTCTTTTGCTTTAGAGTCTATTATAATTTCGGGGTTATTAACTTTGGATTGTTGTGATGGATAATGATCGGATTGATCACCATTATACAGTACTGGGAATGGTGTTGCAGCAGCAGCAGCTAAAGCAGCAGCTGCAACAATTGCTTTATTGGAACCATTTCCACTTGCAAGAGCGGCAGCAGCAGGACCTGGGGATCTTGTATTTAAGTTCAAAACATTAGATTGTCGACCAGGGGCATTACTTAATCCCGCATGCTGACTAGTAGGCGTCTTTATAGTTTCAGATTTGGTTGATGCATCACTTGTAGTTGATATAGTTTTAGGTAAATATTGTGAATTGATATTTATTTCTTGGGATGTTCTTTTTGTTGCTTCTAAATGTTCTTGAGGAGAAATTGGCTGTTCTTGCTTCGGTAGTGCTGTAGGTGTATTATATTGTGAATGATTAGAAAATAGCATCAATAATCCAGCGGCCTCGTTATCGCCCAAATTTGATTCCGGATTATCTTGGTTCGCCATACTGAATTAAAATGAATAATTGTAAACTTTCTGTCCAAAGTTATATTTGTATCGTCTCTATAAATTAAATTAAAGGGATACAGTTCCAAGATGGCAATATATGTAAAATAGCTTCGGTTAATACTGATACACTATACCGATTATAACCTATATGTCCAGCTTGTAGATATACAGATATTAATTGACAGAAATTACGAAAATAAATATATATAAAGGCCAAAATTTTATGTAAACCATTTCTAGCAAGTTTTCTACTATACGATCGATACGATATATACGACTGATACGAAACTGTTTTTCAAAATAAAGCTATCGACGTTTTTTAATCACGTGATGTTATTTCTTTTGCGTCGATTTCAACACAAATAGCTTGTACGCAATGTATATTATGCAATTCGGAGATCACTGAAAAATTTATAAAACTTCCTTCTTCATCACTATACTCAAAGTCTCGGATAAAGTGTGATTTGTGTGACGACATTTTATACATTACTTGCATTTAAATTTATATATATAAGATATATATATACATATTATAGAATGGCCCACAGACTATTGGTTCAAGTTATTTTCACTGGTGCTAGAGTTTTTGGTAGAGCTTTCACTGAAGCTTACAAGGAAGCCAGTGCCGCCACCTCTGCCAAACAAACACATGAAACCACAGGTAAAAAACAGAGTTCAGCAAGATCAAGAGATACAGATATTAGTCTTGATGAAGCATGTAAGATTTTAGATGTTGATTTAAGCGGGTTAAGCAAGCAGAAAGCACAAAACAAATATGAATACTTATTTGATATCAATTCAAAGGAAAAGGGAGGCTCATTTTATGTTCAATCTAAGGTTTACAGAGCCATGGAAAGAATTAGTAACGAATTAAAATATATGGAAGAATTCCAAAAGGCTAAAGAGCAAGATAAAGGTGGTAAAACGGATGGTAGTAAGAA
The DNA here is from genome assembly GCA_019155655.1 of Kregervanrija delftensis. Classification (NCBI taxonomy): domain Eukaryota; kingdom Fungi; phylum Ascomycota; class Pichiomycetes; order Pichiales; family Pichiaceae; genus Kregervanrija; species Kregervanrija delftensis. The sequence goes on along the minus strand of JAFMZF010000010.1, from coordinate 129,118 downwards.
AACGACGTGATAATTTATTATGTTACATATTATGATTTCAAACAGGATTAACATTTAGACTTTTCTTATGTTTTGTACTATTGAATTGGCTTTGATTAGTATTTTTATTTCTATTTTAGAATTTTTTTTTATCTTGTGATGCACGAAGAAAAAAAAGATTATTCATTCAAGCTACTTTAAGTTGACTTACGGAACATGTTTATTTTTATTTTTCCTATATTATTTTTTTTCAGACTTGATCTCAAGTTAATTTCTGTATATATAAGTAATCTCATTTAACTGATAATAAAAAACAGCATACAAGATTTTATCCAGAATTATTGATTAATTAAATATTATTATAACAGAATATTTCGATCTCAAATTCATAGACAATATTATCATATCATGATAAAAAATTCTTATGATTTTATATAGCAGTACAGCTGCAAGAAAATCAATGTTTACTTCACATATTGAATACGAGCTGTGATATACTTGTGTGTCAGTATGTGTGATACTTAATATTTTAGCTTAAAGATAATTGTTATAGAAAATACCCAAAATTATTTGGGTGGATAACTTTATGTTTTGCTTCTACTACCAAGAGTCATGGTATCCAATTAGATAGTTCAATGGGGTAATTCAATTAGACAAGAAATATAATGTTCTTATTCATTCTTCTAATTTCTGATCAATTTACATTAAAAAATGGTTTCTAAACGATACTGACTTTGACCACTTTATATGTTTATAACATGACCGAATAACTCGAATATGACAAAATTGTTTACTAATGACAGGAAATGTATAGGTAATATCTGATCAATTATAATCAATATGAAATCTCCAGCTAATGAGACTGTGTTAATCGACATTGAGGAAGAACCCCACTATTCATAAATGCCAAAATGACACTCAATTATTACTTTTCTCTTGGACTGTTTAATACAATGACTTGGCTCAGTACCCATGACGAGCCTGATATCGCTAAAGTACTCTAGACCTGGAGATTATAGTTTGAATCACCAGTAGTGAAGAGTAAATACTTTAAAAACAAGTTATTTCCTGAAATTTACAAGGTGACAATACATATGCAAAATCAGCAGGCCACAAACTAATTTATTAGAGATAAGAATAACATACCTAATAATAGTTTTCGAAGCTCATCTTTTACAGTTTATCTACCATTTATATTTAAGATATAATACAATTTTGAAATATTAAATCTTGAACAATTGAAATAATAAACACAAGACACATTATAATTTAAACCCATAACTACGACAAGTTCTGTAGGAACACAATTAGTTGGATGGATACAATAAGGAACATAAATATAAGTTCAAATCCCCATTGAAATAAACCATCATAAGTCTAACACTAACGCATTACAGTTAATCTAAGAACCTGAAACGAAATGTTGGCCGTGATTGTGTTGTTAGCACAGTCGACAAACATTTAGCTGAACTTGATGCAGATCGGCTTTGCCCTAAGACAGTCATAACGACTGAATGATCGACTATCAAATGGTTCTATTTTTGAGAAATAAATTCTCAGAAATTATACGTATATTAGTATAACCTCTACTGATGTAGTTTCTTAAAAGGAAAAAATGTTAAAGAAGTGAGAAATTACATCCTTTTTATACTGAAAGAAAATTTTTAGGTAGTGCAATACTCGCTTTAATTTCAGTAAAGGGTTCATAATCTATATTTATTAAGCATTATATTATACGGGTTATAAAGGTTCGGTTATACACCAATCATATTGAAAAGTGCATTTTCCTGTTCTTCAGCATCTCCCAATTGAACAATATTCCCTAAGGGTGGGAATTTTGATTCTTTTACTTCATTTTCATCAGATTCTTTATTTGCATCACCTAAATAAACTGGTTTGTGGAATTCATCTGAAGCTTTTTCATAATCCCAACTATTTTGAGCTTCTTCTTCAAAATGTTTTAGTTTCATATCATTAACTTGTTGCTGTATCTCCTTAATTTCATCATCATCGGATAAATTATCGGGTATTTCTGAATCAACTGCAACTTCCCTAAGATAAACTTTACCATCTCTAATACTCATATCCATAACTTTTTTACCTCGTCCTGACCGTTGCTGTTGGCCTTCTTCAATTTTACGTAATTGTTTTTGTTGTCTTTTCAGCTGTAATGCTCTTTCTAGTGGTGAAGCCCATAAATTTCCACTTCCGGATGGAGCCTCATAATCTGCTGCATTATCAATAATTTTTGTTCTTTCTGCACCATTATCTTGAAAATTAAGTAGCGTATCTAGTCTTTCTTCAGCGGCAAGCAATTCATTATCTTTCCCTTTTATGGAACTATAATATTCCAGTTCTTTTTGAACATCTTCAATCTCCTTTTTTTCTTCTTCTGTCTTTTCTTCCTTCTCCCTCTCTAGCTGTCTTTTTTTCTCTAGTTTTTTGAAAACTTGATCTTGAACCTTATAATTATTTTGTCCAGTAGAATTAATGGAAATTTTAATAACATTTTTCTTTTTATTTTGATTAAGCTTGTCTATTTGTTTGGTTTCGGGTCTTTTTATGCCTTCAATATTGTCCTTCTCTTTTCTTAAAACTTCCATGATTTGTATCCTTTCTTCATTGGACATCAAAGGCTTCCCACAAAATGAACATGGTTGAAGACCTTCTTTTGCGCAAATTATCTTACCGCAATTCAAACAATTTGGGAACATATCAAAGAGTGGATGTCTTGTAGCATTGCAATTACAAACCCTAATATCTTGAGCATCCGCATTTATGTTGTTAGTGTTCACCTCAAGTTCTAGCAAAGCAGCATCTAAATCTTTTAAGTTATCCAATCTCATCTTGGCATCTTTCTTTTTGAAATCGGTAGCTTTAACTATAGAAGGTTTAAGGTCAAATAGTTCAGATGTATTGGCACCTTTAGATTTTGATAATCTGGGTTTATTTTCCTGCTTTATCGGTTCTGGATTATTTGAATCCCAAGCGTTACCATTTTTCTTTACTATTTTAGTTTTAAGTATTTTAGTTCTTGATCCATTGGTTGTTAATACTTTCAGAACTTTCGGTGGTCCAGAACGTTTTTGATTTGATGGTGGTGGTTGAGGTGGAGATGATTCTGTATTCAATTTTGATGAATCTGGTCTATATTTCTCATTTGGATCTCCAAATAACATATTTGAAAATTTCGTTATAAATTCTAAAGCATCGGGTGATTCCCCAAGTAAATTCATGAAATGATTGGTTATTGCATTTCTAGATCGAAGATTTGAAATTGCATAATCCACCATTTGTGACACACTTTCATCATCCAAAGGAAGTAAATTTTTAATTGCACTTTTGGCATAAGATTTTATTTGATTACTACTATATGATGACATTTATTTGGGGTGTTTATCTTGAATATGAAAAGCAAGTGTGTTAATAGTAATTTGAATGAAAAAATCCACTTGTTTAAACCCCGTAAGGATGGATCCCACAGATTGAAAAAATAAAAAATATTAAAAAAAAATTTGATACCGAAAGAAGGCAAGCTAAAGATATATTATTTTATTACTGTATATCAAGCATTATAGGTATAGCTTTTTACTAAATAATGAGTACATTAGAGAAACAAAAACTGCAAGCGGAGATGATCAAGCTGGAAAAACAGTTAAAACTTCAAAGAGAACAACTACAGAATCAATTAATAGTAAGACAAAAACTCATGGAACAAAAGAAAGTGCAAGTTAAACAAATGTTAGCTTTGAAACAAATTCAAAACCATACATCATTAGTATTGTCATCAGCTAATAATATAAATAGAGTATCTAAGCCAACAAATATGAAAACGCATTCAAACACATTTTTGGTCAATAATTCAATGGAAAACAATGGGACATCAACGATAACATCAACAGCGGCGGATATAGTAAGAGATAATGGTCCGGATAAACCAAATATTGAAAAATATATTAAAAATGGCAATTCTTTAATAAATTCAAAGTCATATGATCCTAATTTGAAAAAGCATAGGAAACATTTACAACAAAATTTGAAGAAAAAAAAAAGGTTAATAAAACAAGTAATGTCAAACCGAATGAAATATAATTACAAAAACAGAATATTAATATATGGAATGAACTTTGTTATTTCTAAGGGAGGATCTAAATTATCTTTGATTTCAACATCAAATGAAAGCACAGGTAGAGAATTGACAAATGTTGATGATTTTGATTCTGTTTTACATTATGATGGAAAAACATACATCAAACAAGTTACTGGTAATTATATGATCGAAAACTATACTAAATCGTACGTAATAAGAACTTATCAGTAAACATTTATTTTTCTTTCATTATTGTAGATCTTTTTTACTAACACTGTTTATTTTTTCCATATAATAGCATGGGGAAAAAGGATAAAGAAGAATGTATTTATTACACTCGATCTGGTAAGTTATGACAATGATTTTTATTTTTTGCATTTATCTATTTATTTTTTGAAACCATACTAACAATATCTCTTTTTTGATTAAATATATTCTTTCCCTGAGAGAGAATATATTATGTTACTGTCTTGATTGTTTTTTACAGGTAATTGTACAAATTTATATTGTAAGTTTAGGCATACACCTGGTCGTATAGCACTCTGTCCAAATATATCATCAGGGAAGAATAAAACATGTAAGGATCCAAGTTGCAAATATTCACATCAGCCATCTCAATATAATTCAGAATATTGTAAATTTTTTCAATCTGGTCAATGTTCAAATGAAAATTGTATATATACTCATAAACTAGAGTCTAATGATGGAAATAACACAATTTGTAGAGAATTTTCGGTTAATGGTTATTGTGATGATGGCTTAAGATGTAATTTTAGACATTGTTTTGATTGTCCCGACTTTCAAGAATATGGATACTGCCAAAGAGGTAGATCATGTCTCTGTGTGCATAATTCAAACTCAAAATCATTTTCGAATGCTAATAAAAATAATTTCAATGCTGAACCAATACGTAATCAAGATAATGATCATGTTATTCAATTTATTTATGATTCTTCAGGATCAGAGAGTGATGAAATTAATAATGCGAATGAACATCCGGATGAAGGCTATAATAATAGTGATAGTGATGATGATCATGTTCAATTCATAGTTAATGCAGGTGATGCAGGTTTGGTTAATAATGCTGACTATGTTAATTTATAGTGTAATCACTCTGTTTTTATAAAACTTTATAGGCTGTTTAAGTACCGATTTTAGGACTATATAATAAAAATACAGAATTAATCAAAAAAATAATCTAAGAAAATAGTGAACTACATTTACTTATTTTTTGATGAAAAGGAAAATCAACTCAATTTGTGGTTTATAAATTCTAGTTAGTTTATATTTATTTTTACTATATCAGTTACCAATAAAAGTAAGCAAAATTGCAATTTGAATCTCTATATATTCGACTAATCAGGTCAATCATAAGTATTCAAACCGTTTAATTTAATTCATCATCCAAAGCATAACTAATTGCATTAATTAAGTCATGGTCCTCTGTAGATCCGGATTTAATAAAGATATTAGTATCCAAAGGTTTTGTTTGAGTATTTGGATCATGCAAAAAATTATAAGTTTTACTGATTTCCAGAGAAATTAAATCTTCATCGTCACCATCATCATCATCAGACACATTATCATACCCTTCTTCCTCACCTTCCTCGTATTCAGCGCCCATACAGTTAGAATTTTCATCATAATTAATTGTTCTATGAAAGTTATATATTTCATCTACATTCACTTCAGGTTTGTTTTGAGATTCAAATAAATCGATTTCGTTATTGATCTCTTTTTCAAGTTGAGACTCCGGTTTAAATTTTTCATTATTCCTTTTCATTTCATTGTAATTTATTATTTTGGAAGAAATTCTATGTTTACCAAAATCAATTGATTTCACAATACCTAATCCAGGGTTTAGATTCGATATAACTTTATTTAATTTATGTTGATGAAATCGATAAGCAGAACTATTATTTTCATCATTTTTATTTTTAGAATCATTTATTTCTGTTAAATCAATGGATTTATTTAAAGGTGCCTCCATTTTCGACGATGGAAATAATTGTAGACTCTTACTTTCCAATGCAGAAGGGCTATTTTTTTTGTTATTTGCAGATCTTAATATCTCCTTATCCGGGATACCTGCAAAGAATTGAGATTTTTGCATCCTAGAAGAATTTGAATCTGAATTTTGTAGCTTAATTTTTGATGGTGAATTCAAAGAAATTTTTGAAGAATTAATATTTGAATATGCATGTGGAGAGGATGAAAAAATTACAGATTCAGTATCATCATTGTTACTATGAGAATACTGTGATTTGGTTTTCAATTTGGATTTTAACATTGGGGTTGAGGCTGGAGTTGATGTTAGGGTAAAATTTTCCTTTTGATTTTCTTGATCCAAAATTGTAGATTTAAAATAATTCATATGACACAATGAGTAAGCAGTTGCTCTTCTTTCTGGATCCCATGTTAAACACGATCTAATAACGCTGAAAAAGTTCAACCTTTCTAATTGTGTAAAATCTTTTCTTGTGATAATATCATCAAGATTGTAACCAAGAGTTTTGGGAAACGTTAAACCTAAATTGTCAGCAAGTATCAAAGCATCATTCCAGAACCCACCAAATGGTACTAAATTTGAAGTTTCAATATTGGACTTAAAGAGTTGTTCTTGAGGACAACCTAAAAAATCCAGTACTTTACAAGTTTGATCCAATTCATTAGATCCAGGGAATAAAGGACAAAAAGTAGCGCATTCAACTGCAACACAACCTAACGCCCAAATATCAACAGGAAAAGAATAATATGGTTGTCTTAGTAAAATTTCTGGTGATCTATACCATCTTGTTGAAACATAAGCGGTAAAAGGTCTTTGATTATGAATATGTCTTGCTAATCCATAATCTGCCAATTTAATAATATAAGCATCATCTTTATGATAATAAGGAATATTTTGTCTGGAGCCATAAAAGTTTAATGACTGCATAACAAGTATATTTTCTGGTTTGACATCTCTGTGGAAAAATAAGTGTTTATGAATATGTAAAATTGCAGATAACAATTGTGTTAAAATACTTTTCAAAGTTTTTGGTGAAAATACTGAACCTTTTCTGAGTTTCATTAATTGATATAAGTTTTGATCCATCGATTCCATTACAATATTTAACTTCAAACTACTTCTATCAATAAAAATATCATAAACTTGAACTAAATTAAAATGAGATTTAACAGATAAAATAAAATGAATTTCCTTGACTTTTGAATAATCAGAAAGTTTTTTCAATTTTTTTGTCATTGTCTTTATTGCAACAAGATCATTTTGATTTTTGATTTTAATTGACAATGGTTCCATTAAGGTGTCTTTAAAATTATTCATATCATTCAAGAGATTTTCTAATACGTGATTTCTAACTTTGGCCAATGAAACAGATCCAAAACTTCCAGAACCTAGGTTCGAAATGATCTGATATCTTGAGGATAACGATTTAACTGGTATCTGAGGACTGATAGTCATACAACCGGATTAATTAAATGAAATAGGGTCTATAAGAAACAGTTAATCAACCGTGAATAAGGAGGAAACAAATATATATATATAATTTTAAAGTAGGAAAGGGAACAAAATTAAGAGCTCAAATGGGGATTAATAGCTTAATGGGCACTCCTGTCATTGTTTGATTTATTATTTTAACATGATCTAACCTGTCCAGTTTGAAGGAACTGCCCTGAAATTTCATGAATTGAAATGCCTTAAAAGATGAGAATTCATAATATAAAGTATATATGTATTAAAGGTTGATGAGCATTTAAGTATTTATGTAAACAGATAATGGTAGAAATTTTTTACCATATTAATATTAAATCAACTGTTAATTAATGTTGGCAATTAAAATAATTTTTTTAGTATACAAAAAAAACGAATATTCATGTTGGCGCGCGGAGTTTCAATTGAAATTAATATTTCTAATCTCACCCACCGTACACGTACGTATCTATATTAAAAAGATATATTTGATTATAAAATTAATTATCAAGTTAACAATAAGACGAGATATGACATTGCAAACACCAGAATTTACGGAATCTAATGTTAATAATGATAATACTAATACTAATAATGCGTTACAGAAGATAATATTGAATCCAGAAACCCTAAAAAAATTACAAATTCAGGATGATAAGTCAAGATTATCAAAATGGGATACAATTTCTAAATATTATAATAATGACTTATATACAGATTTTGAAAAAAAAATACTTAAACTGAAACCAAATGACTGTTCAATCATACAAAAATTTTCTAAAATTGAAACGTTCCCAATTGAAAATCATCCCAGATTAAAAGAGATTACACTAAATACAATTTATAGTGATCACCCTTTGCGTGAATTTCATAAGAGGTCGATTAAAAAATTGGAATTAGATGACTCAAATTTAGTTGGACTACAGAATGCTAAAGATCAATTACAAAAGATTGAAGATTTACCATTACTAGTTTTCATTCATGGGTTAGGCGGACAATTATCACAATTTGAACCAATTTTACAAGAATTCAGAAATTGTTCTGATTTTTTCGGGATTGATTTACCAGGATTTGGCAATTCGAAGTTTCCAAGCCGTAATGATGCAAAAAAAGGATTATATTTTGATAGATTATCGGAATATACTGATGAAGAGCTAAAAAAATTAGAATTAAATCTAAAAGAATTTGAATGGGAAGATTTTAAAACTGAATCAATTGTAAATTTTGTTTATCAAATTTTAATGTTTAAATTTCCGAAAAGAAAATTTATTTTGATATCACATTCCATGGGTTCACATATTTCAATTAAATTAATAAATAAACTACCTAAAGATAAAGTTGAATCAATTATCATTTTATCACCACCGAAATTATCAAACTCATCCAGTGAATCACTTCTAAGTACTTTACCATTAACAAACAGAATTTTTTTAAATACCTGTAACTATTTCCCAAGGTTATTTGATACGTTTAGAATGTTTGATAGATATGGGGGATTATACTCAAAATCTGTGAACTCTTTCATATTTCCTGAGAAAGATGATATTTTTAAAAGGTTAACACAGTTTCGTTGGAATTTAGATACAGATTCAAATATTTTTTTAAAGTATTTATATGGTTTTACACCAATAACAAAAGAAGAATTAATCAGTGCATCAAAAAAAATAATTGGTAATAATAATAATAATAATAATAATAATAACGATGAAAACAAGAAAACTAGGATTTTAATTTGCTGTGGTGATCATGATAAGGTAACCCCACTTGCCACTAGTACAGATAAATTTATTGAAATTTTTGAATTAAATAATATTAAATATAGTTTTGAAAAGATTCAAAATTCCAATCATTCAGTTTTTTTGGATAGACCATATCTATTGGCGGGTACAATTTATAAGTTTATTGAAGGATTAGATTTAAATATAAGTTGTGCATGGGTTTTAAAAGTTAAAGCGATTATCTCGGGTGATAAATGGGGATTAAAAAATAAAGAGAAATGGGACAAGGTTTTAACAATTTCAAGCAAATTAATTAATCCAACAATTAATTCACACAAACCAGAATGTTTTTTAAGAGGTATGAAAACGTTAAGACAATCAGATAAGACTCATAATCCAAAAGATTTTGAGAAAAATAATCCATTAGTCTTTGGTATTGTTGATATTGGATCTGATACACCATCGTATGATCCAAAAGATTTTAAAAGAATCAAATATATTAAATATAAGACAGAATCAAAAGTTACGCCTGATAACGTGACAATTGTTAAGTTTATAGATATAATTGATAAACTTTTGAATGAAAGGGAAAATAAAAATCAGTTTATTGCTGTTCATTGTCATTATGGACAAAATAGAACAGGATTTTTAATTTGTTGTTATCTTATTGAAAAATTAGGTTGGAGTGTTAGTGAAGCAATTAAAGCTTTTGAGATTGCTAAACCGCCTGGTATTAGACATCAGCACTTTAAAAATGCATTATATTTGAGATACGGTGAATAAATTAATAGTCGATTTATAATTTAGGAGAATATTATAGTATAATAGTATATTAATGGATATTGTTTGTTAATTAAAAAAATGATAATAAAAATAACAAAAATACAACTAGAAAATGATATCAAATAAATTATATATAGTCCCGGACAAATAGCGAAATTAATTAAAACAATGTAGTAGTAGAAAAAAAAGAAGTGAATAATAAAATATCAAATAAAAATAACCAAATGATGTATATTATCTGCGTGTAGAGATGTATGTTAAATGTGTAATGAAAATTTTGAAAATAAACTAACAGAATAAAAATAGCCCCAAATAAAAGAGAAAAACTTGCTAACTAGTAGCATGAATTGAATGAAATTAATAAATCGATTGAGAAAAGTACATAATACCTAAATTAACTTTAGCAATGCAATACAAATTGAAAAAGGAGAGTAAAATAATGATTTAAGCCCTATGTAAAATTTAAATTCTAAATGCATGTCCAACGTTGAATGAACCATAAGTAGTCTCATTATTTTTATTTTGAGCTATTGAATGTTTTAAAGGTAGAATAAATGGGATCGTAAGAGCAACCGCTAAGTATGAAAGAGCAGCTATTTTTGAAGAATTTAATGGTAAAGTGATCGCTGCCATTTTTTATTATTGATTATATTTTATTTGACACTTTCGACTTGGGGCTTTGGATTTGGGACTTGATATTAGATTAAATAAAAATCTTCACGATAAATGAGAGAATCCGAAATATACAACTATTAGTTTAAAAAGTATTTGCTATACAAAGAAAAGATAAGACTAAACCAACAATCACAAGGGGAATATGGGACTTTTAAAACATTTTTACCTAGAATCTGTTAGCCATGTCGAACCACTTTTCTTGCCGTTTCACAGCCCTTAAAAATCGTATTTAAATAAATCAGTTTTTTTTGTACAGAATTTTTTTATAACTGTGGTGGCTGTCACTTATGTTGGGAACTTGCCCATTTGGTTGAGCGCAAAGGATTACTGTCCTGGTTAGTGGTTCATTATGGTTTTTTTTTTATTATTCTGAGTAAAGTAGTTTTACCCTTAGCATTCTGGGTTTGGTATTCTGATCATAAACCAACAAATCATATATCATAAGCGGTCTTCCAGCTTTGTGCACTCGGAGCTTTGTCCGTTGCCCCGACTTTGTCCGTCTCCAACGCACATAAAAGTTGGAGCGTAATCAGTTTTTGCCGAGTTTTTAGTGGAGAAGAGGAATTCCAAATATACGTCGATCGACGCGAAAGTGCTTTTATTTAAATTTTTGTTATCTGTTCCTTTGTATGATTGGTTTTTACTTTGGATTTATATACGCATATGCGTCTATAGTGTAGACATCATATATAGTGTAAACATCATATATATATATGTAATATATAAAACGTAGCAGTAACAAATAGAAAGATTTACGTTAAATCCCCATACTAGGCATAAACCCTGGGAAACCAAACGCGTCAAATTTTACACTCATTTAATTTTTCACCTAACACAATTATAGTTTTGCAAGTAATCAATAGCTTTTAAATTTTCAATTCAATAAATCATGCCATCAAGAAAAGTTTCAGTAGAGTCGGCTCTTAAATCGTATAATAGTCCTAGATCAGAAAAAACATTATTGGATTATTCAAGTATAATCTCAACACCTCTGGGTTTGACATTATTAGAAATTCAAGGAGAATTAAATCTACCTGAAGTTAAACCGGACAATTTGAACGAAGATGAAGAAAAGTTATTTGACAAAACAGTAGTTCCAAAAATTTTAACAGATTCTGAAACTTTTAATAAGAATCAGGAGGTTGATATAATCAAATTTGGTAAATTAGAAATTGATGAATCGTTTAAAAAGGCAACATTATTCATAAGTAATACGCAAAGATTAATTGGCTCAATAGAAAAACTAGATCCACCATTAGGTGTTTTAAAAGTCATTAAAAATACTGATGATGAAAATGGTGAACCATGTGAAATTATTGATATTATTAGTCAAAAAATTATTTTTAAAAATAGGCCTTTACCTATTATGTAAAGATTTTTATAACTGCATATATATATATAGATATATTATGGGATATATATATATATATTACAAATAAAATGATTAGTTAATTATATTTAGAATACTTTAACTGTTTATTTGAATTACATGTAACAAAAAACGCGTTTTGGTGTCAGTCTGATGGTTTGAAAAACAAATATATACATAATAATTTTTTCACAAAATATTCAACAAGTATATCATCAAATTGAAATCTCTGATGAGAGTAGAACAAGAAATACCTGATAAAATTAATAATACAACCATTCGACTGGTGTCATTTAATATCAATGGTCTGAAAACTTTGAAACATTATCATCCTTGGAATGAATTACAAAATTACACTGAAATGTTCAATTTTTTGAAAACTGATATAATTTCCTTCCAAGAATTGAAATTACAAAGAAATGACATTGATTTATCTATTGCTGATATAAAAGGCTATAGAAGTTTTATAACTGTTCCAAAATTAAAAAAAGGATATAGTGGAGTTGGTGTTTTCGTTAGAAAACCACTTGATAATGAATCCATACAGGTTAAAGATAGTTTATGTGTCATAAAAGTAGAAGAAGGCATTACTGGATGGTTGGATATTAAGGGGATGGGCAAATCTTATAGAAAATTATTTAATGGAAGTTCAAATCCTGATGATGCTAACGAATTTTGTATTGGTGGCTATCCAGATTTAGATGATAATAAAATTGGTGAAGAATTAGACTCGCAGGGTAGATGTATTTTAATTGAATTAAAATTAGGAATAGTTATCATATCTGTTTATTGTCCGGCAAACTCAATGGCCACTGAAGAGGGTGAAAATTTTAGATGTTTATTTTTGGAATGTCTTTTAAAGAGAGCAGATAATTTAAAAAAATTGGGAAAACAGGTCATCATTATGGGCGATATTAATGTTTCGCCGTCAATAATTGATAGTGATGAATATATAAGCCTAGGATTACAAAATGGTATCTTAAAGAAAGGTAATGGAGATTTTGAACTGGATAATTTAGAAGAAACTAAAAAATTCAAAACAAGCACTCAAGCAAGAAAAATTCTAAATAGCTATCTTGCTGACTCAAATGAATCAGCTGAAAACAAAGATAAAATTTTATTTGATTTAGGTAGAGAATTAAATCCTAAAAAACTGAAGTTATATACATGTTGGAACACTTTAAAAAATAATAGACCAATGAATATTGGTTCCAGAATTGATTTATTTTTGGCAACTAAAACGATCAAGGATGCAGTGAATCAATGTAGCATATGGAACTTTCTTTATGGATCGGATCATTGTCCAATTTATTGTGATATTGATGTTAAGAATAAAGAACTATTACTTTTACCTAAATTAGAAGGCAATTTTAATTCAAAACATTTTGATGCTAAGTCTTTTTATGGTTTACATGTTTCAAGAAGTATTGACTCATTTTTTGGTTCTTCTAAACCTAAAACTAATCCAATGGTTGAAACAATAAAAAATTCAGATGAAATAAATTTAAAGAAAAGATCAAATAATATATCAAATAATATATCATATGTAAGTAGAAAAAAACAAGTTCCAGAGAAGAATCAAGCAACTTTAGCCACTTTTTTTGGTAATGCAGAAGCAAATCAAGATAATAATTTGAAAGATAATTCTACTTATGATTCATTATTTGTTCCGGAAGATGATATTAATACACAAGAAAATAATAGCAATAATAATAAAAATATCGATCTAGAATTTTTAAAAGATATTAAAGATAAACCAGTATTATCAGCAACTCAATTCAAGCAATTATTAGATCAACAATCGGCAATAACAACGCCATGTTGTAAACATGATCAGAACTGTACGTTACGAACGGTTAAACAGGGTAAAAATACTGGACGTAAATTTTGGTGTTGTGCGAAAAGAACAAAACCAAACACTTGGGCAGATCCTAACATAGAAACTAACAATGAACAACCTGTTGATGGTGATTGTAATTGTGGTTTCTTCAAATGGGCAAGCAAGTAGTTAAATACAAGTTTTGGTGTATGGGTACCAAGCAACGAATTTAAAACCCAATTATTTTTTATAGACAGCGCCTGAATATTTTTTTAAAATTTTTTTTTTACATTTCAGTCTCTTTGTTTTATCTAAACTCTTTCTAATAAACCTTGTACATATCATAAAATATCTTAATATGTCTGAAGGTCAAGTGCAAAGTACAGAATTATCTGAAGAAGCTAAAAAGCTTATTCTAAATAAAGATCTTGCTCAAGGTTCAAGAGTTAGTGGTATGTATTATCTGCTAAAAAATGATTATCTTTATTCTAAACTAAATTTTCCAGAATAATTTTACTAACATTTTTCGATGAATATTTTATAGGAAAAAATTGGAAAGAACCAAAAAATGCATTTAGAATTAAATCACTTGGTGTTGGTAAATCATGGAAAAAAAAGCAAGAACAAAGATTAAAAGAAGACCAAGTGAGAGCTAAATTAAGGGAGTTAAAGGAAGAAAAAGAAGCTGAAAAGAGATCAAGAATTGATAAAATTAAAGAAAGAAGGGAAAAGAAGGAAGAAAAGGAAAGATATGAAAGAATGGCTGCCGTTATGCATGCTAAAAAGGTTGATAGACTTAAGAGAAAAGAAAAGAGGAACAAGCTATTAAAAGAACGTTAGAATCATTGTGTACATTTACAGTAATATAGATATTGCATTTCTTGTTAAAATAATTAACAATTGGGATTTTATAATAATATAGTAGCTGGTCAGTTTACTCTTTAATTTAAATACCACTTTTTAATTTTAAAAACGTAGCAGCGTCTGCTTAAATTAATTTTACTCAAAAAAAAATGTGTATGTTATCTGACACCCACCTTTCAGTTTCTACCGTAGTAGAATCCAGGCGAGTTCTTATTAACATATTCGTTCATCTCACCTTCCATTAATCACGTATAAAATCCAATGAAAAAACAAACCAAAAAATTCATGAGTCTAAAAAAAGTCAACAAACAGACAATGCCAAAGATGAAGCTTCAAACCCACATTCTCCGAAAAGAAAAACGCCTAATAAACTCATTGTAAGTAAACATGTTGACAATAAAAACTATTGCCGATCACAAACAAATCATCTAAAAGACTAGAGTAAGAAGCAGCGCCATTTAGTACGACTGAAAGTCAAGCTCCTTATAAACCCACTCATAGCCTGAATTTGTCCTCTCGCTGCATAACAGAGAGAAAGATTTATCGTACTGTCTATAGGATGGTTGTGGTACAAAGAGAGAAAAAAATTAATTTAGCATTATAAAATAAATCAGCGAGACTCTCTGCTTTTAAGCGAAATTTTTCTCTCCAGAAATTTTTTTCATACTTTTCTCTTAACAAAGGGTATTTCGCTGAAATTTCGGGGTTATTCTTTGTTATCATTTGAAATTTTATCTATATATTCACAATTCTAAGGAAGCTTTAGATTTGTATGCCCTTAAAGGGATAAACTTTTAGTATTAAGTGCTTCTGCAAACGCATAAAAACAATCATTGACCTTGTATCTAAATAGTAAATATGCAATATTATTCCTTATAATTAATATAATAGTTTAGTAAATTTGTCTTCGATTAAATGACAGCAATAAAATGAAGAATTTATCATTTTTTTTTTTTAATTTTTAAAGTCATTCAACAAATAAGAAATACAGCAGAATTCAAGCAGTGTTAATTATGAATGTTACAAAGGAAATACTTAATTAACGAATCTTAAAGAAAAAGTAAATAAAAAATTCGTCAATACAACAATTTGGACGTCACACCTTCAAAATTTGCGAGGCTAAATTACCACACACACAAAATTTTCATTAAGCACAATTAGATAATGCAAATGCTTCAACAATGACCGAATCAATCGAAACTGAATCACGTAGTTCGTTCTCATTTTTAGATTTTGTACGGATTTTTGCAGGACTATTGTTTTTTAATGCCATTTTATCATATAAATTAACATCATCACCCACATGGGGATACAATGGGAAATATTTGAATCCTAATTACTTAACTTACGCTATTTGTGGATCACCACAAGAAACATTTACAGTATCCTCATTAGCTCAGTCATACCAGGAAAAAAAGAAATTCTATTTATCGATTAATGGAACCGTTTTTGACGTCAGTGCTAATTCTGATATGTATTCATCTGGATCACGCTATAATGTCTTTATAGGTAAAGATTGTACAAGGTTATTTGTTAACGGATGTTTCCATAGGGAGGATCAATATACTTGGGATCTAAGAAATATAGGAGTGGATTTAGAAATTGTTAATAAAAGGATCGACTCATGGATTAAATATTTTGAGAATCATCCAGAGTATTGGAAAGTTGGAGTTCTAGATTTGACTGACTCAATTACAACCGAGCCACCGGATGTTTGTTTGGAAGGAATAATGTATTCTAGTAATAATTAAACAGAGTTGAAAGATTTATTATAATATCCAGTACATGATAAATAGAAAAAGGTAACGAATAGTAACGTAAGTTTATAAAATACGAACTAAAAAATAAATCAAAGTTTTTTTAAATTTAGTTCTTAGAGATAACACCTTTCTTCAGCAAATTGTTCATAACAGAAAGAATAGAGTTAACAGATGCTTTCGTGATTGATTCATGAATACCAACACCCCATTGTCTACTTTCACCAGCGTGAAGACAAACATAAGTTGCAGCCTTGGTCTTGGAACCTTGACCAACAGAATGTTCAGAATAAGATTCAACTTCGAATTCAAGTTTAAAATGTTTACTTAAAGCATTCAACAAGGAAGAAATTGGTCCATTACCAGTTCCATGAACATTATATTGCTTACCATTAATTTCAAGAACAGCATAAAGGTTGGTAACTTCATCAGATTTTTTATCGTATTTATAATCATTAATTTGAATTTCGTTTAAAGCACAGTTGTTCACATTGTATGTAGTTTCTAATAAATCAACAATTTCGCTGGATTTTAATTCACGACCTAATAAATCAGCCTTATCTTGAACAATCTTAGAGAATTCAATTTGCATTTGTCTTGGTAAGTCTAAACCTAAGTATCTTTGAACGATCCAAGCAGCACCACCTTTACCAGACTGCGAGTTAACTCTAATGACGGCTTCATAACTTCTACCGATATCTTTTGGATCTAATGGTAAGTATGGAACCAACCATCTCTTATCACCAGTTGCTTCTCTGTTGGATTGTTTGAGGAAACCTTTCTTAATAGCATCTTGATGAGAACCAGAGAAAGCACAGACAACCAAAGAACCACCGTATGGAGCTCTTGGATGGATTGGAATTTTGTTACCCCTTTCAACAACATCAATGATAGATTGCATATCCGAGAAATCCAAACCTGGGGCAACACCATTGGTGTATAAATTCAAAGCAACAGTGATTAAATCGACATTACCTGTTCTTTCACCATTACCAAAAAGGCAACCTTCAACTCTATCAGCACCGGCTAAAAGACCCAATTCAGTAGCAGCAACACCAGTACCTCTATCATTATGGCAATGGACAGCAATAACAACTTTTTCTCTTTCAGAGATGTTTCTAGAAAAGTATTCAATTTGGTCAGCGTAAATGTTTGGAGATGAAACTTCAACAGTTGCTGGTAAATTGAAAATAATAGGATTTTCAACAGTTGGCTCCCATGCTGCCTTAACTGCTTCACAAATTTCTAATGCGAATTCCGTTGGTGTATCAGAAAAACATTCAGGAGAAAATTGGTACGTCCATTTGGTATCTTGCATATTTGGATCATCTTTAGTTAAAGATTTAACTAATTTTGCTGTAGCAACAGCTTTCTGGATTGCTTCTTCTTGTGTCATATTAAAAACAACATCTCTGAATTGATCGGAAGTTGCTAAATATGTATGAACAATAGCATGGTTGGCACCTTTTAAAGCTTCCACTGTTCTTCTAATCAAATGCTCTCTGGATTGAACAAGACATTGAATAGCAACATCAGCTGGTGCATTTTCAACTGCATATCTAGTGAAATCAAAATCAGTTTGAGAAGCAGATGGGAATGACACTTCAATTTCTTTAAAACCAATTTCAACTAATTTATGGAAGTATTCTTTCTTTTGCTCCACTGACATTGGATCAGGTAAAGATTGATTACCATCTCTCAAATCTGTCGAAAGCCATCTTGGAGGTTTATTGATTTGATTGTCAGGCCAAGTTCTATCTGGAAGTTTGACACCAATGACCCTCCTATATTTCACAGAAGGATCCCGAAGCATATTTTCGTATGGAGCCTTTGTGGACTGTTTGAGCAATACGAGAGTTTTCTTGAACATGGCTTATTTTATTGAACTATATATAAGAGCTATATTTAATATATTGAATATAAATCGATAGAAATAAAAGAAAAGAAAAGAAAAGATAACAGATTAGTAAAGGTCAAAATAGTCAATGCCAATCAAAAAAATTTTCATCTATATGTAACCCCATCTATAGATCCTGCCCCAACTCCTGAACCGGATGAAAATTTCAACACCGCGCCTCCGGTGAAAAATTTCTTATATTCAATTTTTACAAGCAAAGGCAGCCTATATTACATTTAGCTCTTCTTAGTATACTTTCCGGATTCTCTCCGGATCAGGTCAAGCGAACACCTACATCAATATGCAGTATGGTATATGTGTAAATTTTGCAAGTTTTGTAAGTGTCTATTATATACTTATTCTAACAAAAAACAAACCGCCAATACTTTAAGAGTAAATTCAATTAGTCATTCTTGATAACTCCACTTTTAAATATGTGGCGTATTATAAACCGGAGAAATGTCGCCGGTCATGACGTATTACATATACCAATCAGAATAACAAGTTTTCTTTAATGATTTTCAGATCATTACTTTTAAGACCAACATGATTGAGAAGGTATTGTTCAACGGAACCATACGTCTCATTCATGTGAATAATGGTATCAAGCATAGCTTCGTAACGGCTTGAAACCAAATTATCAAAACCGTCTTTTTCAAGTGACCAGTTGCTTCTATCCATAGATGTTAAACTATAAACGTATTCTATAGTTTCTTGATTGAACTCTTTAAGTCCATTCAAATAATCCTGTTTAAGTTTTGGGTAATCTGGTTCTAAACCAATTTCAGTCAATTCATATTCTCTAGCAATCAATTGTGGTTCGACTTTAAGTAGGGATAAAATCAGCATTGATAAAACACCAGTTCTATCTTTACCTGCGGTACAATGAAAAACCATCGCTTCATTAGGATGATCTCTTAAATATTCAAAAACCGTCTTAAAATACGAAGCACCTGTTTTTAAAATATCGCTGTAAACCTCGACATAAGTTGACCAAGAGGTTAATAAACGACTATAATAAATCATCTCATCTTTTGGTGCTAAACTACGGTTACCAAAAACTGGAATATGCTCATTTGAAACTCCAGGAGCTTCTAAAATACCATCAGCTTCTCTTTCTGAAGTGGATCTTAAGTCGAAAACTTTCTTAACCTTCAGTTTGTTGGAAACAATTTCTTTACCTTGTTCAGTTATATTACCAGGATTTGCGCATCTAAATACTAACCCATATTTAACATGTTTACCTTCTGATGTTGAAAAACCTCCAATATCTCTAAAATTACAAATACCTTCAACTTTTTTCCATCTAGGTAAAAATCTATGGATCATTTTACTTCTCTCATAAAATCTTTGTCTGGAGACACCAGGACTCAAATAATCAGAAATAATATCTGCAACCTTGAAATTATAATCAATCACTCCTCTAGATTTATCAATTGGGTGATCAATTTTATCCCAGTCTTCCTCCCTAATTTTTTCAACGCCATAATAAGAATGATTGGCTTTTGGAACAAATGTAAAAGTACATCTTTCACCTAAAGCATTTGAGTAAAGTGCAGAATCGGCTAATGGAATAACTTGATCTTCTAAACCGTAGACTAATAAAGTATCGATATCATTATTAAGTTCTCTAACTGTATCCATATGTAACTCTGCTAAACTTTCCGTTTCCTTTAGCGGAACATAAACTTTTTTACGTTCACCATTTTGGAAACCTTTAATATAGTGACCTCCTTCCTCTTCAAAATTAGGGAATTTCTTTCTAATACTATCAGCTAGACCGCTACCAATAAATCTACCAGCACAACCAACCAATACAGGGACGAAATATTCATAATTATGTTTTAGCGCCCAATTAAACATGTCAACAACACCTCTAGAATGACCAACGATTGCATCAACAAATAATTTGGTTCCTTTGTAACCACCATTAACAAGATATTCGTAAACTCTTTGCAAGTCTTCCAAATCATCTTGTAGAGTACGACCTAATTTATCCCTTTTACTGGAGTTTCCACAATTACGGAAATCGAATCTGACTACATAAATACCTTGTTCTGATGCCAATTTTCTAGCCAGTTGAGATAAATAACTATCGTTCAAGTGACCACCAATACCATGCATTAATATAGCTGCTCTACGAGTTGCAGGTGACAGATTATGTTTGTAATGATCCATTGTCAATGCAGCTGGAATTGTGATAATACATGACAAATATTCAGAAGAATCTGTATTCGATGTTGAAAGATTGAATGCTTCTTCATTCGGTTGCAAATTGTAAGTAGACATAATTGAAGATAAGGATATAAAATCAATCAATTTTGGCAAAGAGAAAACATGATAATGAATTAAAAACCGCTATATGATTTCAATCATTAAACGCGGGTTAATTAAATTTGTGATTAAAAAAAATTCCGTAAATTTTAACATTAGTATAATACACTTGAAATACATAAAATATCAATGAAATAAGCATGTATGAAGAAACCAATAAAAGAATAGAACAATAATAAATAAAATAGACATATTAAAAATTAAGTTAAGAATGGTAAAAGTACAAAGATATTCTTCTTATTCTTCTTTAGGTATTATCGTTTTTCAAGCATTCTTCAATACAATCCAAACTTTCATCAACATCAGCAATTGGCATATTAGATAGCTTTGAAACCAATCTTCTATACTTATCTATAGTTTCAGTATTTTCAGAAGCGTCAGCGTATAGATTAACCAAAATCTCCACTGTTCTCTTTCTTATCATTTGTAACTTTATTAATCGTAATACCAGTATCATAGTTTCATAATTTCTTTCTGAAGGCTTTAGTTTATTTTCCTTTAATTGTTCGTTCAGTTCTTCAGTTTCACATTTTTGAACAATTTTAGCCAAATCCATTGCCTGTGACCGTTCGATCAGTCTTTTCAAGTTACCAGTTCTGACTTCATATTCAGTTTCAACTTCTCTGGCTTGTTCTCGGACCATTTCAATACCAATATTATCATTCACATTGTCGGTTGACATTTCGCTTCCAAGCAAACCTTTTAAAACTTCTTTGATATCATTATCGGTTTTTGATAAGTCATTCTCCATTTGTAAGACAATAGAGCTTAATTCTTTTACATCTCCTTCCTTTTGGGATAATTCCACATCAAAAGCATTCGATAATTCACCTAATTTATCCATAATATCGGTTGAATGCTGACTTATTTGCATTGCAGCTTCACTTATATGTGGAACATTTAGATATACACTGCCGTTACCACCAACTATACTTTGGCTAAAATTATTGTTATTCACTTCACTTTCCCCAAAATTAGATCCCACGTTAATCAAAGATGGATGATGACTTAATGTTGGATTGAATGGTCTCATATTATTAAAAGAATCAATATATGCAGAGCCAATCCCTTGACTATTTTGGAATTGAGAAACTTCATATTGACTATTAGTTGCTGCTAGACTAGGGCCAGTTGCTGTACTTATAGCACCCATAAAATTTTCATTCAAATAATCACTAACCAACTCGTTTCTGAAATTTGGAATATCAACTCTTGCATTGTAACCTAGCAATACTTTGATACACTTTTTAGCCCCATTAAAACTCATAATATGCAACGCAGTATTACCCTCTTGATCCTGTTTATTTATAAATTCAATAAATTTTTCAGAGGATTGAACAATTTCTGCAATTTTTGTCAACAGTAATTCTGTATAATAACGAGCGGAGGGGAGATTGTTTTTGGAAGCTGTCGAGATTGCAATATGATGTAAAAGTGAATGTCCCGAATTATCTGGATCTAGTAAGGTATCACTTAATAAATCCAATAATTTATTAAACGTACGTCGTGTATATGAATTTGTATACATAACGGATCGAAATATTGGTATTTCACCTTTATTATTTAAAACACGAACATTACAACCTCTAGCTAATAATGATTGACACATTTTTAAGTCACCCATTGCACACGCCCAATGTAATGTGGTATTTCCCTCTTTATCTATCGGTCTATTAATATCAAAATCTTCATATTGATGTGTTATAAAACGGGGTAATTCAATATTTGGATTTTCTTCAGTTGACAAAAAATATTCGACCAATTTCTGTGTAAAATTACGCTGAGATGCTTCATTGTAGTTCATCCGTTCCTGTATTGCTTGATTTTGGGCCTGGTTTTGTAATTGTTGTTGCTGCTGTTGATATTTATATGTAGGAAATGACGACTCTTGGTTCATATAATTTCCCTTTCCATAAGTTTCAGATTCTGCCAATGCCTTATCTAAATCTTCATCACTCATGAAATCACTCAAAGAAGATTTGTCATCTTTTATTTTGTTATGGCTATGTCCATTTTGATGATCTAATTTATTATTATCATTAACATTTTCATTATCTGATTCAATAAATGGAGAGGAATCTGAGTCTGATGACGCTGCTGTAAATGGTATACTTTGTCTAGGAGGTTTTAAAGTTCTTTTCCGAGGCTTTCTAGGTTTATTGTTATCAGGTGGGTTTTTAATTGAAGATTTCATTGCATTTTGTAAATCAAGACTATTATTATCAATATTTTCCGAAATTGCAGATATTGAAACAGGTGTATCCCTAGTGGCAGAGGTCGGTGTAAGATTGTTATTATTAAAATTTAACGATGTTAATGATGAAGAATTTGTCGGTTTGTTGTCAATCACTGCATTATTAGTAGTATTACCCTTTCTAGATTTTATTCTCGAAGGAGACCCCACAGAAGAAACTCTTGATGCTTTTGCACCACCTCTGCCTCTTCTAGAGCCAGCACCGCTTGATGCATGATGATGTTTAGGAGCTGGTGGTGGAGTCATGGAACCATTTGATACGTATTCGAAAACTGGAGATAAATCGTTTAAGACATCATATTCTTTTGCAATTTCAACCGCTCTTTGTAGTGGAACCCAAGTACCTTGATATTTACCATAACCACCTTGAACTTTTTCATGAATTCCAGTTTGAACATCTCTTTCTAAGATTCTAGTTCGTCTTGCTTTAGGGAAATTTGCTACTTTGAGTATATGGGTTGCGTTAACCCAACCATCTTTCTTGCGTCGCATAACAGAAGATTTCGGATGTATAAATTCATAAACAGGTACACCTGAATATGTTGCGGAATAAAGTTTCTCGTGGATCATTGTATATGCATTTAATTAAACGTGAGAATATATATTGTGTGAATATCAAAAAAAAAGATAGATAGAATAACACGAACCGGATAGAGTGAAAACAAGTGAATTTGGTACAGTTGAAGAAGCTAATAAAAACAGGTAAAATAAATAGAAAAATGTCAAGCGTGTAAAAAACAGGTAATTGATATCGTTATCAACAGTTCTGTTAATGATATTGATATTGATATTGATAATAATAATACAGTCCACTTGCATCTGGCGTTGTTTATGTTTTTCCCTTACATTCATGCTGGTTGTTTACCCGTGTTTTTAAACTGACAGAAAACAAAATCACCAGCCATTTGGGATCACGTGATAAACAAACTCCGCCACAGATATTCTTTTCTATTGTAGTTTTCTTTAGTCTTTTATCGCTTCTTGTTTCAATTTGTTTGAAGTAAATATCATTCATTTATGTTAATTTAAACTATAATAATTTGCTTTGAGCCATATTTAAGATCTATGTATGTCATCAGCTTGATTATTTTCATCATTTTGGGTATGATACTTGCCGGAGTAGGCAGTTTATTTGGTCTATTTGCTTAACAAGCGTATGATGCGGATACGATTGCCATATTTTTGCGGATTAATTACAGTATCATGAGTATGGCAGCAGCCACGCTTTGTGGCTTATTTGTTTACGTTGATATTGGTCACCGTGATATGTCGTTACCTCAAATGTGCAAAGTGAATCATGATAGCGAGAAGGTAACAGGTGTGCAAGAAAAAGTTGACCCATAGAGAGTTAACTCAGGTTAGGTTTGAAGCCGAGTGGGAAATGTATATATCATTACCCTTGCTTCAGCACCGTTTCTCCGACCATTTGCGTCATAGAATGTGTGAAGTAAAGCAACGTACTTACTATTATATCAGCATAACGAAATATATCTAGTCAAAAAAAGTTACGAGACATAGTAGATACTATTTTAGCATAATTAAATAAATAATAAATGTATATATATTATGTATCTATAGATATATATATATATATCTAATTAAAAGTAAATAAAAAAATAACTAAAATATAATAATTGCAATATATAATTACTACCAGTTTGGAAACAGAAATGCTTGTACCCCAATATGTTATGAGCCCTGCAATCGGTCTCCTATTGTAATTTGCACTGAGTAATCTGGAGGTGACAAGATGTACGTGAGGCTTGGCAAATCCTCACCACAAATATTATGAAAAGTTAGCTAATGGTTTCTGTGTGGTTAAAGTAGAAATCTGTCCGGTTGTGGCCGTTCAACTCAGGTGGAAGATCACCCACTAAAAATTATCGGAAGGGACTGTGATTTATGAATATGGGAAGGTGTTGAGAAACATGTATTTCCAAGTTATGTTTCCAATCCAGACCAGTACTAACTAGGACTTGTTATTGTAGCTAGACATAAAGAATACCGGGCATCGTGCGGGATGTGCATTCAACTCCCATTACGGCCTATCCTTTTATTTACAGTGGGCTTCTCATATTTTGACACTAATTAGATAGTAAAATTACTAGATACCTTATAATGGTTGAATATTATAACATTAGTTATATTATTGTATATTTGTTGTTAGCGAGACTACAAACATCAACAATCGCGTAAACTAAAAAAAATGAAAATCCCTAAATGACCCCTTTTACTTTTCAAACAGGGAAAAAATAAACAAACAATTCTTCCTATTGGTATACATCGACAATCCCCTTATAATTATTATTCAACAGTGTCATCTCCAAGTTAAAGTATATTTCAGTTGTTTTTGCCGTCATTCATTCTTTCTATAACCATTGATATTGAACATAACATACTTTCTATACATCTATATACTTATACCCTTTAGTCGGATTTTGTCCTCATTGATTTTGATAACATCTTTATACCCTTTTATCGCTACTTGTTTCATATTTCTTTGAACTAATTAACCTTCATCACCATCTTGATTTTTCTGTTGTCTTAGTTAGAAAATTGCTATAAATAGTTAATACTTATCCAAACATTCTTTAAATCAGATACCCAAAACAATTTTCCCTTTATTTCATCCCATAGCCAAAGTTTATATCTTTTTCATCAAATCATCTTATAATAAAAAACAACAAAAATAAGAAAATGACTCAAGTTTCAACAACTGTTCCTACAGACTTACAGTCAAATAAAAAATTGGTCTACAAATCTCATTATCACTCAAATGCTAAAAGATCAATATCAAAGCCTAGTAAAATTGAAGCTTCTCAACTTAAATCAAAATCGGCTTCTTCCCTAGCTTTAAAAGATTCTGATAAATCCAAAAGAAGATCATTTTCGGGGCCAGCAAGTATTTCGAACTCATTATCTTCCACTTCAAAACGTCCGAATTCACTTTTTTACTCATCAAGTTCCATCAATTTAGGACATATGAATAATACTTTCAATAAGCTCGATAATGAGTTAAGAAAATCTCATACCACGGTTACCATTGATGGTAGTGATTTTCAAATAATTGTTCCAACATTAGTTTATAAATGTTGTAAATTTATTGAATCTAATTCTCCTGTTGAAGGCATATTCAGAATTAATGGTGCAATTAAGAAAATTAAATTAATCGAAAAAGAAATCCAATCCATAGGTATTGATAAATTTGATTTTAATAAATGTCGAATTAAAGATGATAAAATTGATAATATTGAAGCAACTTCTTATGATGCGGCAATGGTGTTGAAAAGATGGTTGGCCAATCTTGATCATGGTTTAATCACTCATAACATTAACAAAAAGTTGAAAAGCACTTATCATCAATCTTCTGACGAAGAAATTAGTGAAGTTGAGGAATGTTTAAAAGAATATGATAGTAATTCTGATAATAATCATACTAATAGAGATGAAATCGAGGACGATACAATTATTACCGAACAACCGCATATACCAACCGATGATTTAAGTACTTCTTCGATAAATATTTCTGAAACTGAAAACGGCTTTAGTTCTGTTAGTGCAACTACAAGCTCAACAAGCATCTCAGATTCAAAAAATAAAGATGTTACTTATTTATCGAAACTACCAATTGAAAATATACATTTATTTATTTACTTATTAAACTTTTTGAAAAAACTTTCAAAACCAGAAATAGTTGAAGTTACGAAAATGCATTCTTCAAACCTGGCTAAAATTTTCCAATTAAGTTTTTTTAAAAGTGATGACCTAACAAGTTCTCATTCAATGGTTTCAAGTGATGGATTTTTAAATTCTAGTTTAAGTGCTGAAAATTTAATGGAAAGCTATAAGATAAATGAAAATTTCTTATGTGCCTGGATTAATGACAGTGATAATATTTTAAAAGGATTAAAGCCAATCATTTTATCAAAATCTAATGAATTTAAGGAGTCATTAAAATTACCATACGTTGAAACAACTACAATTCCAGTTACCCAATTGCAAAATAATAAAATTGCTGATAAAACTGCCTTATCAGTTGAAAAGAAAAGAAATAGAAGATCAGTTTTAAGTTTTATTGGGGGTGGTTCCCGCAATCCTTCAGTCTCTTCTCTGAGTATAGATGAAAGTGTTAAATCAATTGAAGAAAATTCTTCTTCAAACTCTGATAATAATACTATTAAAAATAATAAGCAGATTGCATATAATCATCGTTCAAGTTTCAGTATATCAACAATTCAATCTGGTCAAGTTTTGGACAATCCCAACAAGTTGGATGAAAATACGATTAAGGATGTAACGTCAACTCAAATAACGATAGCATCACCTATACCAACAAAAACTTCTATTGTTACAACAAATGTTAAAATTGATCCAAAAACAAATAAGCATTACAATAATTCATCAAGACGTTCAAGTACCGGCTTATCTAATGGTTTCCGCAGTATTTTTGGTTCCATGAAAACCAAGCATAATGATTCAAAAAGGTTAAGTCTGTTAACCGCACCCGGTGAATCTGGAAATTCCGGTGTTAATATTAATAAGATTGTTGAAAAAGAAATTGAAGATGAATTTGTTGATATGAATAAGGATTTACCGTCAGATAATTTACCTGCTATCCCGGTGACAACTGATATCCCGGTGACAACAAAACTGGCATCTTTAAGACCATCTTCAGCAGAAAAATATACAAGCACTAAGATCACACCTTCAACAGGAAGCATTATAAGATCTACTCCAATTGATGCTGCTAACTCTAATACCACACATATCGATATTATTACCCCTGGAACTCAAAATAAAACTAAAAAAAATGATACCCTTTTGGAACCTGAAAAGCAACCTACTAAACTTATTTCCAAACCAATCAAAGTTAAGGATGCTACTGATAACGATAAGCAAAAACCTGTTGAGAAGCTGCAAGCTGAGAAAAAACAAGACAAGAGAAAGTCAAAGAGATTCTCTTTTTTCAAGAGTTTTAGAAGTTAATGAGTTTTACGCTTTATATCAATATAAATAATTACTGGGTTTTTGTTATATCCTTTCCTACTACTTTTTATGTTCATTTTTCTTGATTTTAATCTATTAACAGTCATACCTTATTTTGAGATTTTTATAAATATATATATATATACGACTATTTACGATTTAGTGTAATTTCTAATAATCAATTATACCTTTAAATAAAATTAATATATTAATTAATTTAGTTGTATCAGTAAACTCGGAGAAAAACTAACTGACTTATCAATTTGTAACACCGTGTGGCGCATTGTAATTTTTTCAATATAGATTAATTTATTCCCCAGCTTGCTAGATATTACTAGATTCTACAACTTCAAAAAAACATTCATATAACTCAACGTATTCAAACGAACCTAATTATTGGTAGTTTGCGATAAATATATAGAATATATGTTAATTTGAAAATACTATACTCTAGATGAGTGACGATAAACGGTCAAGTATATCGAGGTATATTAGTTACCTTACAGACAGAAAAAAGAGAAGGAAAATAAAAGAAAATAATGAAGATGAAAATACATCAATAAAAATGAATGACATCAATATTAATAATAACAAAGAACTGAACAAAAAAACTAAGAAACATTACGGTCAAGTTCCCGAATCATCTGATCTTGGGGTATCAAGCAGTTCCCCGAATAATAAGGAAGTTTCAAATAATGATGAAATAACTAAAATTGAATCCGGATCAGAAATTAAATCGGACAAAGATAGTATAATGAAAGAACAAGTTCAAGAGCATCGAAAGAAAAAATCGACAATCATGGCAATATACGTGGGTTTATTAACAGCCGTTGGTGGATTTTTATACGGTTATGATACCGGGATTATAAACAGCTTAACAGAAATGGAATACTTTAAAATACATTTTTCTGCCAATGGAATATCCTTCAGAGCTGATGAATTTGCAATTTTAACTGCAATCCTATCGATTGGAACATTTTTTGGAGCTTTATCTGCACCTTTATTATCTGATCACGTCGGTCGTAAATTATCAATAATAGTGTGTCTTTTGACACTATTTGATATTGGAACGATACTACAAATTGCTGCAACAGGATTAAAATTAATGTATGCGGGAAGGTTTATAAATGGATTTGGAGTTGGTGTAATATCGGCCATTATACCGTTATATCAAGCTGAAGTTTCTCCAAAATGGGTTCGTGGTTCTATCATTTCACTTTACCAATGGGCCATCACTTGGGGCTTATTAGTTTCAAGTGCAATTTCTCAAGGCACACATAGCATTGATGATGCTAGATGTTATAGAATTCCTATTGCAATGCAACTTGTTTGGGCAAATTGTTTAGCTTTAGGTATGTGTTTTTTACCTGAGTCTCCTAGATTTTATGTTATGAATAATAAAATTGATCAAGCGCTTACATCATTGGCGAAGCTCAGAAGGTTAAAAGTTGATGATTCTGAATTAATTGAAGAATTAATTGAAATTAAGGCCGCTCATGACTATGAAATGAGTTTTGGTAAAACTTACATTTGGGATTGTTTTCGAGATTCTCCAAGTAGAGTTCATCAATTAAAAAGAATGTTGACCGGCATTTTCTTGCAGGGTTTACAGCAATGTACTGGTATCAATTTTATATTCTATTATGGTGTGAACTTTTTTGTTAGAACTGGTGTTCAAGAATCCTACTTAATTTCATTTATTACTTATGCTGTTAATGTTGCTAGCACCATACCTGGTATTTTATTAGTTGAGACTTTGGGTAGAAGAAAATTATTGATTTTTGGTGCACTTGGAATGAGTTTATCAAATTATTTAATTGCTATTGTCGGTGTGACAACAAAATCAATTGTTGTAGATAAAGTCATGATTGCGTTTGTTTGTGTTTTTATTACGTTTTATGCTTCAACTTGGGGTCCAGTGGTTTTTGTTGTTGTAGGCGAATTGTACAGTCTATCAATCAGACAGAAGGCAGTTTCAATGACAATAGCTGCCAATTGGTTGGTGAATTTTATATTTGCATATTCAACCCCCTACTTAATTGACGAAGGTAGAAATACAGTGGAATTGGATACGAAAATTTTCTTTTTGTGGGGATCCTTAAATCTGTTAGGTTTAGTTGTCGCATATTTTTTTGTTTATGAAACCAAAGGCTTAATGTTGGAAGAAATTGATGAGCTTTATAGAGTTTGCAAAAATGCAAGAAAATCTTCTAATTACCTTTCTGAAATTGAAGAAATGTCGGCCATGAAGGAATTTAATACTGATGAAAATGAACAAAAGGAATTGGATAATATACCACTATCAACAGATTCAGAAACAATGATGCATTCCGAGATTGATTCGATGGGTAATGAATTGCCATCTAGTTTGACAAGCATTGAAATAAACCGCTGGCAACCACAGGTGCAAGAAAACAGTAGCTATGCAAACAGTAGCTACGCAAACATTATGTCGGATAATATTTTAAGCAAGAGAAGTGATGGGCCTCCTTCAATTACTTCGACATATGATGAAGAAGATGATGAGGAGATGATGAACTACGATTACGGTCTTTATGGGAATATGAATATAGCGACTAGAAATGATTATTCAGTAAATAGTGCACCTGATATTACTGATGAAGATAGAGAGCATCAAATGAATTTGACCAGGTTTATGGATGAGATAAATGCTCATATGGTTGAGAATGAAGAAGATTCCTCTAATAATTTACATTGAACAATTTATGTTAGTACTATATAGAGAATACGTAAAGCAATAAAAGTTGTACGATATATTAAAGGAGGATAGGTGTAAACTTCTCAGTGTGAAAATATTAAATCTTATGTGTAATTTTCAACATCAAAGTTGCCCCTTTTTCTTCTAAAAAACTTACTTTATTTTCCTGGATTAGGTATTTGAAGTTCCGTTTTTGCTCTCTAAATAATGGTTTCTAAAGTTGAGGAGCTTAAGAATAAACAAGAGTTGGATGGTGTTACCGATGGTGTTACCGATGGTTTAACCCCAAATACTACTATATCGCCCAATGAACTTGTTATTGATCAAGCAAAGCTTCAAGAAGAGAAGAGCTCATCACGTATGAAAATTGAAGATAATAGAGAACCCATCCCAATGTATACCAAAGATAGCTTTTTTGAATCCATTAATAATTTATTTAAATCTTTAATTTCACCTAGAGATTCCAATTCCACATTTTTTAAAACGGGTGCAGATAAGGCAGGGTCTGGTGAAATAATCCAATTTTATATTTATCATTCAATATTGACTTTGTTATTTCTAGTCTTTTCTATTTACAGATTATACGAATTTTTATACAATAAAGTTAAAGTCAGACTATTAACAGTGGCATATAATCCTAATAATGACCCAGCAGTTATTAACAATGATATCAATAAACTTCCAAAAATTCCACAACGTTTATCTACAGTTTTAAATTATAAATCGGAACAAGAAGAAAATGGTGGTATTGAAGGTTTATGTGATGATAGTTCACAAATTATTGCATGGTGTTTATCCAGCGGGGTCCCTTATTTATCGATTTATGAATATCACGGTATTTTGAAAAAGCATATACCAGATTTACGTAGATCAATTTACAAAAAATTAGTTGCGTACTTTGGAACAGAAAATGTTCCAACGTTTATTATAAAAATCCCACATTTGAATGTTTCATACATTGGTAGTTTTGATGGCGAATATGATGACGGAGAAGATGATGAGGAGAACAAAATCAAGCATCATGATATCGAAATTTCATTATTAAGTAATGTTGATGGTAGACCTACCATTGTTGAATTAACCAAGGTAATGGCTGAATTATCAAAAAATGGAGAATTGAAGAATTCTGATATTACAACTAAATTTCTTGACCAGGAATTGCAGCAGTTGGTTGGTGAGGAACCAGATTTAATTGTGTTGTTTCAACCGTACTTAAATTTACAAGGTTACCCGCCATGGCAGATTAGATTATCGGAAATGTACTGGGAGCCTGATAACGATAGTGTTTCTTATGCTATTTACTTAAGGGCTTTACAGAAATATTCTACTTGTAAAGTCAACATTGGTCGTTGAAAGTTTTTTTGATTAACTTTGCTTATGAAATTCAATTCTTGAGTTTATTTTAATTTATATTTTATTTTTGTTCAATTCGTTGCATGCATATCTGTTTTTTTTTTTTTAATTTAATAGTCTAATTATAAATTTATTTAACATAATGAACGTTAAATTGAAATATATGAATCAATAGGATAAACTGTAAAATAACTTATCTTAAATTAGCTAGTCATTTTAATCGCTTATTATACGTGTCCACTATATTCCATGAAAATTCTACTCGATCGAGTGCGATCGTCTTATCAAACTAGAATTAAAATGTTGTTCAACCTCAAAGTGTTTCTCCCCTTCTTTCAGACCTTTCTTATTCAGTTTTTTTCTGGACAACCGTTACTTTACACTTATTTATATATATTATCGTATTATCAAGGTATGTTTTCACAACGTTTTTTTTATTTTGTACAACACTGTTGCCTTCAAGGTTAAGTAAGCTGGGATTTGTGTTCAATTTTCAGGGTTTTTTTCCAAACTGGATTATGATCGATCGGAATCTGAATCATCAATCACAAGTATGATAAAATTGATCAATTGATTAGAGAATTTGTACATTGGTAATTTAATAACGACTTCAAATGTTTTTGTTTTCAAGTTTTCAACAATCTTTCAATTTTTTGTTTACAAACAATAGAAGTTGTTTGATCCATTTCCACTGTCTTTTTTTATCTCAACAACTTTTGAGAAAGAGTAATTCTTTTAGATTTAATAATGAGAAATGATAGAAAATAAAAACTACGAGTTGTTATGAAATTATACATTTTTGAATCAATCTTATTTATACATGAAAAATTACTAGATCTAGATGCAATTAATTTTTTTTATTTTCCAATGAATATCGATTTTAATTTTGTATCTACATATTATGTTATTTACTATTTGTCCCAATCTATTGAAATACTTCCATACTTTGTTTTATTGAAATGTTGTATTTTGACTCTAAATCAAAACCGAAGTTGTGCCTCGCGCCAATTCAATTTTTACAATATTCGTATATTTATTTACATTCGTATATAAAGAACTAATATTATTTATTTCATTTTAGATTGGGATTCTTAGAAACTGGTTACATATAGAGCAAATTTTTATATTTATGGCCTTGGTTTATTGCCCAAAAACATCGATTCCACCATTTGTTTTATCCGATTGACAATTGACAAACGCCACCAATATTTTGATTACTTCAAGAACCGCCCGCGTTATGTCATATTAGTTAAGTGTCAATAACTTTACTTCCCCCTTTGTGATTTGCTCGCCAGGTCAGTGGAAATGCGTGTTTTGAAACCAGTGATATTTTTCTCAACCCAAAGAATGATTTGAGCTTACCTGATCAAGTGTGTTATTAATCCCTCTTTGCTACTTTACTAACTGTACTATTTATTATTTATTTTAAGATGGGTTTATCTATCTCCAAGTTATTACAGGGCTTATTCGGCCGCAAGGAAATGAGAATTTTGATGGTTGGTTTAGATGCAGCTGGTAAAACTACTATTTTATATAAGTTAAAATTAGGTGAAATTGTTACCACCATTCCAACCATTGGTTTCAATGTTGAAACCGTCGAATACAAGAACATTTCCTTCACTGTTTGGGATGTTGGTGGACAAGATAAGATTAGACCATTATGGAGACATTATTTCCAAAATACTCAAGGTATTATTTTCGTTGTTGATTCTAATGATAGAGATAGAATTTCTGAAGCTAGAGAAGAATTACAAAGAATGTTAAATGAAGATGAATTGAGAGATGCTGTCTTATTGGTTTTTGCTAATAAGCAAGATTTACCAAATGCAATGACTGCTGCCGAAATTACTGAAAAATTAGGTCTTCAATCTATCAGACCAAGACCATGGTTTATTCAAGCTACTTGTGCTACTTCTGGTGATGGTTTATACGAAGGTTTAGAATGGTTATCTAACACTTTGAAGAACAGTGCTTAATTGTAATCTACAACAATAATAATTAAATTCTTTAAAGTTTCGTCTAAATCTCCACTCTACCATTTTTTTATTTTTATAACTTTGTTAATTAATTCTTTTTTATTTTTTCTTTCCCTTTTAATTTTTATTTTTTTTGTTAATTAAAAGATATAAGAATATAGAAATTGTTCTATTTGTTAGATAAAAGAAAAGTTGAAAAACTTATTTTAAAATTGATAGATGGCATCAGCTAATGCTTGATGATACTATGTAACTAAACACCATTCTTTTGAGTTTTTAATTTATTGGTAATTCTTTGGGTTTCACTTGATGTTACAAACTCGCAGTGGTAATAATTGAGTTTTAACTAGTATTGCCATTATTATAATTATTATAATTATTATAATTAGTATTATTATTTATGGCAGATAAGCCCAGATAAGCGATAATTAATCATCATTTGTAAATTTTGAATTTTATATTTTATATACCAATTGCAACATTATTTGACGGTAATATTACAGTTTTAACTTTTTTTTTCATTTCTACATGGTTTGTAAATTCAACTTAAAAATTATAAATTTAAAGCATTAGTCCTTACTATAATCAAGATTATTATCGTAAAAAATTATTACTGGGAAACATTTTATAATCTAAGAACTGAATAGAGGCAGTTATTTGGAAATAATAACAGCATTAGTATAGGTGTAATTTAGCCATATTTTAAAGGTATTTAATTTTATGTAATTCAAATCAAAATAGGAATAGTGAAATACACCATTAAATTTAATGAATTTGATAAAGTATTATTTTTCAAGCATTCATAAATAAATTGTCATGTATAACCACCAT
Organism: Kregervanrija delftensis; assembly: GCA_019155655.1. Taxonomy (NCBI): domain Eukaryota; kingdom Fungi; phylum Ascomycota; class Pichiomycetes; order Pichiales; family Pichiaceae; genus Kregervanrija; species Kregervanrija delftensis. Next base: position 94,242 of record JAFMZF010000010.1, on the reverse strand, counting down.
TAGAATGGTAGAGTTAACTCAAGTAATATCAAACTTCAGAATTAAGAATAATTAGAGTCCGGAAAAGTATCTATTTGAGCAAATACCATGAGGATCATTATTAGAGATAGCTTTATGCATAATTAGGGTGATTATATTCTGTCATATTATTAACCATTATGAAACTTAGTTTGATTTACAAAATTTGAAATATGTAATATTATCATAAAATTCTTCTGCTACAATTTTGGCTCTCATAACAAATTTTAAATAAATTTGTCATATACCTCTCAGTCTTGTGACATAAATGGCTATTAAACAATGGATCAAATCAAATTAAACAAATGCTCTGGGAAATGTATATTTGGTCCATTCAAATCAGTGTAGTAGTTCTCCTTATTACAGGATTGAAATAAGCCCGACATAAAAAACTTCTTCTAATTCATGTTGAACAATATAATATTACTAAAAAGAGTATCAACCTTCATGTGTTACACCTCGCACCTTAGCTTTAAAACTCTATAATTCGCGTTCTCCATAATAAACCACAGTCACACAGTTTGAAAAATTTTACCCGTGCGGATTTTGTAATTCGCATTGACAATTTTAAATTTTCTTTCCCTTCTACTTGTATTATTCACTAACATAGAATCATACTATCTTTAGCATATATCAACATAAAAAATGGTATGTACATTCACAGCAAGTCCAAAATACTTTCAATCTACTAGTACCCGTTATTTGTTTGGTTCACTTATAAAAAAAGAGATGAATGAAACAACTATCCATAACTAGTAATATGAAATTCTTTAAAAAGGTTCTACAATAGATTTAAAGTGCAACCTATTCATTCTAATAAAAACAGTTATATTGATCGCTTGTTTTCCTTCAAGTTGTTGGATTTGATTAAACCAAATCGAAAATCACCATATTACGACTATGTTTAAACTGATGACCACAAATTACATCAAACTACAATTTCTTCCGTCGGATTATTATTATTACCACCACTATCATCTATTTATTTGATATTATCCCTGGTTCAGTAGGATTTAAACTATTATTAATATAAAACTGGAATTTTTTTAAGTGTTGGACAACAAATATTGATTATTTAAAATGATTTTACTAACTTTTTTCAATTTCTATTTTTATGACAGGCTGGATTAAAAGCATTTGAATTGAGAACTAAGTCCAAGGACCAATTAAAAGAAGAATTAATTGACTTGAAGAAGGAATTAGCTTCCTTAAAGGTTCAAAAATTGACCAAGCCATCTCTTCCAAAGATCAACACTGTTAGAAAAAACATTGCTAGAGTTTTAACTGTTATTAACTTGCAACAAAGAGCTTCTGTTAGAGCTTTCTACGCTGGTAAGAAATACATTCCAAAAGATTTGAGAGCTAAGAAGACCAGAGCTTTAAGAAGAGCTTTGACCAAGCACGAAAAATCTTTAAAGACTGAAAAGGCTAAGAAGACTGCTATTGCTTACCCAGTCAAGAACTTCGCTATCAAGGCTTAATTGTAAAAATGAAAGTATAATTAAATAATTAAAGTTAATTTAATATATTTTGAACGGTTTATATATATTTCTTTCCTTATAGTTTTTCATTTTTGAATTTTTACATGTCTTAATTTTACAGTGTGTTTATAGCTAGTTAACCAAGCACCTTAACAACTAATCTGATAAAAGGTTTGTGTAGACGAGTAATAACTGTCATAATTATCGATAAATTAATGTGGGTGAGGATTATAGTTCGCCCTCTTTTTCGTTATATATATTTATTACTGGTTCAACTATCACTATTCAAAACTTTACTTAATATACAAGATTAGTGATACACCTCAAATATGAGTACTCCACAAGAGGTTCGTGATAAAAGACTAGCAAGGTTGGAAGCTTTGGCAAAAGAACAAAAGAAAGAATCACAGGGTGTTACTGACATCAAATCTTCAACCATAGACTCAACAACGGTTTCATCGCCACCGGTGTCCAAACTATCCACTACACAACAAATTAACCACAGCCAAAGTTTTGAACAAAATTCCAAGCCAACACTTGCAAGCCCTATTGCCAAACGAAGTTCTGATGTTAAATCAATCGATATAGATCAATGGACAACAAATGAAATTGAACGTGTTATGAAAGTTTCTCTTATTGAAGATGTTGCAAATGAAAAAAATATTTTTTATATGGAATCTTTGAAAGAAGATCGTGACGGCTGTTTAACTCTATCTGTGGATGATATTGATTCGGTTTTGGTTGATTTATTATTTGAAAGTGGTGTCTCTCCGTTATATAAATCGGCGTTGTCCTATTTATATGAAGCTTGGTCTCGTGCAAATGATTCTAAAAGATTAATTAGAAACAATGATCCATTTTATGACCAAAAAATACATGTTGCTAATGAAATAATTAGACTATCTGCAAGTTATGGATCGATTTTATTCCAGGCTTCCGATATGTTTATTGATACAGTTGATGTTGCCTCGTCCATCGAAGAATTATGGACCAATATTCATACCTATAGTTTATTTTGGATCGATGTTGTCAGTGCGGTTGTGGCAAATCAAGCGGAACTGGATTTCTTAAGTATAATTTTACCTTCATTATCTGAAAGATTTTTAACTTTGGATTATACCACTGATTCAAATTTTGTTAAGTTAATTACAGTTATTCAGTTAATGATTAATAATAGAAAATTGGCAAGTCATTTCCATCTAGTTGATGGTTATCACCCTGATGGTTTAAAAGGAAATGAATTTGAAACTAAAACCATTTTAGGCAGAATATTGAGAGTCTCACCGTTATTACCAGAAATCTCAATTTTAAATTACACTGAAGGTCTAACAAAGATTCAAATAAGAAGCATTCATGAATCTTTACAAACATCTTATCCAATGACAATTTCAAGGTTATTTTCAATCTGTGATGGTTTAATAAGAGCTAGTTCTGATTCACGTTTGGAAATTTTAAAATGGATGGCAGATTTAGTTAATAAAAACCATTTGAGAAGAGGAGAACATGCAGATCCTAAAACTTTAGCTTCTGATTCGATAATGTTAAATATCACCATGATTTTATTAAAATTATCACAACCAATTTTACGTGACGGTTCGGCATCTAAAATTGATAAAATTTCCATCGATTACTTAAACTGTCGTAACAAACTAGTTAATATTGATGAAGAGACAAAAATAAATTCTACGATTCAAGAATATGATGAATACTATAGCTCAAATAGTCTTATTGACGAGCCATTAAATTTTATTTCTGAATGTTTCTATATGATGTTAACTTATTTACATTATGGATTAGGAGGTATGATAGTTAATTCAAATAGAAACAATAAGATTGTTAAACAAATTCAACAACAATTGAAAGCATTTGAAGCAATGATGGAAAAAACTATGGCAGCTAGAGGTGGTAATCCACAAACCAATCCATTGGTGCAGATGATAGTCAAAACAAAGATTGATCCAATGAAAAGAGAATTAACAAAATATAAATCAATGAAACTTTCAATTGATATGTTTTTTTATGGTAGAGATATGCAATTAGAAATTTTTGATGCTATTATAGGCTCAGTTGAATTTTTTATTAGATTGATTGATCCAACACATACATATCATCCTAAAAACGGTGAAGGATTAGGTGCTTTATCAATTCCATTACATAATTTTGATGATGATGTTGAAAAATTAGATGATGTTGAATATTTAAGAAAAATTTCACCAATTCCATTCAAATACTATCCAGAAATGTTTATTGAAGGTATAGTCAATTATTGTCATCATATTTCTAAATTCAATAATAATCCGATGGTCAATAATGAGTTAAGATTGAATAAATTTGTGGAATTCGCAATTATTATCTTGAGATGTCCAGAATTGGTCAGTAATCCGCATTTGAAATCAAGATTAACCGAAGTTTTATTTTTTGGTTCATTATCTATTGGAAATGTTGGACAGGGGGGTAATGAACGTGAACAAGACGGTTACATGATTGATATTTTCAACAATAATGAACTTGTTAAAAAAAATCTATTGATTTCATTATTAGATTTTTATGTTATGGTGGAAAAAACAGGTGCATCGTCACAATTTTATGATAAGTTTAATGCAAGATATCACATTTCATATATTGTTGAAAAATTATGGAAATTTGATTATTTTAAAGAAGATTTGAAAAGAATTTCTCATACTTTACAAAAATTCTTTGTTAGGTTGATTGCAAGAATGCTAAATGATACAACATATCTATTGGATGAATCATTAAATCATTTACATACTATTCATAGTTGTCAAAAGGAATTAAATAACAGGCAAAAAGGTTTCGAACCAAGCAGTGAAGAAAGTGATGAAGATTTGCAAAAGAAATTACAAGAAAGTGAAAGAATGGCCAAATCATTTGTTCAATTAAGTAATAAAACTATTTTATTATTTAATTTATTTACTAAAGAAACTCCGAGATCGTTTGTTATCGTTGAAATTGTCGATAGATTAGCTGGTATGTTGAATTATAATCTAGTTGTTTTGGTTGGTCCAAAGTATAATGAATTAAAAGTTAATAACCCCGAAACTTATCAATTTGATCCAAAAGAGTTATTGTTTCAATTATGTTCTATTTTTATTAATTTATCGAAAGAACCAGAATTTGTTGAAGCAGTTGCAAGGGATTTAAGATCTTTTGACCCAGAATGTTTCCGCAAAGCAATTAACATTTTAAAGAAAGGTTTCAAAATTTCGGATGAAAATTTTGAGAAAAATCTATTTGAATTTACTGCAAAAGCAGAAAGTTGTAAAAAAGATGATGAGGAGGAAGAAACAGAATTAGGTGAAATTCCAGATGAATTTTTGGATCCATTGATGTATACCTTGATGAAGGATCCAGTGAAATTGCCAACCTCCAAGATTTCAATTGATAGGTCTGTTTTAAAGGCACATCTTATGAATGATCCAACAGATCCATTTAATAGATCTCAATTAAAAATGGATGAAGTTGAAGATGATCTTGATTTAAAAGATAAAATTGAAAAATGGATTAAAGAAAAAAAATTGGAAAAAAAAATGGCTAAATTAGCTGATAACGATGGAGATGTTACTATGGGTTGATTCTAAGGTTATTTATAATTTTGTATTTAGTTTAACTGTTAATTATAAGAGTTCTTGGTGATGATTATATTGAATACAAGCGTCTTCGCTAATCAAGGCTTAGTCTTCTATGTATAAGCCGAGTTAGTTGGCGAAGTAATGTTTTTTACAAGATAGAGGCACAATAATTAAAACATTAAATGAACTTGCTTCTGATAGGTTGCAATACATCTAATATAAAGAATGTTTACATGAAATGTCAAAAAAATCCTGATTCTGGGCCTGTAATTCTGAAGAAGTCTTCAAATAACGGATAAATAAAATTAACAGCGAGAGAGCAAATGACAGAAAATTGTTTTGATTTCTCATTACTCTTTGGTTCTATCTAGCTTTCTTCCCCTTCAGGCGTGCTTGTTTTACCTACACTCTATCGATATTGTCTTTAGTTCATTGATTTATCAGTTGAATTGTATATACTATATTTGTGCACCGTTGCCATATATACCCATTATACTTTTGGTAATTCTTAAAGGATAGAGAAAAAACAGGCATTGTTGATTAAGCTTTTTGTGCCTGAATAATTTATTTTTGATTTCAGAAATTTTGTACAATATGACAACTGAACAAGAAGAGATAACAAGGATTGAATCCAATACATCTGTAAATTCCAACTCGGTTACAAATTATGATGAAGTTAATATTATGACCAACACCGAGTTTATACCTATTGAATTAAATTCGACAAATGAATATGAAATTCTAAAACAATTATCAAGGAATTATAATGTTCCAGAAATTCTAATAAAGTCTTTATTTGATTTAAATAAGAAGATTAAAATGAATGATGCAATGAGTAATACTAATAGTAACCAAAATGATAAAGAATTTATACTAAATTTGGAGAATGAGATTATTGAATTTATAGTTAAACCAAATGTTGATTCTTGGAAATTAACTCCGTTGAATTCTTATTACAGATTGTTAACTCATAAATTGGCGGAATATTATAATTTAGGGCATATTTTATCAAATGATGGATTTTCAATGGTCTTGTTTAAAATAAATACTTCATTAGTTAATGCCGACGATGAAACAAAAAAAAATGCAAAGTTTGATCAATCGGGTAACATTAAGCCTTTAGATTTTAGAAGTTTGAAATTTGATCCTTTGGAAAAATTAAATAGAATCAAATTATCAAATTTATATGATTATTACAATAATTGTTTTGATACTAATTTGAATTCAGTTAATGATGGTTTACAAGCATTTAATTTATCCAGTGAAAATACAGATTCAAATCAAAGTTTAGATGTAAATATAAAAAATTTTCGTATCATGAAAAGAAAAGAAAATTCAACATCCAGTGATACCATTAATGATAATGAATTAAAAAATAATGATGACTCCAATACTGAAGTCAATAATGATAAGTTAAGCAAAGAAGAACGATATAAGCTGGTTAAAGAAAGAATTGAAAAAGAGCTTGAAACTAATGATAATGGTGATCTTGCTGCTCACGGTGATGAAGATCATGGCGACGATGATGATGATGACGATGATGATGACGTTGAGATTGAAATAAATACTGAAAGTGGAAATGGTACTCCACTTATTCATACTAATAACTCAAGTAATATTGCTGAAACTTTTAGAGATCCTAAACCTGTCAATATCAAGCAATTTATCAATCAAAATAATAATCACAGAAATAATTATAAAAAGAATAATAAGTTCAACAATAATAGACAAACATATAACGGTAATTACCGTTATGGAAATCAAAATAATCAGTTTGGATATTATCCCCCACCTCCAAATCAAATGTATGCATATGGATATGTTATTCCACCTCCAGGTACCCCACCAACGGGTTCTCCAAATTCACAAAATATACCAGTATTTCAGCCAAGCTCAAATCCAAATACACCACCATATTATTACGTTCCAATGATACCACCTGTACCATCTAACGGACATGTAGAGAATAAAACAACATCATACAAATCACAAAATGGAAGAGATGAAACCAATGGTAACGATCCTGATCAGAAGACTAATGGGACAGAAGATGATAAAGGAGATGATTATATACAACAACATTTTCCTCAACAATCATTACCAATTCCACAATTTCAATATTATTATCCACAGCAACCAAACGCCCAACAGTTCCCACCAAGAAATTATTATGGACCTAATAATAGTTCATATGTGCCGATGATGTACTATAATAATAGTAATATTAATAACAATAATCACGCTAAAAACTTCAAAAATCAAACTCACGCACAGCAGTTGGGCAATGATCATAATATGTATAACGGCAATAGAAATTACGGTACAGCGTACAGAAAATATAATGGTAGCAGCGATCGCAGAGGAACTTATGATAAAAATAATAAATTCAATAATAATGATGGTGAAGAAGAATAAATAAATGTAAAAATTAAACAGGAATCAAACTTTTACTCTCTATAGTTTTTTTATCGTATGTAAAATATTATCAATATAAAAATTACTAAATAAATCATAATTTAGCACCCAATTTTTTAGCTCTATCCAAAGCAATATTAACCATTGCATCAAAGGCATCTTTAACTTCTAATTTCCATTCGTTTCTATCGATTCTAAAATTCATAATTTCCATGATTTCTTCTCTTGATCTACCGTTAACGAAAACAACAAACCTTAAACCTGGATACGTTAGTTCATATTTTTCATTTAATAATTTTAATTTTTGACTTAAATCTTTGCTACCAGATTCTAAAGATTTCTGTTCATTTCTTGAATGTTCTGATAATTTTGAAACATTTATTTTTGGAACACCTAATCTAGGATGGGCACTAACAATCTTACAAATTAAATCATGTAATTCTGTTTCATAAGGATATTCAGAGTTATATAATTTATAAAGTCTTTGACGGGAGAGTTCAATTAGTTCTGAGTATGAATTTAATGGTTTATGAATTAACTCCGGTAAAAGATAATTTGTTAATGCTGGACAAGGTTCGAAAAGATTATCCAATATTAGAGTCAAATCGATTTCAGATAATGTTTGCAAAGTTGATGGTGGTGGTAATTGTGATAAATGCGACATTGGTAAATATCTTTAAGAAACGAAAGAGAGTGCAATATTAAGACAAATTCAAAGAAATATATGTTAGATCATGCATGATAAAGAATTAAATTTTCGGACATGTCCGTTTTTATGTGTCACGTGACTAGCAAATTAATCAGCCACAAATGCTTCGTGACAAATTTTGACAATTCATCTAAATGTGAAAAAGTTCTATTCAGTATAGTTTCGTGTCCAATTGGTAGATTAATATTCTTTTAGCTATCCCACAAATAACTGAAATCCGCAAGTTAAAGTTTATTAAATATTAATTGATTAATATTGAAATTTCCATTTTACAATTATGACTGCAGACGATTTTAAAGATTTACAACCAGAAGAAATTCCAGGTTTTAAGGTTTCAGAAAAACGTACTATTCAAGAATATGCCAATCTTGATTCAAATGATGAATCGCTAAATAAATGGAAACAAAGTTTAGGCTTAAATACTGGTAAATTATTACCCGTTGAAGCTGGTGATAAACGTAAAGTTGTTATTATTTCAATGACATTAAAAATTCATGGTGAAAAACCTGTCGTCATAAACTTAGAAAATGAAAAAGATTATTCTTCATTAAAAGAAAAGAAGATTTCTTTTAAAATTAAAGAAAAAAGTATTTATCAATTAGTTATTAGATTTAAAGTTCAACATGAAATTATTACTGGTTTAAAGTATTTACAAGGTGTTAAAAAGGCCGGTATAACAGTTGATAGATTGGAAGAACCAATGGGTAGTTATGCTCCAAACACTGAAGACAAACCATTTTATGAAAAAGAATTTGAGGAAATTGAAGCACCTGGTGGATTTTTAGCCAGAGGCTCATATAGTGCATTATCTAAGTTTATTGATGATGATAAAACTGAACATTTGCTTTTACCATGGTCTTTCCAAATCACTAAATAGAATTAAGGAATTAGTTTATTAAATATAATTTAATATCGTTTTATTTAATGTGGATTAATTTAATTAGAAAATCCTTAAATTAATGGGAACAAATCAGAAAAAAAAAAGAATTAATTATTATTATTTTTAGGTATATAGGATTATACTAGATTTTATATATTTTTACTTGTTAGCTTTTTATATATTTTTGGTTATTAGAACAGATAATCAAGCGTGTATAACTATAAATTGATTAAAAGAAACACAAACTTTAAAAAAAAATATAAAGTACTTAAAAAGTAAAGAAAAATAAACATGAAAAACCAACTTGAATAATAAATCATTAAACATCAAAAAAAATGAATAAAATAATATAATATAAAGTAAAATATAAGGGAAGAAAAGAAAAGAAAAACATTATACAAATTAATTAAAATATTAATATGAAATCATAAGAAGTAATCTGGTGTTTTTCTACTAACTGTTGGTTCACCAGGTCTAACTGAAGGATCATATTGTAAGAAATCTCTATTATGGTTTTCATCAACTTCCATAATTGCAGCTTGATTACCACATCTATAACAATAATTTGGAGCTGAAAAAATTGTAACAACTAAATCTTGATGTGACCAACTGTAACCTTCCATAACTAATTGATGGGCTCTTGCAGTTAATGATAGACCATTTGTATGATTAAATTGCTCACTAATATCTTGTCCAAAGGTGAAACCTGCACCTCTTGGTGAAATACCCCATCCACCCCTATCATCAGGATCTGACCATAGTAGATCACACATTGGACCTTCGTGTGGGACTTCTTGAAATCTATTTAATTCACGAACTTGATCGATTGTTTCAATCATTGGTGATAAACCACCGTGCAGGCAAAAAATTGAATTATCAACCAGGGCAGTAATTGGGAAATAATCAAATAAATCTGTAAAAATTTTCCAAACATTTGATGAACCATATTTTCTAAAACATTCATCATAAAATCCATAAACTTGAGTAATTTGTCTTGATTCATGATTACCTCTTAATATTGTGATTCTTTTAGGATATCTAACCTTCATTGCAACTAAATAACTAACAGTTTCAACAGAATAATAACCTCTATCGACATAATCACCCATAAATAAATAATTTGTATCTGGACATGGACCACCAATTTTAAATAATTCCATTAAATCATGAAACTGTCCATGAATATCACCACAAATTGTAACAGGAACTTGAACTGGTTGAACATTTTGTTCATTTTTTAGAACTTCAATTGCCATGTTACATAATTCTTTAACGCTTTCTTCACTTAATGGTTTACACTCACTTAATTGTTGTATCCAACCATCTAACGTATTTATTTGAGTTTTAGGATCTGTTGTTAATATTGGTAATTGTTGTAGATTTGAATTATTTGTAATATCAGAAGTTTGATGATCAATTGCATCTTCCATTTGAACGTCTGAATCTAAATCCATCTTTTTTTATTAATAAATTAGGTATGTGTTTGATTGATTAAAGATTATAATTTACTGTATTATGTTTTTTTGGAATATGAATATCAATGAATATATATATATGCTTAATTTGTATGATAATATGAACACTATGCTAACAAAGTATATGTACTTTATCTCCTATAAAGATTTAACTTTAATTGTAATTTGTATTTTTTGAGCAATAGGAATGCATGGAAAAAGATGTTTGATGATTTTCGAGTTGTTCTGGATCCCAGTGAGTGAGAAATTAGGCCATCAGTACTGAAAACTTATATAGATACGCCATGTATCTTACTTAGTTTACCATAAACTACTTTTCAATTTCTTTTCTACAATACAGATAAATATAATACCTAGTTATCTTTTAATATAAAATTAAATTATACCTGTCTCTGGTATATACCTATTATTTAGTTCCAGGTGGATTTAATTTGCCCTCAGTTACCCGTAAATATTAATTGAAATAATGTGGCGCATTCCTTAGGTAAAAAAATACTAAATGTGGCGCACGCATTTTACTTAAATGATTTCAATTTTATTCGATTTGATCCCTTATTTTATTATAACCACATAAATAGTACAAAGAACAGTCAATCACGAAGTCAATGTCTGTATCCGAATATTCATCTTCAGACTCACATGTTTCTGGAGAATCTCCAGAGTTCAATTCTTCTGATTCTCCAACTCATATTCCTCCACACTATGTAGATCCGAAGACAATTGGTAAATCTAAAATTAGAGAAAAATTAATCAAATCACGTATTTTTGATAGAAATATTCCATTTTTGTTTCATTCTTTTGATACTATAACAGCATCATCTACAATATCAACAGTGGTTAATGATTCACCTGGGGGTTCTACTAATGATTATACAAATAACAGTTTATTAACTGAGAGAATGGAACAGAGGTTGATTCGTTGGAGACCAGCGATAAACTCAACAAGTATCGAAGATTCATTAAATGGAAGGCATCCATTTCAAACACTGAAGGACACTGAATCAAATAAAAATCCCACTGAACAAGAAGAAGCAAAAAAACCTAAAATTTTAGATAATTCAAAAAATCTAAAGTTATTACATAGTAATTCAACGTTGAATCTAATTCAAAGACTTCAAGATTTGAAGAATAATAATGATGGGGATTATTATAAAGGTACTGATACCTGTAATGATAATGATAAGGATAATGATCATGAATTACGTTACGAAAACAATTCTTTACTAAAAAACAATTCACCATCAATATATAACGTTTATAATGATGATAGCAATAATTACGAAAATTCTAATTTGACAGATGACGTTCACATAGCCCTGCCATTAAATCTAGCTAAATTCTACAGTTCAAATCTATCAAGACCAACGTCTTCATCCAGTGGTTCAACATTGTCAATGGATTGCTGTTTTTGTTGTCCATTAATTATTTAACAATTGCTACATGAGAAAACTTTATAGTTTTAAAAAATAAATCCAAATAAATTTGCTATTAATAACTGTAATCAAAATATAAAATTATAAATCAGATTCTAATCCACCTCCACTGAAAAAAACCAACCTTAAATAACAAAATAACCAGCAAGTATAACCTAATAATTAGTTTATTAAAAATGTGAGATTTTAAAAATTAAAATGGGACCCCAAGTATAACTTCAGTATTCATAATAACAACGCATAACATCAAATTCAAATGATCAATTCGTAAATTTGTATTCTATTTTAGAGACATATTTATTTAATCATTTAGTTGGAAAGAGCCTATTTGGATCTAGCTCTAACCTTCCGTCTCTTTCTCTTAAGTCTTCTGACTCTCTTCTTTCTCCACTTAGCTCTCATAGTGGTAAATTTATAATATTAAAGTAATAATAATATTAAAAGCGATAGAGAAGGGAAAAAAGCAAAAATATGATTAAAAGAAAGAAGAGTAGAGGAATGTTCAACAGTTATAAACCGAAGAGAGCTAGTTCGAGCTTCCAGCGTTAATTGCTTTCGCGAATTTTCCAACTAATGGACACTTTTATATTTTTACCACACTACGTTTCCAACGTCTAAGGGTTGTTGAATAAGAAGAGGGCTTACATAGCCCTCTATTGTGTCACGTGTATATATGTATATGCATTATGTCTTCATCTTTCTTTAATTCAATTATTTATATGTTTGATGTATTTTCTTTTTACTTATGCCTATATATAGTTTAGTTATCCTTCCTTGGCTCGAATAGCATTTTCCTCTCCTGTTTGATGGCAACAAGTAGTTTATCAGTTGCATCTTCATCTCCTAACGCTTTACAAATCTCAGATGCCACATCTTCAGAAAGTAGTAGTTTTTCTTTACTTTCTTCACCTACTTTAACTTCTCCCGATATTCTCTTTAACAATGCATCTCTGACTTCAATATCCTTAGTTCTTAAATAAATTTCCTCTAAATCTTCGATTTCTTCCATGTCTAAATGAGACTCCTTCATCAAAACAACAAAATGTTTAATTGCAGAAACAACTTTAATATGACAATAAATTCTATATAATAAATAAAAACCAGGAACATTTGGAACTAGAGGAACCAATGCAATTGGAATTGTTAATGGCATCAATAACAAATCTTTAAGAATTCCCTTTTTATGGATTTGATATTGTGATTTTAATCCTGGTTTTAAATTATCTAGGATTAAGTTTTGATTTGTTAACTTTGATGGAAAATACATGGGTATCTTTATTAAATCTTCACTTTTCAATTGTTTTTGTATAATAACTTCACTAGTTACATTTTCTCTTGCTTCATTTTTCAGTATTCTTGTAATGTGTTTTTGTGATGGAATTGACAATAGACATGTTTCGAACCATGGAATTTTTGATAACAATTTATCAACTAACGAAATAATTTTAACGTTAACAGTTGACTTTGAATTCCTGAATTTATGCCAAATATGACTAAATTTATTAATTAATTTGACTTCTAAATTCTCCTTTCCATTAGGGAAAACTTTATTGGTATATTTACAATAAATAAAAGTTTTATGTGTTGTTAACGGCAGAGCATAAAAATAAATCGGGTCACTGATAAGTTTAGATGGCAATGTTCTTGTAGAAGTCGATAATTGACGAAGACTCCGAAGGATTGGGGATTGCATATTGATCTAGTAAACTGCACTTATTGAATTTTAAACTTAATATAAAATAAAAAGAAGAGACTATTCGATTGATATAGAAAGGCTCTCTAATGTTAAATAAAATGGCCACTTTAATAATAAATCTATTGTGAAAATAACGTTATCTTGATTGCTCGAGTTCCGAGGCGAAAAGAATATGCTATTTGTGTTTATGCAGAAAGAAGAACTAAATAAAAACAGGAATATTAAATTATAATTATTTAAAACTGTTCTTAGATTGATCTTTTAGTATATAAATATTTTCACACACAACTGATAATATAATAAAGTAACAATTCATCATCAAGACAAATTTGTTGCTTAACATGATTCAAAGTCATAGAAACCACATGGTGTACAGATGTGGTAATACCGGGATGTTTTCTTTTCAGAGCCTTATTTATTTATCATTTGCTAACATGAATTGAATTAACTATAGAGAGTTTTATTGAGGTATTAATCAAAAAGGTACTACAACAGGCTTCAATAATTGCTACGATTTTTTAACCTTTATTTGCTTCGGATTTCAATTACAGTTAGTCTTTGCTTTAATTTAGTTTAATTCCATTTTTTTACAGTATTTTGATAATGTCTGAGGAACCCCATTCATTGAATCCCAGTGTTTCAAATTTGGAAAACAATCATAGAAGTGGGACAAACACTCTTTCAATATCAGGGCCATCAACTCAAGGAAGAAGTCAATTTTCTAGGAATATCGGTAGTAAGCTTAATTTATTACATAGCAACCATTCAAATTTAAATAGTAGTGATTATAATAATAAAGATACAACGGAATATTTGCTGAATAAAATTCATGTTGATTTAACAGAAGAAGCGGAAGATGATCCTAACTTTACACCACCTTATAGACATCAAATAAGAGTTGTTCCACCGTATGTTTTAGAAAGGCTGTCTAAAAATAATGCCAATCCAGAAATTGACAAGATTGAGGACAATTTAACAAAAAGAAAACCTAATGCAAGAAATCAGGTATTCACAGCCAATGAAATTGTACATGAAGGTGCAATAACTGATCCTTTTGTTAAATCATTTAAAAGTGATAATGAAGTAAATAAATGGGCGGATTTTTTAAATACAATAAAGATGCCAAATACAACTATACCTAATAATGAAAATAATAAAATCTTAAATAACGAATTGAATAATTATGAATCCAACGAAAGTTTACGAATAAAAAATAATTTAGATGAAGGTGATATTCATTCATATTATCCTTCAAACAAATATGATGAAAAAAGACTGATTAATGATATTTTTGATAGTTATAATTTAGATGGAAACTGGAAAGGTGATTTGAGATTGAAAGATTTGTTTGAAAATACATCAGATTCACGGTGTTCGGATAATGAAAATTTATCAGATGATGAGAATCCTGATCTAGAAAAAGGTAATAGACATCAATTTCGTCGTCATTTTCATAAAGATCTAATACGTGACAAAGCACTTAAACAAAAGGCTAGGCATTGGATAGAAGAAAACAAAAAAAATTGGAAACCAAAATTATTGGGATCTATAATGACAAACTCTTATATTCCATTATTTTTTAGGTTAATCTCATTAACTTTATCATCAATTGCATTAGGTTTATCTGCTAGATTGGTTTTTTTAACTGAAAATTATGATATTACTCAACAAGCTAGTCCTTTAATGGCGATTATTGTCCAATCAGTATCAATAGCATATTTACTTTATGTGACTTACGATGAATTCACTTCCCAACCGTTAGGTTTAAGAGACCCGAAAGCTAAGATTAGATTGATTCTGTTAGATCTGTTGTTTATTATATTCTCATCCGCAAATTTATCATTAAGTTTCCAATCAATGTATGATACTAGATGGGTTTGTAAGATAGATAAAGAAAAACCAGATCAGCTGATTTCTAGTCCTTCAATGTGTGTCAGGCAGAAAACTTTAACTGCTTTTTTGTTCCTAACTTTGGTGGTTTGGTGTATAACTTTTACAATCAGTGTTTTTAGAATCGTTCATGTTGTGTCATACAATCGTGAAAAAAATAATCAATGGTGATTTTAATTTCAAAGGTTTTATGTTGTGTATATATATATATGTATATAAATTTGTTAAATAAGGATATTATATATAATTTTAATTCATTGGTTTGAAGTGTTTGTTTGTAGAATGTAATCAATACTGCTCCTGAAAAGGGAAATTTTGAAGTTTTGTGCTATGTCCGTGGCGAATTCATGAACTTTGTTTTTTCTCATATTCCCTTCTCTCACCGGATCTTGATCTAAAACTTACCAAAAGCTGGTTCTGTTTTATACATTGTACATTATAGAACAACATACACAAGGATGCCTTCGAATGACATATTTTTAGATGAAACGTGGAATCAGATTGAACCTGCAATACATATTATTTTAGGTGATGAAAAAAACTCATCATTAGATTCTTTTATGTACACACAGACATATACGAAAGTTTACAATTATTGTACCACTGCATCATCAAAGAGAACGCCTGTAATGGGTAGAGAGAGTGATGGTAATGGAATTGTTAAATTAGTTGGCGGTGAATTATATCAAAAACTTCAAGAATATCTTAAAACATATCTACAAAATCTGAAACAAAAGGAAGGTGAAACTTTTTTACATTTTTACATCAGAGCTTGGGAAAGATATCTAATTGGTTCAACTAGATTAAATGATGTTTTAGATTATATTAATAGATATTGGGTTAATAAAGAAAGAGCAGGGGGTCATAGAGAAATTTATGATATCTTAAGTTTATGTCTACTATCCTGGAGAGATTATAAATTTCATGCTAATTTGGATAAATTGATGTCTGAAATTATGGAACAAATTAAATTACAAAGATTAGGTAAAATTGATTCTGTGGGTAATTTAGATGTTGCTATTAGATCTTTTGTTTTACTAGGGTTTGACGTTAATGATTTGAAAAAGCAAAACTTATCAGTTTATATTAATGATTTTGAAAAAACATTTTTAACTGAAACTCACAATTTCTATTCTGAGGAGTCATCTCAATATATTAATGACAATGGTGTTGTTAATTATGTAATTAAATCTCAACAAAGAATTGATGAGGAATTAAGAAGATTAGAAGATCTAAACGATCATACTAGAAGACCTCTGAATGAAGTTTTAAATACTGTTTTAATTCAAAACCACCAAGAAAAAATCAGGGGTGAATTGACAACTTTATTAGACCAAGAAAGATTTGACGATATTAAAAGAATCAATAATTTATTGAGAAGAGTTCCGATGACAATTCCACCTATGTTAGAAATTTTCCAAAATTATATCAAGAAACAAGGAAATGACGCAGTGAACAATTTAAAATTACAGTTTGAAGCAGCTGCAAATCAAGCAGTTAGTATTGAAAATATCAATGACGGCAAGTTAAGGAGTAAAAAACCACATACTGATATAATTGATCCTAAGCAATATATTAAAACTTTTCTAACGGTTTACAATAAATTCCGGCATGTTGTTGAAGAAGCATTTGATAACAATGAAGCATTTGTTAAAGCATTAGATAATGCATGCCAAGCGTTTATTAATAGTAATTCAATTGCCACACCTACTCCAAGAGCTAAATCTAAAACCCCTGAATTATTAGCAAAATATTCAGATGAGTTATTGAAGAAAAAGAGTGAGGATATGAGTGTCGATGAATTAATGACAATTTTCAAATTTTTAGAAGATAAAGAAAGTTTTGAAACATGGTATAGAAGATGCCTATCAAAAAGATTGATGGGTAATACTATGTCTCCTGAAGATGAAGAGAAGGAAGAAATTATAATTCAAAGACTGAAGACATCAAATAGTATCGAATATACCAACAAAATTACAAATATGTTCACTGATATTAGAGTTTCTAGAGAATTAGGTAATTATTATAAAGAAGCAATATCTAAAGAGATCACTGCTAAAGGGTTTATTAATGATTTAGAACCAAGAATTTTAGATTCATCTGCGTGGTCTTCTATTTTTAGAGGATCGGATGAATCATTCATGCTACCTACAGAATTAATTAAAACTCAAGAAATGTTTACATCGCTTTATCAAGCCAGGTATAGTGGTAGGCAATTAAATTGGATTTGGAATAGATCAAGATTAGAATTAAAGGCTAATCTATCCAAACCAGGTAAACCACCATATCAATTTACTGTTACGTTATTTCAATACGCCATATTATCACCATATCAAGATAATGAATCATTAACGACGTCTCAATTATTAGAATTTACAGCGTTACCACCGGATGTTTTCAAAGCTAATATGATCCCATTTATTAAAAATAAATTACTTATTCAAAGTCCACCTGGTGATAAAAATATGTTGAAACCAACAACAAAGTTCACCATTATAAAAGAATATACATCTAAAAGAATTAAAGTTAATTTTGCTATTGTTAAAACCACAGATAGTAAGACAGAAGAAAAGGAAACTAATGAAGAAATTGAAAGACGTAAACTTGAATTATTAAAAGCTGGTATTGTTAGAATTATGAAAGCTAGAAAAAGTATGAAACACGAAAGTTTGACAAGTGAAGTTTATCAGATTATTGATAGGTTTAAGCCAACTGTTGGTGAAATTAAGAAAGCTATTGAAGTTTTACTTGATGAACAATATCTAGCTAGAAATGATGATGGTACTGGTTATAACTACCTATCCTAGTGCTGGCTTTTATCTATCGATTTATTTATATAAATATCTCATATCTAAATATCTAAATATCTAAAAAAAATAATAAATTTTTGAATAATTAATCATGTACTGATATTTGTGATAAAACATTCCTGTTGTACGATAATTTTATTTTTGATGTACTACGACAGCAATCCAGTTGTGAATTGTTTAGATTAGTATTTTATATCTTTAAGTCAATGGATTTGTCTGAAATTTTTTTGAGTACTAAAAATAAAGCGATTAATAACATTAAGCTATCACATTTCCAAAATAGCTATTTTTTAGAAGAAAACTAAATATGTTAGAGAAGATAAGCTTCTACAATTCAAAGTTTAGGAAAACTCAAAGTATTTTATTATTTCCTAAAAAAATTCTTTTTTCCACTTTCTTTTTGTATTTAATACTACTTAATTAAATCACTACTACTTCAAATATACTTCTACTTATGAGTAACTGACATTTAAATGGTCAAAACAATCATATGTTTGAATGTCTGCTATACAGAGATCGTGCAATGAGAGATTCGCGATTGATGACTAAGTCTCGATCATTGAGAAGACGCAGTATCTTTAAACTAATTAGTTCACTGTGGAATTTTTTTAGCTTTAACCATTTTGTTTAGTATTTCTTTACTTTTTTGCTTTACTGTTTTAACACAAACATTATTGAACTTTAAATATGTCTGCTCCAGGTACGTTTGAGATTAAGATTCGATTTCTTTATTAGTAATTTAAAGTCTTCACGATTTTGGATTATTTCAGAATCAACTAATGGATTAGCTATATACATTTTTGAACGTTAGTATACTAACACTTTTAATATATATCAAACAGATGGTTATAAAAAAATTGGTGAAGAACAACACAAAAAGATACAAGTTAATCCATACGGTCCAAACCCAAGTGATTATTTATCAAATGTTAGATCTTTCCAATTAATTGAATCTACATTAAGAGAAGGTGAACAATTTGCTAATGCTTTCTTTAGCACCGAAAAAAAAATTGAAATTGCTAGAGCTTTAGATGATTTTGGTGTTGATTATATTGAATTAACATCCCCCGTTGCATCTGAACAATCTAGAAAAGATTGTGAAGCCATTTGTAAATTGGGATTAAAAGCAAAAATTTTAACTCATATAAGGTGTCACATGGATGATGCCAGAGTTGCTGTTGAAACTGGTGTTGATGGTGTTGATGTTGTCATTGGTACTTCTCAATTTTTAAGACAATATTCTCATGGTAAAGATATGTCTTATGTTACTAAATCCGCAATTGAAGTTATTGAATTTGTGAAATCTAAAGGTATTGAAATTAGATTTTCCTCTGAAGATTCCTTCAGATCTGATATTGTTGATTTGTTAAATATTTATAAAACTGTTGACAAAATCGGTGTTGACAGAGTTGGTATTGCAGATACTGTTGGTTGCGCTAATCCAAGACAGGTTTATGAATTAGTTAAAACTTTGAAGAGTGTTGTTTCTTGTGATATTGAATGTCATTTCCATAATGATACTGGTTGTGCCATTGCCAATGCTTACACTGCATTGGAGGCCGGTGCCAAATTAATCGACGTTTCCGTTTTAGGTATTGGTGAAAGAAATGGTATTACCCCATTAGGTGGTTTGATGGCTAGAATGATTGCGGCTGATAGAGAATATGTTTTATCAAAATATAAACTTCATAAGCTAAGAGATATTGAAAATTTAGTTGCTGATGCGGTTCAAGTTAATATTCCATTTAACAATCCAATTACTGGTTTTTGTGCGTTCACCCATAAAGCAGGTATTCATGCTAAGGCAATTTTAGCAAACCCATCAACTTACGAAATTTTAAATCCTGCCGATTTTGGTTTAACTAGATATATTCATTTTGCTAACAGATTAACTGGTTGGAATGCAATTAAAGCTAGAGTTGAACAATTGAATTTGAATCTAACTGATGATCAAATTAAGGAAGTCACTGGTAAGATTAAACAATTAGGTGATATTAGACCATTGAACATTGATGATGTTGATTCTATCATCAAGGATTTCCATGCCGATGTCTCAACTCCAAGATTTGGTGCTTCTGAAGGCCCAGCAGTTGATGAAGAAACAGAATTATTGGACAATGTTAAAAGACCAAAATTAAAATAATTATATAAACAGTCATTTTTTATAGTATAGCTTTATATTGATTTGGTTTTCTTAATACAAATTCAAGGAAATTAATTTTGAATAAGTATACAATAGTGTATGTGGTAAATCAATTTTCTCCAAGAAATTGATTAATCAGTTACAGAATTTACAAAATTTACTCAATAATAAATAGTGTCATGTATTTTCAAAAAATAATAAAGAAATAAAATGCTCATAAATAAATGAAAATAATAAAATAAACAATATATGGGTTTCATAAAATGGTATTGTTAACTTATTTAGTCTTAATCTTTTCAGACAGTTCATCTAATTGAGCTTTTTGCTTAGCAAGTTGTTCTCTTAAAGCAGCAATCTGTTCAGCTTGATGTTGTTTGATGTAAAAGTCTTCTTGAGCCTTTTCTCTCTTCTATAATAAAAAATAGGTATCGAAATTTCAAAATAAACAATTGAATTCAATTGGATTAAATTGAAATTAAGTAATATGTTAGTATTAGATATGAATAATAAAGTTATAGTTAAGAAAATATCATAAATAATTAATTAATTAGGATCAGATATCTCAAACAATTTATAGCCAGACTCCAATTCAATTGACGAATTCAAGTTAGGAAAACAATTGATGCCAATTAATTAACCACGTTCTAAAACTTAGATATTTCTAATGATGTGTAATAAAGTAACTTACGGTGAAAGAATCGGAAGAACCATCCGATCTAGTAGCACCGGTGGCACCTTCACTTGAGTATGCTCTAACGGCGAAAACTCTTTTTGGAATGGAAGTTAAAACTCTTTTTGCAAACATTGTATGTAATATATTATAATTGATACGAATTGTTATGAAGCACAATAAGGCAAGTATACTATAAAAGCAATCTATAGGGGGGAATGTAAAGAAAACCATCGAACCAGCGACATCCCACTCCCGCAACAATCAATACTTGCCCAATGAAACGACCCCAATAGTTTAAATTTCTTATGGACACATGTCTCAGACTGGCAGAAATTACTATAACGTTAACATGTTTCGGAGCTAATGACAGACAAACTGTAATAGCCACCTTATACAAATGTCTCTCATTGTAACACAAGATACAAATACCGATGGCCAAACATCAAGTGCTCCACTTCGGCTATCAGCACATAAGTCTCCTGTGCTTACCACAAAGTTTAATAATGACTCCACCTTCTTAGCCTCCGGAGGTATGGATAAAAGGTTGATATTATGGGATTTAGCCAAACTCGACGGTATAGATACATCGTTGGATGAAGAAATAAAAGCAGAGAATTATCAAGAGCAGTTACACAAATCAGCAATCACTTGGATATCATGGTCAAATTTAAACGAATCACAGTTATTTACAGCATCTTCAGATCATAGCGCTTGTGTGTATGATTTAAATAAAGCTCAAAAAATTAAAACTTTCAGACATTCCGAATGTGTCAACCAATTAGACAACTCTAAAAGGGATCTGATTATAACATGCTCCGATGATGGTAGTGTCAAATTATGGGATACCAGATCTAAATTCCAAATTGGGCATGCTCAGTCTGAAAGTAAATTACCGATTTTGACTTGTTGTATGGATATAAATGAAAATAGATTTTATTTTTCGGGAATAGATCCAACCGTTTATTGTTATGATGTTAGAAACTTATCGAAACCAAATTGGTCAGAATTGAATCATTCAAGTAACGTCACTTCTTTAAGTCTATCCAGCGATGCCAATTATTTAATCAGTAAATCAATTGATGGTACAATCAAATATTACGATTCAAGATTATTTTTGGACGATTCCACTTCAGCTTTGCGCAAAAGAGCCAAGCCGTATGTTTTTGATGGTTCTAAAACTACCGAAGATGATTGGTTAATCAGAGCAATACTTATTGATAGTGAAGAAAAAGACCTGTATACTGTGGCTACAGGCTCGAATGACGGTTTCACGTATACTTGGGAATTTGCTAGTAGAAAATTAACCGGAAGATTAGATGGTCATACGGGTACAGTTTTGGACCTAGATTATTCTAGTAAAAGAAAACAATTGGTTACTTCTTCTCTCGATGGCTCGTTAATTTTAAGAAATTTGTAATGTATATAGAATCTATAAAATCCTATATGAACTAATTAAAGCTAAATAAAATTAAAAGTTTTCGTCAATTATTATTGCTGCGGCATATTCTACTAAGTGCTTCTGTCATCAAACTCATTCTTAAAGTAACTACTACCTGTTATGATTTTCATTCTAACAATATTAATCTTGATGTGCCGAAATCATTAAAATTGAATCCGTATAACTAGAAGCAAATAGTCAAGCAAATAGTCAAGCAAAATTTACTACAATTTGATTGATCTCTGACGACTCCGAGTTTTCAAAACCAAAGCTTACGCATTATTATTATATCATGTTAAGAATATATAATACTGTATCTTGAATCATTATAATCGTCCGCACATTCTTAATGTATAGCACGGTAACAATTGAATTTGTACGATAACCCGGTTACTAGTTACAGTTACAAACCTTGCAAAACAAGTCATTCTCGAATCAGTTTAAGAGTGTCGGAGTGATAAATTTGATCGTAAAATATATATTAACTTAAGACTCTTCTTACCGGTATACAATAATTAACGAAACCTAACTTTACGTTTATCTTTTAGTTTTTCTAATAAAGAAACGCTTTTTTTTTTGCTTCTACTGAACTTGTAACTGTTTCCCGAGGCCCCCATTTCTTCTGGAAATTCAAATTGGTCTTTAACTTTGAATTCACTTCCAGCCAGCTTAGACATGCTTTTTTCGGTAAACAATGGTAAATTCCAATGCCTAATCTTAGATACCGGATCAACAACACTGTTAGCACTTCTCATTTTGACACCATTGTCGAATTTATCTCTGTCAGTATTTTCATCACAAAGATCATCTTCAATATTAGTAATATCGCAATCCACTTTGGAATATTCACCTTCATTTTCCTTTTCATCGTACATTCTCAGGAATTTGAACTGTAAAATATATTCTTTCATACTTGAATGATCAATCAATTCTACGTCTTTCTCAGTTTTTTCTTTCTCTTCCTTTCCAAACCTACGATAATACATTTCTTCTTCAATTGTATTCCGTAGAACAAGGGTTTCCACAAACACTTGTTTAGTCTGGCCAATCCTGTGCGATCTTTTGATTGCTTGTGCTTCAGTCGCCTTATTCCAGATAGGATTTATAAAGAACACATATGTGGCAGCAATGATAGTTAGTCCATGTGATGCTAACTTTAAATCCATGATTAAAACTATACCTTCGCCCCCATTTTCATTAATTTCCCACATGTCAAATTTTGCCAAATTCTTTGATCTTTCAGGAATTTTTATATATGGAGAATACATTATATAATTCATACCTAAAATATCCATAAATTCGGTTAGATAATATGCCGAGTTTTCAAATTCATAAAAAACAATCGATTTCAACCCCCCAATTTGATTTTCCAACAACCTTAGAGTCAAATAAGTTAATTTAGATGAAGAGGTACCATCAATGTTGGCATCTCTCATTAAAGAGCCCATTTTTATTTCAGGTTCAGAACTCTGATGATATTCATTGGATTTATTCAAGGTCCGTTTCTTTCTTTTCTTGTCTTTAACTTGGTCTACTTGATTCAATCTACGTTTCTTTCGGAGGTTACTATCATATAATAAATCTTCTTCCAATTTTGCATCAAACCCTTCGACCCATTCAGGTAGTTGAGAAATTTCTTTAACATCTGATATTTCAAAATCCTTATATTCTTCTTTGTTACTAACAGGTCTGCGAGGTGAACTTTTCGAATTTTTCGAACTTTTAATAGATTTCCAATATCCCCTCCAAAATTCTTGAGAATATGGTAATAATTTTTGTTCTAACTCTTCTTTAGTGGATATGACTCTATTTTTATAATAAAATTTTTGAATGGAGACCAGTTGTGGAAATCCATAAACATTTATGTCCCCGGAATAATTAACCGAAGAATAATTATTTACTATAATAGAGGGTAAACCTGAAACAAAATAACCCATTTCGTGAACTGTTGTCGCAGTACGCCATCTCATATTTGAAAGCGCAAGCTTAGAAATATATATAGATCTTTTCAACAATTTGATATCTTCAGCCGAATAATTACTTCCAATATTTTTCAAAGAAAAAACACAAATATTTAATAAATTTTCAACATCCGAAACACTAAAACCAGTCCAATAAAATGTAGCTTTTTGTAAATTTGTAACTAATCTTCGGAGGTCATTTTTGTTTGATGGATGAAACATAAAATCAGCATCTTTACGTTCCGAAGTAACCGCATTTGTAGATAAAACTGATATAAACAAATTGATCGATAATTTATCAAAGAAAGAAGGTTTCAAAAACACTGCTCGATGGTGCAATTTTGGTAATTTGATATCACTCTCAACATCAGATATTGTATGTCTAACAATCAAAGACTTCAAAATCTCACTCAATTGTAAGTCAATATTAAATCGTCTTTTTTCAAATGGTTTGATAATTGAGTTAGTCCACAATCTTGAATCTGACATCCACGGATCAATTTTTAAAAAGTTCGCAATAGTAATTCCAAGTTTTACTAAATCTTCCTTTGGATCAAAGTTATTCTTTACTGTGTATTCCTCTTTATCATCTTCAACATGAAGATTAGTTAATCCAGAAGTAGGTGTACCGGTAATTGCCCATTGCCTTTCAACAAATAATTCCTTTGCTAATAAGACTACTCTAGCAGTCTTGGAATTCATCGAATGCCCTTCATCAATAATTAATCTTTTCCAATAAACTATTTTCAAAATAGATTTTGGATCTTGAAACTGTTTTGAGAATGCATTCAAAGAAATTAAAATAACGTCATATTTTAAAAGTTCAGAAACATCTTTTGGTAGCTGAGATCTTGTACTAGAAATTTCCATCACATTTAGAAATCCTTTTTTAATATGCTTGGATATTTCTAATTTCCATTGATGAAATAAGTTATCTGGAATCACGACCAAAGTGGTAGAAGATAAATAAAATTTATTGCAGGATACAAAACCATTAATACTTTTACCATCTTGTAAATAAACTTCACGAGTACCTCTAGTTAAGCGAGTCACTGGTTTTATATCTATCTTTTCAAAGTAACCTAAATGCTTTTCCAATTTCTTTATAACGCTAACAGGGAGTTCTTTGTAATACTGTTTCCAAGAAATGGAATTTTTGGTGATAAATCGCACACAGGTATCTACCAAACTATTTACAGATCCTATATGTCCTAT
Source organism: Kregervanrija delftensis (assembly GCA_019155655.1). NCBI lineage: Eukaryota > Fungi > Ascomycota > Pichiomycetes > Pichiales > Pichiaceae > Kregervanrija > Kregervanrija delftensis. The sequence continues at coordinate 68,415 of JAFMZF010000010.1, read as the reverse complement.
TGAATTCTGATAGCTGCTAGGCGTTTCCGATATTTGAAACTTGGATATACATATCAGAGCAAGACAAATACAAGTTTTTCCCAAACCCATATTTTCAGCTAATATCCCCCCCCTTGTAGTTGTAAATCTACGTGGTTTGTTAACTACCGTTAACGTAGATAAATCAAAATATATCGTTTTATCCTTTGGGATTTCCATAATATTAGGCATCAATTTTTGCTTTATAATAGTCTCTTTTTCAAACATTTTCGCAACAGATCTACGCTGGTAATTATACAATTGACTTTTAAAACCGGGTATTTCATCGTTTAAAATATCATCTAATATACCTAATTGATCACTGTCCAAACTATTTCTATCTATAGTAGGTGATTTTAAATTGTTATAAATATCAATTAAACAATCTTGTAACCTACTATGACTTGAATCGTGGTTTAAATCTAAATATCTAATATAAGGGTCACCTTTAACAAATCGTTCCAAATGGAATTTAAAACATTCTGGCTTCTCACTTTCATTGTAAATCTTAAAGATTTCCTTTTGGTCTCCCATCTTTAGACATGAAAACATCAACGCCTGAGTATGCGTTAAATAATTTATTAAGTCAGTGGAATTAGATAAATTAAAAGATTTTTCATTAAAATCAGTAATACATATCAACATCCGCATAATTCTCATGTAGTTTTTGTTATGCCACGCCGGGTACTTTCCATAATTGAAATAATGACCTCTATACCAATCAATTTGATTGAAACCATCGATATCTTGTGGAATCAAATATATTCTAATCGCACACAATCCATCAAAATATCGATATGTCAATCTCGCACGAGCTTTGCGTACTAGATATCTTAAAGCCACTAATATTTCACAGAATCCTGTTGATTCAAGCTCAGAGTGTTCATAAGGGAAATCGCACCACATCCAACCATCAGGTGCAGTTATTCCCTTGCATGGCAGTCCGGGGAGATTATAAACAAATAAAACACCAAATGGCTTGAAATTGTACAAATTATTAGTTATACTAACCAGCTTTTCCAAAGAGAATTCCATTGATTATAGATCCAAGCCAAAGAAGAGAGGTATTCCCTGTATTTTAGCCACATTATATTGCATACGAATTACCTTAAGGTTCAGCTTCGGGTCTATTCATGTTGAATGTGCGGACTGCCAAATCAAAAAGTGTGCAAGCAACGGAGTCTCAACTGGAAGACTTTTTTTTCAGTTTTTACGATTCATTCATGTTCTTAACAGTGCTGAATTAAATAATATTGACATAAGTTAAACAACCGTATTATGTCGAGCGTTATCAAACAAATAATACAAGCACCATCAAAGACGAAATTGTTCAAATTAGAACAATTGCAGTGTCAAATTTTTAGAACTACATTTAACCCAAAAAAGATCAGGACTGGTTCCAAAATTTTGAGTGCTCCATTAAAAGGTCAAACTCTAGCCAATTATTATGGTCCATCAGATTTCCCAAATGTTGCTAAGATGGCAAGAGCATTTAGTTCACCAGAATTTCAAGTTATTAACGAACCAGAAGAATACAGAATCGAAAGAGTGGAAGATCTTAAGAGAAGAGGTAAAGGTGCTCCAAAGAAGATTAGAGAAGCTGCTACAAAGGGTAAGAAGAAGAAATGATTTCAGTGATAACAAATTGAATATTTTATTCTGTATATAGTGTTTTACGAAATTTGTGGGTGCATTTTCACTAGTTGTACCCCCATTATAATTTATTTTACGTTAATAAACTTGTGTTTAAATTAATAAAAATTACAATTTAATTTTTAATTAATAAATCTATTTAGATAGCTATGCACGAATATATAAAAATATGAGAAAAATATTAAGAACTGAAATAATTGAAAGCAAAAATAAAAGTAGAAACACAAAAAGAGGTATTTATCAAAATAACTTCTTATAATCAAAATCTTTGATAACTTCACCCAATACGATCTTCTTAGAAATTGTAACTATGGAGATACTTTTCCAATTATCAATAACATCCTTGATATCATAAAATTCTTCATCATTCTTGGAAATGATCTTGTGAACTTCATTATAGTTGTTCAAATTAAAATTTAACAGTGAATTGATATGACTTTTGTAAATTTGTGAAAATGTTAAGCATTTAGATAACAAACTGAAATGGGCATCAAGAGGATCATCAAGGTCGTGGTTCAAAGTAATACCAGCAGGTAATCTTTCTTTATTCTTAAGTCTTAAAAGCAATACGACTATAGGTAAATGATTAAAGGAGATCAGATTTAGTTTCAAACAAAAACAAACCCCTAAAGCAACCAGTCTTGCACTGACAAACGTTATATAAAACGCAACAACAGTTGGCAATAAATAAAGCAAAATAGTGAAAATAATAATCCCAAACATTAATTGATCAAATTCATAATTGTTGGAATCGACTCTATTTCTCAAAACATTATATTTTTTACCATAAAATAATCTGAATAATGATTTTAAAATATGAAACTGCCAACAATATATTCTTGTACAGGCAATGTAAAAAGCATGAATATTAAGGAAAAGCAAATTAATCGAATCCAATAGGATTGCAGTAAATAAAGTCAACCCACCATATCTTGTAATAATCTCAACGAATAATAAAATGTCGGAAAAATTATCAATAAACCATTTTAAAGTAGTTTTTTTCCAAAATTCCAAAACCCATAAAATCAACTGACCAAAAAAGGATGCTAGCTCATTGTTCAATTTGAAACCAGCAGGTGAATTCATTAACCATGTTATAGTTTGTGCCATTGACTTTTCATATATTTCAACTGATTTTTGAACGGTTTCAACAATCAATGAATGATTTCCTTTAATAATATTGGAAACGATAAATCCTAACAGTATATCATTAATGATAAGCCATAAAGTGTTATAAAATTTGATATATTCACTTGGCGAAAATTTAGTTCCTTTTATAATGATAGCTTCGCTTTCTGATTTGGAAAGTTGAAGCTTCTGAAATTGATTTGGAAGATTATAAAATTGCTTAACTCTAAAATTAATTTGATGAAAAGTATGAGAGATCAAAGACAACGACCAAACATGATAATTTAACTTCTTTTTATCCTCAATAGATTCTTCAAAATGCTTGTCTGAAGATACTTTAGAAGAGAATTTTAAAATTGGATACGTTAGAATTATGTTTGTGAAATAACAAGCACTCTTCATCATTGAGTTATGGAAAAATGAAAAAAACAACAAAATAAAATTGAAAATAACATAAAGTTTTTCATATAAGTTATCAAAAGTACCATTTTCAATGTGATTTAATTTAGATCTGACGTAATTTGTTAAATTAATATATCTTAAGACCTCTTTCATATCATTTCCTCTTTCTATGCTTGGGACATGATAATTCAATTTGTAACAATATTCAATTTTATTAGGATCATATAAATTGAATATTTTATTATCATTATTTGTCCAAAAAATGTTAATTGCAATTGGATCCAACGAGAAATATTCTAACTTCCAGGATTTTGGAGGTTTAAAATAAATCAAATTTTCATTTTTTTGAAGAACGGGCCTTCGTAAAGTATAGTCATAAGTTATTAGTCTAGGACAATTTTCCGACTTGAAGTTAACCGTACCTATAACATGTAAATTTTTTAAAAACACTCTACTATCTTTTCGAAGTGAAAGTTCATTAAATTTACGTTGAGAAATACAATCAATAACGATCACTTTATGGTTTTTGACTTTATAACCCACCAACAACTGTTTTTTGGAATTTTTAGAAAAGTGAAGGTCATCTGGCCAAAATAAACAGGTGATATTGTCCAAAGCTTGTGAATTTTCAGCATATTCTGTAGACATTTTTATTGTAAGATATTGAATCTCTTCTCCGAAAAACAAAAATTGGATCTTCTTTAATATCTAGTTTATCAACGTAAAAATATTCAATAAGTTGTAAGATACCAAAATAAGTTAGACTGAGGAATAAAAAAACCAATGATAGACGAATTAAAACTGATTTATTGATACTTTCTAACAGCCACTCCCGATTTTGAGCTAAAATCAGTATAAAAATGAAAAGTATAATGTTTTGGGATATTGATTGTTTAATGTTAGTTTGAAGCATAAAACGCAATTGAAAATATGTATCTATTGTCACTGGAGGTATGATATATCGACAACTTTCTTTGTATATCTTAAAACTTGTTATTTGTAATGTTATATGTTGCTCTACCCAGAAAAACAGTCTTCAATATGGCACTTCTAAGTCTTTGAAATATTAACAACAATTAAATGTAAAAGTTAAGATACAACAAAAATGTCAATAAATATATACTGTATACCTATATAGAGATGTATATATAAACAAAACAACTGCAATAGACTGAACACAATGAACTACGGGATATAAAATACATGAGCAGAGACGTAACATAGTAGAAAAATTAAATTTCCCCGATGCCGTTGACTTCCTCGACAATGTCTTTAAAAGATTAAATAGCAAATCATTTACAATTTTAGACATACAATATAATATAGTAAGTAACTTAATATACTTGGATAATTTATTAAAAAGATTGAACACAACACAAGTAAGCGTGTCAAATGTAAAAACAAGTAAAATAGGAAAAAAGGAGGGAGAGTGGAAAGGTTTTTTTATGACTATCAAAGGTTTAAAGATATACTAAAACACATCACTTTTGAACAAGATAAATCTAAACTAAAACAAAAAAATATAATGATAAAATATTATTAATATTGTTAAGTACACATTTACCAAGCGGAAGCAGCTGGAGCTTCTTCAGCACCTTCAGCAGCCCAGTCAGAAGTAGCAGCGGATTGAGCAGCCCAATCACCGGAAGCAGATTCAGCATTCCATTCAGCTTCAGCTTCAGCAGCAACTTCTTCGGTAGCTTCAGCAGCTTCTTCTTCTTCAGCAGCACCTTCAACAGTTGGTTCTTCTGGATCTCTGTAAAAGTATAAATCTGGCATGATAGACCATGGTTCAGTTCTGTTTGGTAAAGTACCTCTTAATCTTAAAACTTCTCTAGCTAATAACCACCAGATTAAACCGATGGAATGCTTACCTTTATTGTTACATGGAATAGCAACATCAACGAAATCAGATGGAGAGTCACAATCACATAAAGCAATAACTGGAATGTTAACATAAGAAGATTCCTTAATAGCTTGAGCGTCAGTTCTTGGATCAGTGACAATAATTAATCTTGGTTCTTTGAAAGATTTAGTGATATAATTGGTGAAAGAACCTGGAGTGAATCTACCAGCAATTGGGGAAGCACCAGTATGGGAAGCAAACTTCAAAACAGCTCTTTGAGCTAAAGTTCTTGAAGAAACAGCAACAACATCAGCTGGGTTTGGAATAGCAGCAATGATTCTTGCGGCTAAAACAATTTTTTCCCAAGTCTTGTTAACATTGATAACGTTAACACCATCTGGTCTGGTATTGTAGATGTATGGAACTTGGTGAATCTAAAAAATTAAAAGGTAAAATGTTAGTATATGTGTGAACTATATGGTTATAAGTAATATGCAAGAAAAATCAGAATGAATAACCTAATTCTCAGATTTTATTATGAAAATTCTTTTTATTATTTCAAATTTTTGCAGAATTAACTTTCAAGCTGGTTTGTAAAGTTTATCGGACAGCATATATAAATCCAACTAAGAAGTGTTGAAATCACAATATTTCCACAGAAGATACAAACGGATGTATAATGCGTTATTGAAATTTTGAGATGTTTACTTGTAGTTCAAAATTGAAATAATGATTTCTAATTAATATCTTCAAATTGTAATTTCTGCCTGATGGAGTGCATTCAATATTATCACATGTATCTTAAATATTTCATAATTGTTTCTTGCAAAATTACATATTAAGCTTCACTTGGAACTGTCACATACGTTAGTGTTCTTGGAACCAAGGTGAGAGTTGGCAGCAATCAAAAGTTGCAAATCTTCTTGAGTCAATGAGAAGTCAGCCATCTTGTATATTGATATATGATTCTTACAAAGGGAGTCCAGATGTAGTTACAGAAGATTGAAAGAAAGGATAGAATCCAAATAGTTTTTCACAGAGTAACCAAAAAAAATTTGCAATTCTCACCGCAGTCCCGCTCCACGGCCAATATCTTCAATTCCTCATTTTTTTTCGTCGCGGATGGTCCTCACTAAAGAAAAACCCAAATTATTAATGTGCGGTGTCAGGGTGCCTATTATGAAACTGTGTTCTATTGATATTTTTACCAGCTATTGCTTATTTGTATTTTAACAATATGACATACTAAAACTCTCTATTTCAACATTATTGAAGTTTATAATCATTAAAATGTACCTTATTGATTGTATTAAGCTTTTTTATCCGTTTATACAAGAATATTGATAGACTTTTCAGTTAAAACCTATCATTCCCATCTCAAGCGTGTGGTGCGAGGATGTTGTTTTGTAAGTAAATAAAAACCCCTGTTTAATGGCACGTGATATATATATGTTTATATCGACGCGTCGCTGTATTAATATACTTCTGGTACTCAATGCGAAAAATAAGGGAACGTTAATTTTCGTGGATCGAAGCTTAATTGCTAGAGGGAACATCTTGTCAGGGCTATATACTATAATTTTTTTTTTCATTGACTCAAGTAATTCATATAACTATATGTTGTCTATATGATGATTGGTTTTTTCATTTTAAATACGTATATTTTTTAGTATATAAAAATTTAGCCGATGTAAAAGAATTAAATCGGGCATATCGGTTTCGGTTATAGATTTGTGGCGTATGTGAAAAAGGTTCACAAAGCTCTTTACATCAGACTTTAATCTGTAGCCAATCCTCGATACATAGATAAGTAGTCTTTATTAGTACCTAAATTTTATTTCAAAGCCACGTTTCAAACCCGATTATAAATATATATAGATCAGCTTGAAGGATCCATTTTACTTTAGTTATTTGCAATCGATCTTCATATCAGTCGTTGAATTAAATAATCGAGAATAAAAACAAATCTTCAACATCAATCGGAATATTTAGCTAATACTCAATCCAAATCCTTGATATTTGGCTCTATTATAGGTTTATCAAATAGCAGTACATATATACACACATATATATAATTAAACTTTTTATGTTATTATTTATCTACCACATATTATTATACTTACTATGTTTCAAAATTCTGTTGTAGATACTTTTTCATTTGCAATGATTAAGTGTCACAACTTTCTATCATTCCAGTCCGAAAATTCGAAAACAGAAATGCTCGACATCAAACAGGAAAGAAGATATATAACGATAACGTATGGTTACTATACTTTTATAATAACATTGTTATTTTTACTTGTCTTGCCGAGATGGAATAGAATATCCAATAATCTATACTATATTGCATTAAGATTAATTCGAAGATTACACTTACCAAAATTTGGATATTCATTTATGGTTATTAATCCATTAACTTTACAAATGGTCGTTATTTGGACAATAATTTTGACACTTCTTTCATTATTACAAACCCATTTAGATATCAGATTTATTGCAGCTAGGTTAGGTAGAGTAGCAGTTTACTGTTTACCAACTGTTTTGTTTTTGACATTGAGACCTTCACCATTAAATCAGACACTTTATCTATCATTATTACCAATACATAAGTGGTTATCTAGATTAGTTGTGCTACAAAGCCTTCTACACACATGGTTGTATTTGCATATTTTTACAAAGCAAGACACAATGTTTAAAGTTTATAAAATTGATAACCTTAACGGTGTTGTGGCAATGGTCGCATTTCTTATTATTGCAATTACTTCATTACCTAAAGTAAGAAGATGTTGTTACAACCTTTTTTTCATCAATCATTACATTTGTACATGGATTGCCACTATAACATTATATTTTCATGTCAGACCCGGGATACCTTTATTAACATTGTTGAATTGTGCGATTTTATTCTACCAGATTTATTATAGATTTAAAGTTAGTACAATTACAACAATTGAAGCTCATAAAATTTCGGGTAATTTAACTTGTGTTAATTTGTCAAACGATTCAATTATTAACAAATCAGGGTTACCTGGTTGTCACATTAGAATAATAGATTTCGACGAAGGAAACTATTTGAAATTATTATGGAAAAATTTTATAGCTCCAATTCAGCATCCATTTACTTTAGCATCATTACCAATTGATAATGACCAGAGGTTAATTGTTAGAAACGGTAATTTTAAGCTAGTATCAAATAAGAAATATTTAATAACAGGGTCTTTTTTACCGTTTTTACATTTTCTTGAACCATTCCCACATTCAAATCCAAAATCTTTGCTATTTAAAACTAAAGTTAAAAAATGTTTAATCGTCGTCGGTGGTTCAGCCATTAGTTTTGCATTACCGATTTTAAGAGTTCTAAGTTATAACGGCGCGATGATTAAAATCATATGGATTATTAGAGATCACGAAGATCTAAAAGTTCTCGATTATTTTAAAAATGCTTTAGTTAGTGATGATTGTATAGATATATTTATCACAGGTAAATATTCAGATTTTGAAAAAAAAAATTTTAAAGATGCTCTTTCTGAATTACATAGAAGAAGAAGGGAGTTAGAATTAATGGAACAAGATAGAATGTTAGGCGGTGATTATAGTTACGCATGCATGAATACTGAAGATAATACTAAAACTGATAACCACACTTCTTCTAAAGAAGGCTGCTCTGAAGATTCACCTCATACTATAGATAGTATTAACAATGCTTTAACGCCTTTGAAAGATACATTGCATTCCAACTATGGCTCATTGAACTTAGATTCTAATATTTTAGAGCATGATTTAGAATTAGGATCACCAGATCATCATCGCAAGAGTTACATTGATTTGAGAACACATCATCAACAACAGTCATCAGGGTATTCTTACGCGGAGGAGAACAAATTTGAAAACGTTGACATTGATCTTAGTAGAAATGGTGATTATTCAAGACCAAATTTTAGCATGATCTCCTCTGCGCCACAAGTCAATACATTAGGTGCCGGATATTCAGATACCTCATACTACGACACCCAAAAAGATTCTCTTTTAAATAAGTTTCTAATCACTTCATCTTCATCCGGTCTGTATGATGATTTAGAAGATTATTGGATTTTAAAAGGTTTATCATGTCGAATCGAATTTGGTAGACCAAAATTAGGCTTATATTATTATAGCTGGTGTATTGGATCATCTTGTATTGGTCCCTTAGTTGATTTAAAAAGTGGGGAATCCATTTGTTACAATCAAAGAGAAGACCCAGGTTCGGATTTTCATAAAGTACAATCAGTAGAAGAAGAAGAAGAAGATCTATTCAGGAATGCTACATTTCTTGAAAATAGGAAGGTTAGATTTAATGAAAGGGGAGGTAGGCCTGATGATAGTACTTGGGTCATTGGAGCAGGTCCTATTGGATTGGTGGATAACGTCAGATTGTGGGCAAGTGACTGTGGATTCCAATTTCATGAAGAAAGCTTTAGTGTTTAGTCCTGATATTATTTTTATTTGCACATCTTTTATCTTTTCTAGTTGTTATTTTTTTGGGGTTGCTTTAATTTTGTAGGAAGAGGTTTTTATAAATTTAATTTATTTAAGTTAATTAATTAATATATCAGCATTGCATTGCATAAATTTTAATACCGAACATCATACCGATCATCACAACTGGCAAGGTGTCGTATATATTGCCCCGTTTTTTTTTAGTTTCATTAATTGTTCCTTTTTACACTCCTATTTTTTATTTATATTTTGGAAATTAATTATCAAATACTAATACTACATTGTAAAGCATCATTCTCTTAATAATTTCTAGCTCAATTCAATATTTAAGTTCACTCTTTTTACACAGACAAACATATTTGCTAAAGTTAAAATAACACAATATCTTTTTATTTTGTGACAGTTGATAATTTTTGTACTCTTGATTGATTTGCTACTATGAAGAAAAGAAACAATCGGGGAAAATCACGGTTACTGTCTGAAACCTCTCTTTCAAACGATTCATCTAAGTATGGTAATATCACTGATAGGTTTATTCCTGTAATTTACAGCTCAAGAGACGCAAGAATATATCACTCTGAGCCTCCTAGACGTCAAAAAAAGCCAATTCATGAATCTGAAAGACAGATTCGAGGACCTTCAAATACTTCAACTGGTATCTTGCATGACTCCAATACAGAAAACCCAGTGATTATGAGAAGCGGAGGATTTCTGATCCATTCTTATGTAGGACCACTATCAATTGAAAGAGAGCAATCTGGTGAATCAGCTACCCATTGTAGAGAGTTATCGGAATCAAATGAAAACAGCTTCCATGAAATCAGTGTTGCAAAAGCATTGGGTTTCAAAATTAAATCAAGAATATTAAATTTTAAACCTCTAAAAAGTCACAAAAAATCTCAATCCATATTAGGTGATTTAGATGAAAAAGAAACTAGAAAAGCAGTTGATGATGTTAAACATAAAAATGAGAAAAAAAACAAAAAAAATGTTTCATTAGCTAATGTAAGAAAAGAAGTTCCATTTAAAGTTTTAGATGCTCCAGGTTTAAGAAATGATTATTATTCAAATGTTGTTTGCTGGGCCAAGAAAAGTGATAAGATTGCTGTTGGGTTAAATGTAGTCGTGTATACATGGAGTGAAACAACTGGAACTGTCCCACTTCAACCTTTGGGTAATGAATTAATTTCAGCCTTGTCTTTCAGTGATGGAGATATTCTTGCAGTTGGTACAAAAGGTGGAAAGGTTTTCATCTACGGCCCACAATCATATTGTATTATTGCAGTTGTAACTTTAAAAACCAATGTTGGTATATGCTCAATTAAATGGATACCAGGAACTACTAAATTCTTCACAGGTGATGATACCGGCGATATGTCATTATATGAAGTTATTGAAATTATTGATCCGACTTCCAATGATATTGAATATAAATTAGTAGCATGCACAACCTTCAAATGTGATCAACAACAAATATGTGGTATTGATATTAACCCAATCAACCATCAAATCGCAATTGGAGCTAACAATAACTGCGTCAGTGTTTGGGACATTAGTAATCTTGATGAACCAAACAAAATTTTTCATTTACCACACGATGCCGCCGTTAAGGCTGTCGCATTTTGTCCTTGGATGCCAAATTTATTGGCTACAGGTGGTGGTAGTAGGGACAGGAATATAAGGTTTTGGCATACTGGGTCAGGGACTTTAATTAGTAAATATGAAACGAAGGGACAGATAACATCAATAATTTGGTCAAGGTATAAGAAAGAACTACTAGTAACGTTTGGTTTTGGCAATTCTGGGGAACGGAATATTATTTTGTCTGTTTATTCATATCCAGAAATGAAGTTGAAAACACTGATAGATGCACCTTCTGATATGAGAATTTTAACTTCTGATATATCTAATGATTTCAAATCAATTTGTACAGCTGTAAGTGATCAATCAATTAGAATCTACACCATTTGGAACTCAAAATATGATTTGAAAACAGGAAATTATGATAGTGGGATATATGGAAGCGAGATCATCGAATTAGAAGAAGGTATCGACACTAGCTTTGAAACGATAAGATGATAAGATGATAAGATGATAAGATGTGTAGATGGCGATTTTTTATAGAACTAATCATAAACTTTTGTTTAATGTAAAGACTACACCATATTATTTTATATATCGTTTTGTTAGAAGAAAACAGAAGAAACCAAAATTTATAAAAGTACAAAAACCCAAGGCCGTAATTATAATCAGACAGGAACACCTTCAAAATCATTTTTCATTTTTTCATTAAGCAATTTTTTCCAGTGCTTTCTGTTTCTATGGATAGGTAATCTTTCAACTTGCATAAAAATCAATAGCATCAACAACACGAAAGCCATTACAGTACTTGGAGTAATCATTTCTTTAAAAATACGTCTTGAAATAATTCGTTGATATGGACAATTCGTGTCCAAACCAACAACCCAACAGTTTTTACTTGATAACGAGTTCAAATCAATCCATAAACCTACTTTATCACTTGGAATCATTTTAAGTAAGTATAACTGTTCAAGAGCACTTCTAGGAACATATAATCTATAATCCCCATTTATATCTTTACATTTATCATTTGCTTGCATGTAATCTGTCGAATCCTCAGTTATTTTGTAGTCAGTCGAATTTGAAACACTTCTACAAATTGAATAAAGTTTCCTCTTACAAGATGTAGCGACCCAACCTGTTTTAGTAATAACTGCACATCTGTTGATAAATTCTGTATCATCATTATCATCATCAACAGTAGAATTCGTATCCTTCAAATTTAAATTGTTTGTTATGTTAGACGATATATCCTTATTAGTTGTAAAATACCTTGAACTTGCTAATGGGTCTGATACTGTTGAATATGAAAGTATATCAGTTTGAGTTAATGTCGGTTGATAGGGCGCCCAAGACCAAAATGAATTATCCAAAAATTCTGAAATCAATGATAGATTTCGAAATGAATGATTTATTATTGGACTATAACCACAGAGAATACTGTTAGAGAATGATTCAATTGTGAATGGATCATCAGAAGTGTCATACGAAAATCTGAGTGTCGTATCATTTACACCGGTTAATTCTGTCACACAATCAATATCCCTATAATTGGAGTAATATAAATCGACGTTATCATTGGAACTAAGAACAGTATTATGATAACTTGAATTATAAGCTGAATCGGAAGAAAAAATAATATTTATATCATTATTCAAGTTATAGCTTGTATTTTTGTACAAATCATCTTCAATAATAATGGGTAGTACTCTTAATCTTTTTTTAAAAAATAATTCGTTTAGAGTAGGAAGTTTATTATTATCAATGGTACCAGGCATTGCAAGTCTATCTATTTCTAAAACTGCATCACCTAATGATGAAATTTCACTTTCAGTGTCTTGCGAATTTATTCTAATTGAATGAATGTTAAATAAAAGGTATAGAACATTTATATTAAGATCATTATTTGTGTTTGAGATAAATTGATTAACAACTGTAAACAATGAGGTTATATTAAACGTAGATACATCACAATCGGTACTTACTGTGCTGTTTCTGTTCTTAACTAGTTCACTCTTAGGACACAGCCCCCAAAATTTGTTTTGTTCATTATAGTAAAGATCAATAGTCAAAGCTTCGACACCAACATTTAATAAATTGGTCACTGATGTTAGCGAAGATGCGTTGTAACCATAAGGTTGAAACACAACTGATGTCAAATCAACACCCATAAGGGCATTTTCCGATAATGAAACATTGGCAGATATATCTCTCTGCGTTCTTAATGCAATAGCTCGGCTTGCTGATAATGATGGCCATGCTTTAAGCTGGGTCGTATTATCTAGGATAGAATAGTTTGCTGTGACCTTTAATTCGAAATCTAGTTCTATAGCACTAACCAAGCTCACGATAAGTAACACAATATTACTTATGTAAGTTATTTTCATTCTTTCAATTGCTTATTCAAGAAACATAGAAATTAAGTTCAATACAAAACATTTATAAAAAAACATGTCCGAAAAATTTATATAGCGTGCTAGATAAGAAGCCCGAAGAACTTAATTCCCATTCTGGGGTGATTTACATGGCAAACTTAAATGAGTTTCTGTCCTTAATTTTATGAGAACTAACCAATCAAGTACAAACTTTATGATTATTTAATCATAAATAATTTACGTTGGTTGAACTTTAATTTTTAGAAGTAAAACTTAGCTTTTCGTCATGGTAGTTTTTACTGTTCTAGTATTCTACATTAAAGTCCTACAAAAGTGATCATCAGGAAAATTTACAGGCTTATAGACAAACAAATATAAAAAATATGCTGATTATTGGATGGTATATAATTCCTTAATTGTTTAAATCCTATTACGATTTGATAAACAAGAATAATTTCGAAATTAACCAACTTTCAATATTTTATAAAATACTAACGAATAATTAATTCCAGATCAAATAGAGATGAAAAACATTTTTTTAAAGTTTAAGATAATAAAATAAAACATTGCCAAACTATTTCTTTAGGAAGAGCCACCGGTTCGTTTATACTAGGATTTAAAAGTATATAAAAAAGCGCATTAAATCTTATAACATAATTTAAATATTGATAGCTGAACACAGAATTAGTATTATGTAGAGTGATGCATATTCCAAAGAGAACGTTAACAAAATATGATAAAGGATGTTTACCAACCAACTCACAATCATGTACTGAGATCGGATAAATCAGTGTCGGGGGCATTTAAAATTTGCGGATGGAATAAGCGTGAAATAATAAACATTTTTGTTGCCATCAACAATTTTTACTTTAGAGTTCTTTTATCATAATACATCAACATGACATTTGCTGAAATTATGCTTGATTTGATCACTACAGCAGTGACATCACTACCAATAAAAGTTTTTGTTGGTGATGTCGCTGAAACTGTTAACTATCAGTTTATTGATGAGATTTTTCATTACCCACAATTGAAAAGAATTGTTAGTGGTGACTATACATATTACGATCCAAAACTTACAACTCCACCTGGTTTATATTATTTAACTTATGCTTATATGAAATTGTTAGGTCAAGACTGTTCTTTGGAAAATGCCAGATACTTTAATTTTGTTGGTGGCTTGTTTATTGCATTAATGGTTATTTTGATCAGATACAAAACATATAATCCCGGGTTTACCACTATTTCCATTTTTTTGAATCCACTTTTAACCATCTACTATTCTATCTACTATACTGATGTTTGGTCAACTGCCATTGTTATTGCATCGTATGCTATTGCTGTTTGGAGACCTTATAACAATTATCAATTAACTGCTAATCTTGCTGCATTTGTTGGTTTTTTGTCATTATTTTTTAGACAAACTAATATCATTTGGTGTATGTTTATTCTAGCTTCAATAATTGATACTAAAACTAAAGAGGAAAAGCTCTACAAGAATAACTCATTTTATGAAGATATCAAAATTTTTATTAAAACTGCAATCAAAAATTGGTCCTTATGTCTACCATTTGTTATTGTTGCTGGATTATTTACTGCATTTGTTGTTAAAAATGGTGGTGTGACTCTAGGCGATGAGGCAAATCATGGTATTGTTCCACATTTGGCACAATTGTGTTACTGTGTAACTTTTATTGCAGTTTTTACCTTACCATTGTGGATTTCAATTTCCTTTATCTTTGATTATTTAGGAGACAATATTTTTAGTGTTACCGGTCTTTTCTTCAATGCAGCATGGATTCCAATTTTATATTTGATAATTCAAGAATTTACTATTATTCATCCATTTATCCGTGCAGATAATAGACATTACACTTTTTATTTAGTTAAAGCTCTTATTACCAGAACTGACAACTCAAGATTACAATTAATTCCGGTTTATCATTTTTGTTTTTATGTTGTCTATAGACTTTTCACATCTAGTGTTAACATAGCTAAGAAAGCACCTGCGTCATTAGTTATGTTTTGTGTTTTTGTGTTCTGTACTGCAGCTACGATTGTTCCATCTCCATTATTTGAACCAAGATATTATATTTTACCATTTATTTTCTTTAGATTGTTTATTGCGCCATATGGCGAACCCATTCTTGATATCAAAATTTTGAGAACTAATAATAGATCAATAAGATTTGTTTTGGAAGGTTTATGGTACTGGTTCTGGTCTCAAGCTTTATATTTATTGTTTCTACAATTTACATTCCAATGGGAAGATCTTTTAGAACCACAAAGAGTTATTTGGTAACTTAGTAGGTCTGACATTTCTCTTATTTTTTTGTACATAGATAACTAATTTTTAATATAATTAGAATTAACACTCATTATTTCCGTTAAAATTTCCACCCCGCGCTTTAGTAAAAAGGCCATGGACTTTGAGTGAGGAGCAACTCCCACTGTTGTCGGTACACAATTAGAGATGCTGTTGGGCACTAGTAATTATCTTAATCGTGATTTTAGAACGATCAGAGGTTTATATTTAATGAATACTGATATATAATACATAGTTAACGAGCCATGTGTATAGTGTTATGTTCAAGAAGTCATCCAGATTATCCATTTATCCTTATATCCAATCGAGATGAATTGTTCCAACGTCCAACACAACTTGCATCTTTTGTAACTGAAAATAACTTACTGCCGGTAGATTTAGCTAGAAAAGAGCATGGAACATGGATTGGAGTTAATAGATTTGGTAAATTTTGTGTTCTAGTTAACTATAGAGAAGCAAAAAGTATTAATCCTGTAAGCAAAGTATCTAGAGGTTCAATTCCACGTAATTTTTTAAATTCTACGTTAAGTACGGAATATTGGAGTGAAAAGATTAAGCAAGAAACAAACAACTTTGAAGATGTTGGTGGATTTTCACTGTTATTTGGAGATCTAAAATTAAACAACGGTAAAGTTGGTACATTAAAAGTTCTTTCAAATAGAGTAGATATTATTCTTAATGTTTTCCAAGAAGAAGACGCGTGTCAGAATGATGATTTGGTTTTGAGAAGAGTTAATACCTTAGGATTATCAAATTCTTCGGTATTGCAACCATGGCCAAAAGTTATTCATGGAGAAATATTAATAGATGAAGTAATTAGAAATAATGTCAATAATTGTGGTAGTAACGAAGATGAATTAATCCAAGATCTTTTCAAGGTGCTCTGTGATACACATCCAGAGTTAACTAATTGGAAAGGTATGACATTTACAGAGGGCATGGACATTGTTCCAGAATCCATTTTTGTACCACCCTTGAAAAACGACGTTAAAAGTGCAGGTAAAGAAGATGAGTTAGTACAAGGGGAATACTATGGTACAAGAACTCAAACAATAATTCTCGTAGATAGAAAAGGTGAAGTCATATATGTTGAAAAAAATCTACATTCTTCGGACAATTTGACTGAAAAGCCACAAATTAACCAATTAAGATTTCAGATTAAAGATTGGAATAAGCAAGCAAATAACTAAGTAACTAGGGAATTATACAATAATAAATATTAATATAAATTGTGGTTCTCGACAGAGAGAAATTTCAAAAAACAAGATTTCGCCGGTCATCGCCGATACACGGCCCCTGAGCGAAATTGTATTTGGAACTAGAGGTCAGTTTATATAGACCTGTGTATATCTCTTCCCTCCTTTCTCGTATAGCAAGCAATATTGAATTTATTCTCTAACTGCATTAATATTTATAGCTTGAAAAGAAATATGTCCGTCAAAGTCACTAAAGTTTCGGAAGCTGATTTCCAAGAAAATGTTGTTCAAAGATACACAGGTACGTAGATTGCAAGAAAAATAAATATTTCAGATAGATACGAGATTTAAAAGTCATTTATTTATTGATTTGCGTACGGGATATTTTACTAACATCATATATATTTTATTCAAAGACATTATTGGTGAAAAATTAGGTGGTAAGATTCTTGCATTTTCTGATGAATGGTTTGCAGCTGCTGAAAATTTAATTAAACCAAAAGCACCAATCAGGGACGCAACTAAGTTTACATATGCTGGTGCATGGTATGATGGATGGGAAACACGTAGACATAATACCGAAGAAGCTGACTGGGTTGTTTTCAAAATGGGTGTTTCGTCAGCTTCGTTAATTGGTTGTGAAGTTGATACCGCATTTTTTAATGGTAACCATGCACCACATATTTCCGTTGAAGCTGCAGTTTTAAATGATGATTCATCATATAAGAACGCAGACTGGAAAGAAATCATCCCAAAAGTTGAATGTGGTCCATCTCAAAAGCAATATTTTGTCAGAAATTTAATTACTGATGAGACATTCACTCATGTTAGATTAAAAATGTATCCAGATGGTGGTATTGCTAGATTTAGATTATACGGTACCGTTCATCCAATTATTCCTGCAGATATATCCATTCAATTAGACACTGCAAGTGCTGTTGAAGGTGGTGTTTGTGTTTCATTTTCAGACCAGCATTTTGGTTCCGCCGATAACTTGTTATTACCAGGTAGAGGTCATGATATGTCTGATGGTTGGGAAACTAAAAGATCAAGAACGCCGGGTCACGTTGATTGGGCAATTATTAAATTAGGTCATAAAACAAACGTTAAAAGAATTTCTGTTGATACTGCTCATTTCAGAGGTAATTTTCCACAATATATTACAGTCCAGGGTTTAGCTGCCGCTGAAGATTCTCCAAGTTTTGATAATGCAGGTTGGGAAGTTATTGTCGATAAGTCTAAAACTGGTCCAGATAAGGAACACGAATATGATGTTTCTTCAAATAAAGATTTTACGCACGTTAAGTTGGTTATGATTCCAGATGGTGGTATTAAGAGAATAAGATGTTGGGGTACTTTATCTATTTAATTCAGTGGCCTTTTTTTGTAATAATAATGTTTTTTGAAATATATATCTGAATGTCTTTATACGCACAGGAGTCAAGTTTTCAAAAGATGGGTAAAATTTTCAGGCACATGTTTCCAGTTATGAAAGCATGATTTACTTTATAACTTAATAAGGAAAAGGTTAATCCTTTAAAAGTTCTGCAAACAATAAACTTGTCAAGTATTCTATTTCTCAACTGTTAAAAAGTTTCTGTATTCGTTATATTTATTGTTCTCAATAAACTAAAGTATTTGGTATGTAAGATGAGAAAAAAAACATCATGAAATTGGTCGACTGAGGGTAGTATCGATAATATTTTTTTTTTTTCACATTAACATAAATTCGATAAAAGAAAGCATTTGATTTATGATTTAATATGGAACAGTTTATTTGTAAATTAAACCAAAGAGCCGTCATTAATTATCTAACTATACCACTATTTGTTGAACAAAACTCACCCATTTCTGATGAATCTCAAATACAAATTTTAAATACTCTAAATTCCATTGCACAATACAATCCCTATTATAGTAAAAATGTACTTAAAAAAATTATAGAATCTTTAGAATCAAGGGATGACAATGAAATTAATGAATTATATTATGAAAAATTGATGGAATGGTTATCATCACGTCCATTAAAACCAATGGATACAGATGTTATTAAGTATACAGTTGCACCAAATAAGTTTACTTATATCAAAGAATCTCCTAATTTAATATCTGGATTAGGAACCACAGGATTACGTACATGGGAAGCGTCATTATTTTTAACTGATTACATTATCAATAAAATGCCAAAAGATTTGTTTAACAGAGACTTTAGAGATAAAGTGGTTCTTGAGTTAGGCTGTGGTACTGGATTTGTAGGAATATCGTTATTAAAACATCTTAAAAATGATTTAAAAAAAGTTGTTCTAACCGATGGAGATAGTCAATTAATAGATAAAATTGGAAGCAATTTTATAATGAATGATATTGATGTTGAAGATTCCAAATTGGATGTCTGTAAATTATGGTGGGGAGAAGATGGCCTGCCTGGCAAGTATACAGTTGATACCCTTGTTGCAGCCGATGTTACGTACGATAAAAGTATTATTCCTAGTTTAATATCAGTTATAAATGAAAGCATGAGCCAAGGTAGTGTAAAGACTGCTTACGTGGCTGCCACTCTGAGAAATAAGGAAACATTAGACGTTTGGGAAGACTACTTGAACATGGGTGTGTCAGATGATATCTGGAAGTGGCAAGTTTTACAGAAAAGGAATGGTAATACTCTTATTGACAGTATGAACGATGGTACGATATGGTATCCAGAGCCCAGATCGGAAATACGCGTTTATATGCTAAATAACACCCGTGCACCATTGTGATGCCTAATGAGGAAATATACAAACAGATGGGAAAAATAATTATGTTCTGCATTCTGCGAAAAACAGTAATCCCATCCCATTTGTATTTTAGTATGGTATTATTGTTTACTTTAACTATCTATAGATCTGTATAGCTACTACACACCACCAAGATATCATTTGAGTATAATATTTTGAACCGTCATCAATTCTTCACTTGTTATTTATTTTTCAATTGGTTTTGTCCCCTATATATCGCTTAATCACTATAGACTATAATCAATTTTGATTGGGCCTACGTCAAATCTTAACTGCTTCATATTCAATTCCCTACTCCTCTATCATTTCTATTTAGCTAAATAAATTATCTTTTAAGCTCAAGGAATTGAATCAATTGTGATACATCACGTTAAGTTTTCACTGGTCATATTAATAAATAATTACTTACTTATAAGGCTTTTTTTAAAGGAAAAAGATCTTGGAAATTTATAAAACAAACAACTGCATTCATTTAAAACATTATATTATATTATATTCTTTCACTCATTTACTATCATTAGAAACACAGCATGGAAATCTTAGATTTGGAAAACATGACTCCAAATCAAAATCATAGTCAATTGAAAAATATACCGTCACCTTTAAAACGTTCTTCTGTTAGGACAAGATTAAGCCCTTTAAAGGATAAAAAGAATTTATTTGAGTCGTCATTGTTAAGTCCAACTCGCAAATCACCACTGAAAGAATCAAATAACGTTGATGGTATGACTGTACCAATTATTGAATATAAAAAATTAGAAAGATCTTTAGCTGATTCTATAATTAAAAATAAAGATTTGATTAGAGAACAAGAAAAAATTGAGGATGAATTATCAGAAAAAGACAAACAAATTGAGTATAAATCTCGTAAAATTAACGAGTTAGTGCAAGAAAATTCAAGTATTATGACTGAACTTCGAAATGAAAGAGAACTAAATGAACAGGAATTCAATAGTTGGTCAGACTTAAAATCTCAATTAGAATTTAAAATCTATAATTTAAATCACTTTTTAAAAAATCATGAAGATAATAATAACAATACTAATAATAATTTGCAATTAATAAAAGAAGATCAATTATATACTGATATACAAAATTATAAAACTGAAATTAACAAATTAAAGAAAAAACTAATAGTTTTGCAAAAAGAAAATGAGTTAGAGGTTCAATCAAAAATGATGATTATTGAAGAACTAGAAATTTTAAGAGAAAAATGGGATGAACTGGGAACAAAACATGAACTATTGAAACAAGATTATGAAGAGCTTGTTCAAGAATTTACTTCTTTGAAATTAGATGAAACTGAAGATGGTGATGATGAGGTTACAACTCCGACTGCGGATGAACTTACTATGTCACCAAATGTTAGTATTGATGGTAAGGATGAATTTTACTCATCGGCCACTGATTCACCATCTTTAAGAATTAAAAAGAAAAGGATTATATCATCAACATCTTCAGCAACTACATCATCATCAAGTGATAAAGATAGAAAATCAAGTTACAGGAATAGTAGTTTGACAAAAATTATTAGAGATATTGAATTAAAATCACAAAAACAAAAACATTCTCAAGAAATGATGAAATATAACTTTGAAATTAAATCATTACAATTACAAAATGAAAAGCTTCATTCTTATATTGGATTTTTATTACAGCAAACAGAAGATTTTGATAAGAATTCAAACAGCCGAATTACTAGCTATGGTAGTGTTAATTCAGCATCAACGGCAACTGAAAGTCAACTGAATATTAGTGATATCAACAATGATAATAATAATATTAATAATGATAATAATGATAACGATAATGATAATGATAATGTTATTAATCATAATAATATGCAAAGCAGTAATAGAAAAAATCTTGCAACAACAATATCTCCAATAAATCAATTTGAATATTCCGATGAGATTAACATTAGAAGTGCCAAGAAAAATTTGAAAACAATTATCAAAAGCGCATCTGCATTTCCAATTAGACCTTCAAATTTTGAAAAGGAATTAAAATATTTGGATCCTAATTTTTTGAAAACTAGTGATGTTAGAAAAAAAAGTAGTCGACAAAGATTAAAGAATTCAATTTCAAATTCTGAAATTAATAATACTCATAGAGGCAAAAAACATGAAAATAAAAAAAATGGTAATAAAAATTCTCATAATATTCATAATATTAATAATACTAATAGTGGTTCTACTAATACTAATAACACTAATAACAATAACAAAGAAGGTGAAATGAGTGATGAAATTTCATTTAATGGAAGTGTTTGTAATTCAATTGATTATTCTACAGACTATAACCAAGGTGAAGTTGAATATTTAGATCTTGGAGATTCTGATTTTTCATTTGAAGAAGACGTTGAAGGTGATGGAGATGTTGAAGATGGAGGCTTAGAAGAAGATAATGATGAACCTGTTGTTGGAGTTAGAAGAACCTTAGATCATAATTCACGTACATCAACAGATTCATTAAACGTTTCCTTCAAAATGGATTTAATTCCCCAATTAAATTTGAAAAAGAGTAAATTATTCAAAAGGGCACCAAGAAAACAATTGCAAAAATTAACTACTTTTCCATCCCAAATGAATATTAAGATTGATAATAATTTTAATAATGAGATGGGAAATGATAGTGAAATTTCACTAAATATGAAATCTTCAAATAAAAGTTTAAAAAATCATTCATCAAACTTACAATTAGATGATATCAATCTTCTTGATAATATTACTAATACCACTAATAGCAATAACGGAATTTTTTCATATCCTGAAAGTATTGATCAAAATTTTTCCCTCGATGAAGTGGAAGATGACCCCAAAAAACTTTATTTTAATAATAGTCTTGATTACGAAGATTATGATAATTCTGAGATCAGGTTAAATAATGATAAATATAAGAAATTCTCAATTTTCAATCATATTAGCGAAGAAGAGGAAGAGGATGATGATGATTATCGTATTGGTATGTCAACATCAGAAGATGATGAAGATGATGACGATGATGACGATGATTTTAATATTTCAACTCAAGAGATTGATATGTTTAAGATTGTTGTGTTAAGGAAATTTTATTGTCCAAGGCATTCGATGTTTCAATGTTTTTGTAGATCAATGGATTTAGTTGATCCGGGATCATTATATTTAGCATTTAGTCCAATAATTGGACTAAAAAGGCGTTTAAGGTTACAAAAGCAAAGAGAAAGAGATAGAAGTAAACACTTTCATTCACGTAATCATCCAATGAGATACCATAGACATGAAAAGGAGATACTACCGCACGTTTTGGATGATATACAGAAAGTGGTGATCGAAGAAGGAAATGAAGCAGAACAAGCTTCATTCTGTGAATGCAATGGTAATAGCGATACTAATTCTAAAAATAGTAATAGTTCTAGTAATTGTGTTGTTACAGAAGTTGAAGAGGATAATAAATTGGTTGATGAAAACGATATTTATATTGTTGATTGATTGATTTATTAATGTATTGGTTGGTTATTCGTTATCTGGTATACTTTCATTTCGTTAATTTTATTTTTAGGTTTTTGTTATTTTTAGTTCTATGTTTTAGTTTTATGTCTCACTTTTAATATAAAAATTATTTTATGTATGGTAGAAATACTGTCAGTTTTATTGCCCGTGCCAATTAGATACAAAAGTGGTTCGATAAAATTGTCACTCGATTTTAAATTCATGTTGTCCCACTGAAAATTGCCTGTTATGGAAATAATTTTTTAACTTTTAGCTTCCTCTATTGTTTGTGTGTGATACGTCGATACTTTTAATAAATAGCCATGGATTTGAAATGAAACTTACCACTAATTCAAAGGTTTGTTTTGCAAATAATCTAATCTGATAAATATAATCTAATAAATAACATTTACTACAATTTTGTTTTGTTTTTTCCTTCTTGTTGCTATATACTATATTTATGAACCATAATATACTCCAATCTATTTTTGTGATTTATAGTTAATAATTTGTAATATGGCACTTCATAATTATATTTATTCAAAACATAAAGATACAGACTTTGCAGTTTCAAAAATTGCAAGGGATCATGATCCAAGACCAATATCAATACATCCACTTGAACTTGAAAATGTTGATGTAAATGATCATGTACAAGAAGACGAAAAAATTAATAATATCATTAATAATACTAATGAAATTAAAGAGTCAAGTAGTGATATTGATCAATTAAATCTGTTGAATAATTCACATATTAAATATAATCATGATGAATTTGAAGATGTCACATCTGATAGTGATTATGATTCTGTTTCTAGTGATTCAAACTCAAATTCAAATTTAAGTATTGAAAAACACAATTTAAACTACAAAAATCAAAATAACATTAATGGTAATAAAAATGATACTAAGGATACTAGCGTGGGCATTATATCTTCAAGTTTAGATAAATTAAACTGTAACAATAAAACTAGGTGGGTTATTAAAGAAGGTAAATTAAGAAAATTGAAAAGTCGTTTTGATAATAGTAAAAAGGATAAAAAGAGAAGAAAAGTGAAAAAAAATGAAAAACATGTTTTAAACTTCGGTGGAGATAATAATGATATTACTGAAAATGACTCTTGTTCTCCTGTTTCAATTGATAATGTAATGAACATTAAAAAGCAAATTGAAATATCTAATGGGGATAATAGTGGAAGCAGTATTGAAGTTGAAGCTTTATAGTTTTTTCAAAATTTGGGTATCTGATTAACGATTTTATAAATTATTTTTATTTTTATTTTTATTTCCTCTTTTTTTATGTTGGCTTATGTATGTTATCTCTAAATAGTTGGTATACTATTTTATTTTTCATAGATGATGTTTTTATCGTTCTATATTCAATAATAATCAAATCCAAAAACATCATGACTACACAAACAAAACTTTTGTATTATACCACAAAAACATACTCTATCTGAGTTGCCGCTTATGTATCAGCCCCGTTATTGCTGTTCTTTTAAATGGCTCAATTTTTATTACGAGAGGATTCGCCATTTAATTTATATTGTATTATAGTTCTCAATAATATATATCTCTAATTGACTACAAACATAATTAATCGAACTATTCTCAAATTGTTAAGCAAATAACTAATCAAAAAAATAGTGAATCAAATAATGAATCAAATAATGAATCACATACTTATCCATAATTAATTACTCCAAAGAGAATATACTACCGAACAATATTCTTATTTCTTAATGAAATGCCACATAATAATTTACCGAAAAACACAGATATGTTTCTCTTGCCGCAATGTTTTACGTCATTGTGATCCAGCAATTCGAAACTTTCTATCTTCGAAAAATTACGTATTAAATACCTCAAATAGAATAAGTTGATGTATTTACATATTTAGTCCAATATTGTCATTTATACTATTAATATCAAACAAACAAAGTCCAATCAAAACAAATAAACATAGTAATAATTTAAATAATGAAAATCAGAACGAAAACAAAACAAAACAAATGTCGAAAAAAATATACAAAAAATCAAATACATTATCACTGTCAATACCACAAAAAATCAATTTAATATTGTATTCCGTAATTAAAATTAACGATTAATTTACCCTTGAAGTCACCTTTTAAATCGATTTCAACATTGTTATTCACACCGGAAACCTCTTCTAATAACACTTCACCCTCTGCAAGGTCATGATCCTTACCAAATATATGATGTGATTTAACTATAAATTGTACTTTACCCGTTTTTTCACATTTGAATCCTAAAGATTCATTCCATGTAACAACACCATTAATCGGTTTCATAGGTTTTGTCTTATAAAGTTCTTTGGATTTACCACTTGAACTTTCCATCATAACTTTAATAAATAATCCTTTATTTTCGGCACCATTCAAACTAATAACTGTCAGCCTACCTGGAATTGCAGCTGAACCTCCAAAGGCAGCAGTATTTAAACTAACAGCATCAGTTGATGAACGCCCATTTGGTGATGATGGAGCAGCAAATGCAGATTTATTTGAATTTGGTGAAAGATTTCCGTTTTGTCTTGGCGTTGGTGGTTGGGGTAATCTAGATGATCCTGTCAAATTCTTATACAGATGTTGTGAACTGGATGAACTACTTGGCAAGGGTGGCATACTAGAGTTTGAATTTGAGTTTGAATTTGAATTTGAATTTGAATTTGAATAAGGTGCAGAAACGTCCGGATTTTTACCAAAAGATTTTCTATGTGTTTCACTAGATTTACGAGAATGACCACCACCAAATTTCTTCATCAAGCCACCAGTGACACCTGAAACATTACCAACAGCCCCACTCGCAACGCCTGCAGCTCCAGTTGCAACGCCTGCAGCACCACCCGCAACAGTATTACCCAGATATGCTGCACTGTTCAAACCGTTAGCACCAATATTACCAACCATACCAACCGGATTGCTTAAATCAATTGTAGAAGAAGTAGCAAGAACACCAACATTAGGTTTAAGATATCCAGGGGTAAATTTAAATGCAACTTTAATAATACCTTGAGTACTCAATTTAATCTCAGTCATAATTTTTTTATCAGGCGGTAAAGATGCTAAATTAACTTGAGCTTCACCTAAATCATCATTATCACCAGCCATATCCCAATCAAAAACATGTAATTTGAAATTTGATCTAGATCTTGAACGAATAGGAATGGATTTTGATTCATTAAAAACTGGATTTAATGTTTTCTTCACTGTTTTAGTTTTGAAAACTGTCTTATTGTTTAATAAAACTTTAACAAACGGGTCTGATTTACCATTTCTATCGGCTGAAATTAAATTTTCACAACTAATAATTTCCAGATCTAATACACCAGTGTCAAGAACAGATTCTGAACTATCTAATGAAAGTTCAGATGGAACATATTCTAACATAATCTTTAAACTATTACCACCAATCTTAATTTCAAATGGCTCATCAAAACTTTTCTTCAGCAAGTCCAAAACCGGGATTGGAGTTTCTGATTCAGCGAGAATATCAGTTTTGGATAAAACTCTTTCATTTTTAGAAATTCTAAATGTGACAACAGAATGTTCTAAATCTCTGATAAAAGCTTCACCTGCGTTTGAACCTAACTTTTTATTATGAGACATTCTCGAAACAAAATCTGGATATTCACGATCATCAATTAAGACTTGAACATATGCACTTCTAGTTTGTAATAAACCACTCAATATATTAATACCTAAAATACCAGAATTATGTTTAATCAAATCATCCAAAGACATAATAATCTTCCCGCTATCAGCTTGTTTACTAACTTCAGTATTATCTTCCTCGAACCACTCATAATCATCAGGATGCTTTTTATAATCCTCCAAGAATTTTGCTTGTTCTTCCAAATCCTCTAATTCGTCCTCATTGTTGATGTCTTTAGGCTTACTCAATTCTTTCAATTCTTTACAAGAATAAACTGGGACCATTGGGAAATAAGCTAACTTAAAGAATATTGTACCAACCGGTTTACCATTCATAGTTAATTGACCATTTGTTGACATTGTTGTATTTTGCTTGGTTTCCTGTTTGAAAAATTGATCAAGATTTAAATTCATTGAACCAACAACTCTATCTTTTTTACCCTTATTTTCAACATCCATACAATCTAATGTAATTCTTTGTTTCTTGGATAAAATCGGAACATAAAAAACTTCATCAAATGATGGATTCAAAGTGTTTTTGTCAACAGATGTAACACCTCTAACTTTGCCACCACTCAGAATCTTAACATACGGGTCAATTGTACCTAAAGTTTCCAAGTTTGGTAAACCTTTGCAACCAAGCACAGCGATTCTAAATGCACCAATTGGTGGAATAAACGAAATATCATCCTGCATACCGATATTAGCTAGCGGCTTCCAAACTGATTTCACCCTCATTGAACCTTTACCTTTAGTAAATGGAACATGTTTGTTATTTTCCGAAGTCATATAAATCAAATCCAATAATGAAGTTGATTCATATTCAGCGATTGTTGTTTCTTCAAAAGATGAGATATCTTTAATCAAAATTTTAATTGGTGAAGTACCTTTTGAATGAATCAATTGTTCAACTTTACATTTATATTCAGGATGGTTTGAACCTTTTGCAAGTCTTGAAGTTTCGATCAATTCACCGTTGATATAAATCTCAGCAAAAGTGGATAATTTACCGATCAAAGATTGTGAACGGTCCATATTTTCAGCCGAAATTAATGTAAATTCAAAAACACCAGTATCAGATTCGGGAGGGTTGGCTTTTGAACCATCGTTCATAACTTCTCCTTCTAAAACAGGGAACCATTTTAAATCATACACAACCTTACCAATGTTTCTATTGTTCTTAACAAGTTTTCTTTCCGTCATTTCAAGATCACCATTCTGTAATAAATCTTGCAATTCAAAGAAGCTTTCACCTAAAAGATCGGTTTTACCATCTTTTTTCAAATCGAATAATTGAAATTGTAAACGAGAACTTAAATTGTCAATCAACATAAATTTCAGTTCATTGAAAACCGGAACTGTTGTTGCAGATTTAATATCTGTTTTGAATTGCTTTTCTGGAACAAATTCAGGGCCAAATTGAATAAATGGGTTAATTGCTTTGTCTGATAAGTACTCTGCACCTCTAATTTTCACAGCTAAACAACCAATCGCAGAAGGGATTGAGTTTTCCATAATTTCTGCAACATTAACATCTAAAGTATTTGGAGCATACATCATTGGAGCCAAATTAGAATGAATTAATCCGTTAACAAATGATGATAAACCTGGGATAACAGACATAATATCGATACCAAAAGTATTACCACCAACTGGTTTCAAAGCATAATCAATTTTTGGTTGTTCTAGGAAACAAATTGAAACAACATCAATATGTGGGAAATTATCACCAAGTTTTAAAGTAACTCTTAAATCACCTGTAAATGACATATTTTCAACTAAAATTGGTAAAGATGCACCAACAAAACCTTTACCAATTCTAATACCTAAAGCAACTTTAGGGTCAATTTTCTTTTTTAGTTCGTATTTAGTCATACCATCGGTATCATTTGGGGTAAACCCAAAACTCCAATCCATTTGATATAAATTCTTATCAAGTTTAGTAAAGGATTTGATAGATTCTACTTTGGGAGCTTTGGAACCTAAAGTGAATTCATCCAAAGTTAATTTATCGATGGGAGTAGGTGGAGAAACTTGAGTTAAAATCTCATTTGTTTGTTTGACAACCAGTTCAGATAATGCAGGCATATAAATGACCCAAAATTTAGATAAAAAGTTATTTAACCAATGCATTGATTCTAATCTTTTTTGCAACGATTCTTTTGATTGAACTCTCTGCATGTCATCTCTAATGTTTGTGTTGAATCTTCTGAACTCTGAACGGTAAATCGTAAAAGTACAAGTCAAAACAAAAATAAGAGAGAAAATACCAAACCCGAAATATGCAATAGCCCAAGCTGCAAAACAATTTCCAATAACTAAAGAGCAATTCCAATATAAATCTGAATAATATTTTTCAGAAATGTATGTTGATAATTTATGGGTGGAAGTCTCTGTTGTTAATAACTTGAGTTCTTCAATTGATGGAGGATTTTCGGAATCGATGAAGCAACCAATTCTTTTCCAAGGGAAATCCAGTTTAAATTCAGGGGGCTTGATGAACTCATTACTGATTGAGCCAACTGAAGTTGTTTTACTTGAAAGAGGAACTGAAGACACATTTGAAGAAGAAGTTGTTGCTGAAGTAGTTGCATGTCTCTGAGATGAAGTTGTCGTTGGTGGACGTAGAATATCTCCGTTATTTTTAACTGGAGGTCGGTTTTGCTGAATAAAAATGAAATGTTTACAATTTTTGTTAGTATTGAGATCTAATGGCAATGGCGTTATTAAACTACCATTGAGAAAGGCTATTGATGAGGGTACATACAGCACTCATTTTCTATATAATAAATATAAGTGTGATTGACTTTAAAAACCTGTTTGGATTAAATATCAAAAAGAATGTAAACTAGAACAGAAAACCGGCGTCACCATCGAAGGATATGATGGAAGAAAACAAAATGGTTTTGTTCGCTGCCGCAAAACGTACAATAAGGGGGGTTGCGTATATACTGTTTCGTTCACATATTTTTCATTATGGATTATATATTTTGCTTGTTTTCTTTTACTCAGTTTTATTAAGTATTACAATGAGCACTATATTTTTAGGAACCTTGTTCTTTCGTTTTAATGAAAACCGTCTTCTTTTCTGAAAGGGAATGATCAATTTGTACAAAAGTAAAAGTAAAACTTACATAACAATTACTATATTACAAAGATTATAAGTACCGAACTCCTATGTTTTATTCAAACTTTTAATCAATTCTTTTTGTTTCTTTACAATACCCCATAATTCATCTCTATTTATAGCACCATCTAGTTCGTCAACTACAACAATAATAAAATCACCACCCACTCTACTCAAACTTTGAGAACAGTAAACTAATTGTAATAATAATCCATCTTTAATACTTTGATCATTGATTAATGGCAAATTTTCTTTAAGGATACTACATAGTTGTAAAACCAACGATTTAATGAATGAATAGATTAAAATTGGGCTTTTATTAAATATAGACTCAAATGTCATTATGGTCTGAAAACAATGTTCTCTAATAACTTCTAAATATCTTTTCAAGTATTTTTCAATTAAATTTGATTCTTTTAAAGGTTTAAGAATATTTAATTCGTCACAAATAAATTGATATCTGGCTTTTAGAAAAACTTTTTCTAACATAATATTATCACTAGTAATCCTTTTCAAATAAGAAATAATTTTAATAATTGAAAACTGTTTTAATTCAGTATTTAATAATCTAATCAATCCATATAACATATCGTTAATTTCAGAATTAACATTATTTTCAACTTGTTTAATCAATTCAATATCATTGTATCTTATTGATAGCCTTTTAATCAATGAAGATATTTCAATACATTCAGAATATTGTCCTGCTTTAACAAATGCATTGGTCATTGATGGTAATTCTAAGAAATCCAACAACTTGTCGAGATTCTTTAAAATTGTAAATAAATCATCATCTGAAGTTTTAATATGTGGTTGCTTAATTTTCCAGTTTGTATTATCATTTGTTTCTATGAGTTTTTCATTAAGACTAATCAATTGATCAAATGTATTGTATGAGTTTTCTAATGTTGTATTCGTATCTAATATTAATGATAGATTTGAATGTGTTTCTTTGATAATTTTATTACTTAAAATGGATGAATGATTGGATAGTTCAGCAACTTGCTCTATAAGTGTATTTGATTCTGAAGTTGCAGGCTTTAAAGATGTGGAAAGTAAATCATCTTTTTTGTTATTATTTAGTAAAGAAGTTAGATAGTTGAGTGCTGAATCTCGAAGCGTTGAATCGTTTAACAACAACTTGGTCGAATCTGGTAGGTCCCCTGATAAAGTTTCCAACAATAATTGAGTATTGTTTAAAGACATTTCTACTTGAATTGGTATTATAACTAAAACGAGATCTGGAACAGTCTTTGAAAGTAACGAATTGCAAATTAAATATTGAATAATAAAGTTGAATCCTCTTTAGGTGCACGGATGTGTTGGAAAATAATTATTGAAATGGCTGCATCCAGAAATTGAGAGACATTTTGCCTGATACATCATCATTTCGTTTACTATCTATCTATCAACAATACTCTGTAGATACATATATATATCACAGCAATAATGGAAGGTCTTTTTTTCAATATTGAAGCAGGTTATTTGGAAGCTTTGGTTAGAGGCTATAAGAATTGTCTTATCACCTCGTCCCAATATATCAATCTAACTCAATGTGATAACCTTGAAGATCTTAAATTACAACTCTCTGCTACAGATTATGGTAACTTTTTATCTGATGTCAATACTTCACTATCAACATCATTAATTGAACAAAAATTAAACTCTAAATTAATTAGTGAATTTAATTATATTAGATCCCAAGCAACTTATCCATTATCAAAATTTATGGATTTTATCACTTATGGTTATATGATTGATAATGTTGCATTAATGATTACAGGTACAATTCATGATAGAGACAGAGCTGAAATTTTGAAAAGATGTCATCCATTAGGTTGGTTTGACACTTTACCAACATTATCCGTTGCAACTGATTTAGATTCATTATATCAAACTGTTTTGGTTGATACACCCTTAGCTAAATATTTTAATAATTGCTTATCGATTGATGATTTAGATGATCTAAACATTGAAATTATTAGAAATACATTATTTAAAGCATATTTAGAAGATTTTAATAATTTTTGCCAAAAGGAACTACCAAATCCAACAAATGAAATTATGGAAAGATTATTATGTTTTGAATCTGATAAAAGAGCAATTAATATTTGTGTTAATTCTTTAGAAACAGAATTATCTCCAGATGATAAATTTAAAATGTTGCCTTCTTTTGGATTATTATCAGACCCTTCATTTCAATATCAATTAGCAAATTCAACAGATTTAGAAAATTTAAAAATTACAATCACTTCTGTTGGTGATTATAAGAATTTCTTTGATGAAACAAATGATAAATCTTTAGAAGATAATTTTTATCAATATGAAATGATGTTGAATAAAAATGCTTTTACTCAGCAGTTTACTTATTCTACGGTTTGGGCATTTATTAAATCCAAAGAACAAGAAATCAGAAATATTACATGGATCGCTGAATGTATTGCTCAAAATCAAAAGGATAGAATAAATAATTATATCTCTGTCTATTAATTTATAGTTTATAGTTTATAGTTTATAATGTATACTCTATTGTTCTATATTGTTATATTGTTTCACTTAATATCTAAAAAATATCTACAAGATACAACTTACTTTATACTTCCGTACACCTATATATTGTTTCCCTCTAATTTCCTTTAATTTCCGGTCTGGTTGAGGAAAACGAGCTGGTTTCTCACTTACAGTTTTTTTTTGTTATTATTTTTTAAATTTGCGCCCTTTAATGAGTCTGTTGAATCTACCACGAGTTAATTCTTATTTGTATTACTCATCATTTAAATAACATACCCAATATGGACCAGCTTGGTAAGTCCCTTAATAACATTTCTTTATGGGAAGTTAAGTCATATGTTCGTAAAGCCCAAAATGCTGTTTTAAATCTTTCTGAAATTGAAACCAAAGTTAGAGAAGCAACAAATAATGAACCTTGGGGTGCTTCAACCACTTTAATGGCAGAAATTTCGAGAGGTACTTTTAATTATCGTGACAGAGAAGAAATTTGTAATATGATATTTAGAAGATTTACTGAAAAGTCTGCTCATGAATGGAGACAAATTTATAAATCATTACAATTAATGGAATATTTAATTAAAAATGGTTCAGAAAGATTTGTTGATGATGCAAGAGCCAATGTTAGTATAATTTCAATGTTAAAATCCTTCCATTATATTGATTCTAAGGGTGTTGATCAAGGCATCAATGTTAGAAATAGAGCTAGAGAATTAACTTCATTATTAAACGACGAAAGTAAAATTAGACAAGAAAGAAAGAAAGCTAAAGAAAATGCTAAAAAATTTGATGCAATTTCTTCAACATCTGTTGGCAGCAGGTCAATTGGTAGAAGACCATCCACTAGAAATGGGGGTGCTTCTTCATCAAATTGGGATGACGAAGAAGGTTATGAAACTAGAGTTTTCGGTGATGGTGGTGTTTATGGTCAAAGATTTGAGGAAGCAGCAACTAATATCACTCCTTCCGAATTTGAAGAATATGATATCGATGAAGAAACAAATTCACATTCTAATAATAGATCTAGTAGACCAACAGTTGGAACAACTAAAGTTAATGCACATTCAAACTTAGATTTCTTCTCAGATAGTACAAGCAATAATAACAGCAATGATAATGATAATAGTAATAGCAATAAAGACAACGATGATGATGATTTTGATGATTTTGATGATTTCCAAAGTGCAACACCTAATACTCAACAACCAACTGCAAATGCATCCAAGCCAACTAATAATCTTGCTGATTTATTGTCTGTTTCATACTCTACACCACAGCAACAGCAACAACAACAACAACAACAACAACCATCATATTTTGCATCTAATAGCAATACTGCAAATAATGGCTCCGGTTTCAATTCTGCACCTATTGCTCAACCAAAAAAGCAGACTGATGATATTTTTGGTTCTTTATTGATGTCTGCAAAGAAATCAGGTCCTCCAAGTAGACAACCAAGTGCTACAATTACCAAACAAACCGCTTCTTTTAATGATAATTTCATTAATACGCCAAAAGCTTCTAAAACTACTCCAGCTCCAGCTGCTTCTTCTAGTGGGGTTGTTGACTTATTAGACCTGTAAAGATTTTAACATCATTTTAACATCATGTTAGCATCATATTTTTATTTTTTTGTATGTACGTTCTGTGTTTACTTAGTTATATTTATTCGGGTTTATAGTATCTATATATAATATTTATTTAAACTCTGTCAATATTATTTATTTTAAATTAAATGAAAGCTTGTTATTTTCAAATTCGCATACAACAGAAAAAAATCGTGAATTTATTTGCTTAGCATTCCCTTTATACTAATCTCATCAAATTAACTATATAATCAATCACAATGGCAATATATTCATTTTGGATATACGATAGACATACACGTTGTATATTTCATAGAGACTATAATCATGCACAAGTTGCAGTTGAAGGTAAACCATTACCTGGTAAAGTAAACGATTCAAACACGAACGATGAATCAAAATTACTGTTCGGTATGCTGTTTTCACTTCGGAAAATCTCCAATTCACTTACAAAATCACCGGATGATAATAACAAAAAGAAAGATGATTTCAGTAATTCATTGCAGTTGGATAATGGGAATAGACTTGTGAGCCTGAGTACTTTAAATTACAAGATACAAATGTTCGAGACATTAACGGGTGTTAAGTTTGTGGTGGTTAGTGATAGCGCCTGTCGTTCCCTACAAAATGAACTGGAGAAAGTTTACCGAGATGTTTGGGTGGTGGGGCTAGTAGAGAATGGTATGGTATGTGTGGAATATCGTGAAGACGAATTCGTGGAAGGTCCCGATGTCCTTCAGAGAATTGATGCTATATGGAAGGCTTGCGGTGAATTTAGCGTATAGAAAAAAAAAGTAAAATATAATATAACGTCTGAAATATACTTAGTGTGCGTGGCTCGACCACTTATTTTGCAGTTAATATATGAAATCTTTATCTTCTGTACTCTATAATAG
Organism: Kregervanrija delftensis; assembly: GCA_019155655.1. Lineage (NCBI taxonomy): Eukaryota > Fungi > Ascomycota > Pichiomycetes > Pichiales > Pichiaceae > Kregervanrija > Kregervanrija delftensis. The sequence goes on along the minus strand of JAFMZF010000010.1, from coordinate 33,373 downwards.
AAACCGGACCCATATTTTCGATTCTCATTCAAACATTTCTTGTTACCACTGAAGTTCTTACCAATGAACCCCAATAACAATAAACTGCTTAGTTTCAAGCCTTTTAGGCGGTCGCCATTAAGTGACGACAAATCCACTGAGTACAGGAAAAAAAGAAAGTTAAATTCGACCACATCACAAAAAGATGTAAAAGCTATCTATTATAATATTGAAAACCAAAATGAAACGGTACCTATACTGGAAATAGATAATAAAGACTTAAATACCAACCGTGACAACAATGATACTAGCACAATCACTAAGCATAATCAAAACAATTTAAATGAAAAAAGTGATATTTATTTAAATAATTCAAAATTACCGTTAAGCGATGATATACCACAAACAAACATTGAAGAATCATCAGATATAACTCTATCAAGTGATTCTGAGGACTCTATATTGTCAGATGATGATTTTACGCATAGAAATTTCATTCCGCCTGAAGTTTTATACAGATTGAAAAACTTTTCTTTATTTTCAGATGCCCCAAATAGTTTTTTTGTTGCACTATCAAGATCTCTAAGACTTGTCCAATATATACCTCAAGAATATATAGTCAAATATGGTGAGCCTGCAAAATCAATGTACTGGATTTTACGTGGTACTGTCGGTGTTACTTCCACCGATGGTGAAGTGGTCTACGCTGAGTTAGCTGCCGGGTCATTTTTCGGTGAAATTGGTATTCTATTCAATAGGCCTCGTACTGCAACAGTTGTGGCTAGAACAAGAGTTTTATTGGGTATTTTAACGAAAGATGCGTTGAGCATTGTGTTATCCGATTATCCTAAAATTGAGAGAATCATTAGAGATGAAGGCCAAGAAAGGCTGGCAATGTTAGAGAAAAGAAAAAGATTATCAAGAATGAGTTTACCAGCAGTTAGTTTAAGAGTTTCAATTGCACCCGCTCCATTTCCAATGAGGCGTTCGCTTTATAATGATAATGTTAATAATAATGACCATAACAATAGTGGTACTAATAATGTGGGAGGTCAAAGTAAACAAATACTTAATCATTCATTACTTACCAACGTCCATGATCAAGTTCCTGGACCCTCTCTACCGCCAATTTCATCTTTCATGGATCATCATATAAATTCCAATAATTTTAGCATAAATCAAACTGGAGGTTTAATTGATAGAAAACAAGTTTTCAACCCTATAGATAATGTGGATGACTCAATTTCAACAAGAGAATTTTTATGTAATTTACCAATTTTCACAGCTTTACCAAGAGATATTTTACATGAATTAGCATTAAGTGTGGAAGTTGTCCGATATAGGCCAATGGAATATATTTTCAGAAAGGGAGATTTTGGAAGAGATATATTTTTTATTGTTTATGGTGAAGTTGAAGTTATTAATGATAACGGCATTCTGGCCAGATTAGGTTTAATGAAATACTTTGGTGAATTTTCATTTTTATCAACGTTAGATGATTCAGATAAAGGGCCCGAACCAAGATCAGCAGATATTAGAACAGTTACAGACTGTGAAGTATTAGTCATTAAAGATAAATCGTTAGATTTATTGTGCGAAAAATATCCTGTGATTATTGAAAATATTAGGCGTACAGCTTATGAAAGAATTAAAGACAATGATTCTAAAGGTGGGATACCAGATGACCCTTCTTCTTCAAAAAATCAATTTGGTTCCTTCAAAAAAATCAGCTGGGACAAATCAACTAAGAAAAATGAAATAAATGAAATGGATCCAATATCAGAAAAGGTAACTAGTTCCATTTCTGGCTCTGGTTATGTTTCTGCAGATTCATCTATGACATCTATCAATGAAGAAGATATAGATATAGCTTTGCCTAGTGTGCCAGAAACAACGACTTCGAATGTTCAATTTCGTCAGTTTTCATTCAGTAGGCTTTCAGCTTCTGATTCGAACAACGATAATTCACCATTATCTGTTTTATCTAGTCAAATTAATAGTACACAGAATACACAATCGTTATCACCACCAACAAATGCGTCCCCGCAATTGCTCACAATGCCGCCAATGAACCCAGCAACTGGTTCACTACATAGTTTTCATGTACAACATAAACCAACATTTCAATATATGTCACATGATCATAGATTAAGATTGTCTGAGATTAATAATGGACGTCGTCGTTCTTCTGTCCTTAATACAGGACCATTGCCAGATTCCTTGGTTATTAAAATATTTCAGTTTTTAGATGTACCAGTATTAATGAGATTATCAAGAGTTTGTAGAAGATGGAAACAATTGATTTATTTGTCAAATACATTGTTCACAAAACTAGATTTGACTAAATGGTGTAAAGATCTGGATGATAGAGGGTTAGTTCAAATTACGAATTTTGTTGGCTCTAGACCAGCATATATTAATGTTTCAAATTGTTTTCATATAACAGATACAGGATTTAGTTATATGATTAACGAAATTGGTATCCGTGGTTGTATAAAAGAATTAATAATGAAAAACAATTGGAATATTTCTGCTATGGCGATTATGGATTTGAGTGTTGCCGGTAGATCACTAGAAAAGTTGGAGTTAAGTAATTGTCGAAAAGTTAAAGATAATGTTATTTTTAGATTGATTGGCTATAGAAATGATTACAAATTTGGCTGTCATATTTTAAAAGATCTTAATTTGGGTTATTGTAAATATTTAACTGATCAAAGTATGCATCATATTGCTAACAATGCAAATGATAGGTTAGTGAGTTTAGATTTGACAAGATGTACCACTATAACAGATCAAGGCTATTTATATTGGTCGGGTGTTCAATTTCCAAATTTAAAAAAATTGGTTTTAAGAGATTGTACATTTTTGAGTGATAAAGTTATTGAAATTTTAAGTACGTCATGTCAAGCTTTGGAAGAATTAGATTTAACGTTTTGCTGTATGTTAACTGATATTTCATTAAAATTATTGAGTATTGGGTGTAAAAAGTTGGTTAAGTTAAATTTTTCATTTTGTGGTGCAGCAGTTAGTGATTACTCATTATATGAATTAACAGAGTTGAAACATTTGAAACAACTATATATTAAAGGTTGTATCAGGGTTACTAGAGAAGGTGTTGATGTATTACTTACTAAAGTGGCACAATTGGAAATATTAGATTTATCTCAATGTTCAAGGGTTAATGTTTATCAAGGTAGGAAAGTTGAACCTTTTGATAAATCAAATGGTGGTGGTAAGTATTGTTGTTTGAAAATCAAACCTCATGGAAACATTATTAAGGTAATTGTTTAATTCATTTTTTTTTTGTTTGTTTTTTTTTTAATAATTGTAGAATAGTTTTTGGTACTTTATGGTAGTATATTATGTTAGTATATTATGTTTAGGTTCGGTTTTATAGAAAATAGAAAATAATCTTTCTTTATGGGAATTTATATAAAAATGTAGTTGAATGCTTTTAAGTTGGAACTAAATTAGCTCTCCTCATGTTAACTCATAATAATGTTAACTTACTAAGTAATCGCAAGTTTTTTTTTGAGTTAGCATCATTGTTATAAGTACCTTTTAAACCTTCCTCTGAAATTCTGGAGCAAAATTTTCATAATTGAAAAACCGATCCATATTCATGGACAGCAAAACATTACTAACACAATTGACATTTTAATTTATAATGAACTGTAGTTTCTATACATTCATGTCATTTGACGATTCATAAAGTAAAGTTAATATCACTCATCTTGACTGTCCGAAGCTTAGACTTCACAGGGCATGTTGTTTCAAAAATGGCAAATCAATTGATAAAAATCATGCACTAGGCTGAAAATGACGGTCATTTGTTGTTGGAAATGCCATTTGCCCAACTATAAAATCGAATAAAGAGACTCATCTTATCTCTTCACCTTAATTATGGAGCACAACCGTGATTTCACATATCTTATCGATGCAAATTCTGCCATCTCCGAAGAAATAAAGCCTGTAAAAGCCACGCCCGACTAATAATCTTTTCAGTGCGGGAAATGGGCATATAGACTGACATCATGATTAGACTATTTTAAAATTCCAATTGTTTTTTTCTATAGAACTTTTGATTCAAATCTATCTGATATAACCACAGACTAAAATTATATCAACAGGCGTCCCTTTATAATGGATGAATTACCGACTGAGCAAGAGTCTATGCGATTGCTTATAACTCCTAACTCCATAGGATCAGTCGGCTCAACAGACTCGAATCGTAGGACTAATAGTCAAACGAATAATAATATCAATAACACTAGTAATGGAAATGGAAATGTGAACTATAATGCAGAAAATAATATTGGAAATAGAAATAAAAATAGAAATGAAAGTGAAAGTGACAGTGAAATTGAAGATAGAAATAATAATGAGAATAATGAAAGTCCACTTTCAAGATCAGAAACTACACCTATATTGGGATATGCCGAGGAAAGACAAAAGAGGCGTATGGTTGCTTGTAAAGCATGCCATGCATTGAAAGTTCGTTGTGTTCCTGTTAATTCAAATGAACAATATGGATCATGTGTGCGATGTATGAAAAGAGAAACGCAATGTGAATTTGATCTCACGAACACTAGAAAACGGAAACCTGTCACATTATCCACTGGAATGAAATTGAAAAAAAAAGAAGAAGAAATTGAAGTTTTGAAAAGAGAATTAAAGGAAAAGGATGATTTTATCAAAAAATTAAGGGGTATATATGTAGAAGATAAAAAGAGAATGGGGATTCCGATTCCAAAAAGTGAACTTTTAGAAAAATATGCAAAAGAAATGGAAGAATTAAAGGGAATAATCAATGATTCATCTTCTGATTCCAGTTCAAGTTTTATGATGAATTCTGAAAGAAGAGTTCAATTAAGTGAAGAAAAACTTGATTATAAAACATTTGATATAATTGATAGAAAATATCTAACTGTGGACCAATGTAGAAGGTTATTAGATTTATTTTTACTGAAAGTTTACCCCAGATACCCATTGGTAGAGTTACCTAAAAAATTGAGTGTGGAAAGCCTTAGAAAAGATGATCCGTTACTATTAATGATATTAGTGTATATTGCAACAACTGTCGATAAAGATCCTTCAGATATATCAGTGGAAGCTCAATTACAATTGGAAAGTTTAATTTCAAGATCCTTATCGCTAGAAGTTTTAGTCATTGGTACTAAAAATTTTGGTTTGCTAAAAAGTTTGTTAATGTATTGTGTCTGGTATGTCCCCCCTGAATTATTTCATCATAGAAGATATCATATGTATACAATTCTTTGTGTTTGCATGTCACATGATTTAGGTTTAACTGGTAGGCCATATTTTTTTTATAGTAGGGAAGAAGGTGCTGTTAAAAAAGCAGCTATGTTAGAAGATAAACAAAATTTACAACTGAAATCTTTGGTATTAGTGGTTTATTTTACATCTCTCTCCATATCATTATTTTTGAGAAGAAGAATTTCACTTCAATGGTCTGATTATTTGAATCAATGCTGTCTAATATTAGAGGAAACAAATCAAAAAAATTATCAAATTATTGCATTATATGCCAGATTAAATCACATGTTGGAAAGAATTTATACTATTATACACATGTCATCTGAGCAAATGACAGTCATGGAATTATCAAGTAGTAGAAATCAAATGTTACTAATGGAATATCAAGACCAATTAAGCTCAATGAAACAAAGAATTGGGGCTTTACTAGATGATAATAAATTTGATTATCATTGCTTAATGGCATATGTTTACTCAGTGGAAGCTTATCTTTATGAGCCTGGTATTCAAATCTTGATCAAATCAAAAGATTCCAGGGCTCCAGAGTATCAAGATGTTTTTTATAATACTTTGAGTCAAATCTGTGAATCATGTAAGCTTTCCTTGAAACATTTTTCTGAGTTGGATATTGATGTTATTACAGTTAATCCGTTATTTCATACTTCAAGAATATTATATACTTCTGGTATGTTGCTGAGAATTAGGTATTTAAGTTTAACGCTACCAAATTCTGGTATGGCTGGATTATTTACTGAAGAGGCAATTGAAACCGTTCTAGCATTGACCGATAAAATTCATGAAACAGCAATCAAATACCCTAAGAATCATTTTATGAAGAAAATTCGATTAGTTCTAGGATTATTTGCACATACATGTTTAAATCAATGGTCCGTATCATACAAAAATTTAAAGGAAGAAATTCAAAAGGAAGACCCTTCATTTGTTGGTACAAAGACTAAAGTTACAACACCAGATTTGCAACCAAATGTTGCTACAAACAATTCGGATAAGGCCCATAAACACATGATAACACTTCCACCAATGCCATTTCCTTTTCCTCCACCACATTCATCTCTGACTGGGTATAAAAGGCCACGTTTTGATTCAACTTTACAACCTGAATCTCACACTCCAATTTTAGAAGCAACTGCATCATCAAATAATGTTAGTCCACTTGGTAACAGACCTATAACAATAAACAATTCTTTGATAAACCCTTCGGCTTCTAATAATAGTAATATAAATTCAATTAATTATCGTTCCATGTTACCATATATGCAAAGTTCGCCTAGTTTGCAAGTATCAGCTGATCAACCTACACAATTACCTCCAATGAATAATCTTCCATATTTAGTTTCTACAGACGGGAATGTTTCTAGTGCGGTTGATTTATGGAAATCTCAATCGTCTAGGTTAAACTCGATCAATTCTAACTCATCATATCTGAGAAATACGTTACCATCTGTTCCCAATTCCGTTAACGTGAGCAATATAAATGGCGGGCTGGGTGTGGGTATAAACCTTGGTGAAAATGCAAATATAGGTGAGCCTACAACAAATTTAACTATGAATGGTATAGAAACGGGCAATCTAGCTAGTAATAATTTAGAATTCCAATATATGGCATTTAATGATGAGTTTTGGAGTGATTTGTTTTTTGGCAACAATGGTAATTTATCAGAGTATGACGTTAACTCATTATACAACAACGATCCTTTGAATAATGTATCGTAATTTAACTGAACTGTTTATAGTGAAACATATATAGATTCAATACTAATTTAATAATTATAATCCAACGAACAAAAGTAAAGCATAGTAAAAACTCGAAAAACACTTTCTCGAATTCATGATGGATTCTAGGCAGTTATTACCGGATATAGAAACTGATTAAAGGTGGCCTAAATATTTAGCAAATAGTTTAAAGCATTCGGAATCAATCAAACACGTTTGTGTTTCTTGATTATATTATGATATACTCTCCCATAAAGTGAATTGTTTTTTACAGCATATATATAATTGCTCTTGTTGCCTTTGAAAATGATTTATGTAATGAAAATATATGTGACTGTGAAAAATAATATTCAACGTGTGGTGCGCGTGTGCTTTCGTTACACCAAGTCGTGCATTTTCATATTCTCACTATAATTTTACTAGTAAGAAAATAAACAATTCGAGTCGCTCACTCATTGTGGGAAAATTTTTTTGTTAACGAACGCACTCACACTCACTCACGAGTCGATGAAATTTTGATTTTCTTTCACCCTTTCAAACATTTATCTATTTTGCTTAAGTTTACTCGTTAAAACTTAACTAACACATACAATAATTACAAATATGGTTGCTGTATGTTATATTTAGCAAATAAACAGCTGTCAGATATTTACAGAACATTAATATAATTAATTATAGATATACATAAATATTTAAGAAACAAATGAGTTCAAATGGTCAATAATGAAACAATTTTTTTAAAACATCAATAGAAATTTAAATAATGCATATAATATATCAATTATAATACTGGTCGATGTATTGTAATATTTTTTGACTGATCTTTAGATTTGGTTTTGATATTTCACTTCGTTAGACTTAATTTAGAAATAATGATAAATATTCAGATTTTGATTCTCTAAATTCTTCTCGAAGATTGGAATAATTTTGTCAATAATATCATTTGGATTCAGTGGCATAGTTTTTACCAATGGCTCAATATTAAATCCTATACTTTTAATATTACAATAGTTTTATTTATATTCAATATATTCCATAATTATGATCCATATAAATTCTAGTGTTCTGTGATTATTTACTTGCTTTTTTTTCTTTTCACTTTACCTAATCGTTATACTAACAATTTTTTTTAATATAGAGTCAAAAGTGGTTCCCAAGTGAAGATGCTCCAGTCGCTAAGAAGACTAGAAAGACTGCTAGACCACAAAAGTTAAGAACTACCTTAGTTCCAGGTACTGTTTTAATCTTGTTGGCTGGTAGATTTAGAGGTAAGAGAGTTGTTTACTTAAAGAACTTAGAAGACAACACCTTATTAGTCTCTGGTCCATTCAAGGTCAATGGTGTTCCTTTAAGAAGAGTTAACTCTAGATACGTTATTGCTACTCAAACTAAAGTTGCTGTCTCCTCTTTAGACTTATCTAAATTTGATGTTGCTTATTTCGCTAGAGAAAAATCTTCTAAGAAAACCAAGTCCGAAAAAGAATTTTTTGGTGAAGGTGCTAAGAAGGAAGTTAAGGCTGAAAGAGTTGAAGACCAAAAGGTTGTTGACAAGGCTTTAATTGCTGAAATCAAGAAGACTCCATTATTGAAACAATACTTGTCTGCTTCATTCTCCTTGAAATCAGGTGACAAACCACACGCTATGGTTTTTTAAGGATTATGAGTTTTTCTTATAAATTGCTTATATCACATTTTTACTTTAATTTAGATGTTTTATTATAAAAACAAAAGAAATTTTCTATAATTTTTACGGTTTATTCTCTTTGTTAATACTTTATCATGTTACAATATTACTTTGCAAGAAAATTCCTAATTGTAGTTAAACCATAATTATTTTGTAAATATTTGTAGTACTCGCACAAACGTGCTTGATGGATTGATTACTTCTTATGGCTTAATTAACCTCCCTCGGGAGTGCATACTTCGCCTGAAAATAAAAAAATTTTACAAAAAAATTTTGCTACTTACGAATATTTTTCAAGTTTAAGATATATTTTTTTTGCTTTTAGATTTTCCTTTCCTACTTTCTTTAAATAACTGTTTATAATTCATTATATTAAATTAATACAATGGCTTCATTATTACCACTCTCATCCTATAACTTGGTGCTACAACCTTTCTCTCCAGAACCATGTCAGTCTGATGATTTCCCAATTACTGTTAGATTAACTTTGGCAGCAATTGATCCTGAAGCAGTTGATGATAAAAAAGAACCAGCAACTTTAAGAATGTTAAAGAAGACCAATCTATTTGATGATGATGAAGATAGTGATTCAGATGATGATGAAGACGATGAAGATGATGAAGATGATGAAGATGATGATGAAGATGACGAAGAAAAGAAACAAAAGAAACAAAAGAAATCTTCAAATGATGATGATGATGATGATGATGAAGAAAATGATGAAGATTCAGACATTGAAGATGATGAAGGTATTGAAGAACATATCATCTGTACTCTCTCACCAGAAAGCCAATTTCAACAAACTTTAGATTTGACCATCTTACCAGATGAAGAAGTTTACTTTGTTGTTACCGGTTCTTATACCGTTCACTTAACTGGTAATTACGTTGAACATCCAAATGATGAAGATGAAGATGATTTTGTTTATGGTTCTGATGGTGAAGAAGATTATGCTGATGAAGAATATGATTTAACTCCGGATGAAGATGAAATTATTGACGAAATAGATTACGATTTAGATGAATTAGATAACATTGAAAATATTGAAGGTAAAATTGAAGAATTAATTGAAGAAGAGGCAAAACAAAATGAAAAGAAGAGACAAGTTGAAGAATCCGCTGAACCAGAACCAAAAAAGTCAAAGAAAGAATCCAAGAAGGAAAAAAAGGAAAAAACTGTTAAATTTAATAAGGAATTAGAACAAGGTCCAACTGGTCCAGCCGCAACAAAAGAATCCAAGAAAGAAACTAAGAAAGATTCTAAAAAGGAGGCAAAGAAAGATAATGAAAAAAAAGAATCTAAAAAACCAACTATTAAGACTTTACCAGGTGGTGTTGTTATTGAAGATAAAAACGTTGGTACAGGTCCAGTTTGTAGAAAAGGCCAAAAAGTTGGTGTCAGATACATTGGTAAATTAAAGAACGGTAAGGTCTTTGATAAAAACACTTCTGGTAAGCCATTTAATTTCGGTCTAGGTAAAGGTGAAGTTATTAAAGGTTGGGATGTTGGTGTTGCTGGTATGTCTGTCGGTGGTGAAAGAAGAATTGTTATTCCAGCTTCAATGGCTTATGGTAGTCAAAAATTACCAGGTATTCCTGCTAATTCTGAATTAACTTTTGATGTTAAATTATTATCCATGAAATAATAATTTATACCTGAAAAGTAAAAGCAGTTTACAATATTTAATTTCTATACAATTTTTGTTTATTTGCTTGTTTGTTCGTTTGTTTTTTTTATAACACTAATTTTTTCGATCTTTTCAATCTCAAAATATAGATAGTTAGAATATAAAATTAAGTGTTCTTCATTAGTATATAAAACCTCTTTAAAATAAAATAAAATGTAATCAAAAACGTACTTGTTTTTCAGGCAGGTTTCCAAACTCCTAATCCTTTACCTCTTTTAATTAATGAAGTGTCTGCCTTTTTAATTCCTCTATCCACAACACTAAAAACAAAATCTTTAGGATAATCGTGTTTATCCACTAAATGTAATCTCCGTTTTTTATGATCTCTAAACATTTTATCACATCCATCCACAAAGCAACCAAATACCCGGTCACCATTTTGTAATTTAATCCTCGTAAATGGATCGTGATTTTCTGTTATATGTAAATCAAGTAATCTAGACGTTGGAAAATTTTTATCGCATTCTGAACAAACATTTGTGTGATCTGATAAATAATGAAGTTCAAATTGAGCACGAGTATGAAAGTCTTGTGGATTATTTGAACAAATTGGGGGAAGACTGCATGTTATTACCGGATTCTTGGCAATTTTAGGTTTAGGATTAAGTTTATCTGGGTCATTAGGCGTTGAATCAATAAATTCATGTTCTGGCTCTAATTCTTGTTGTGAGTTTTCAATAGTAGGCTGTTTCAAAATCTGTTCTGATTCTTCATCGTCAATTTCTCTTAATCTTTTTTTCGTTGACATTTTATATATATTTACAAAGAACTGTTTAATAATTAAAACGATAAAAACGTTGGTAATATTTTCCTAAAATGACATTTCTCGAATTTTTGCATCATGAAAATGAAAAATTGATTTTAATATAGTTTTTTTAAGAAATTCTATATATGAAAAAGAATTAAAACCAGATGGTACCAAAACCTGCACCGTATCCAACGTATTTGTTGCAATCTTTACCTCCTGTTAAAAAACAGAAGTTAAATTCGACCAAAGATGACGAACAAATTAATAAAAATTTAAATTTTTCATTATCTTCTAAGATCAATTCCCAAATAGAACAAAATACAAATAAAAACACTGGGTATGTTCAAGGTCCATTAGATCCTGTTTTTGGTCAACATAGAGCATTTCCTATTAGCATTAATATGTCTACTGTTGATTTAAATAAAATACCTGAAAATGTTGATGAATATTTGGCACAGGTGAGATTAGAAGCTGAGGGTGGAATAATAAAAATGGATAGTAATGAAGAGAGTGATAATGAAAGTATAGTGTTTTACATTCCTTCGGATGCAGTTTCCAAAAAAGACGAATATCTTGTCCCACAGGAATTTATAGATGATTATCTTGAAATTTATAAAACTGGTAGAGCCAAGTATGAAAAATATAGATCAAATTTAACAGAACTAGATGCGATTGATTTACCAGAGACACAAAAGGCTTGGAAACTATTCATCAGCAACACCTCGGCTGAATTATCCTATATTGCACAGATAATCGAAGAAGATGAACATACAAAATTATTAGTTTACTTTACTAAATGGTTAAGTATTAACGTGAATTCTAATTTTGCGGAATGGGTTTTTATGTTACTTGAAGCTACTGAAGATGTTTTAGAGTCTGGAGAAATAAGCGTTTTACGGGGATTAGGCAGAAAAGCAAGGAAGCAGGTTCAAGCTGTTGAGAACGAGAATAAGGAGAATTTTTGGAAATTGCTCGTCATAGTGGGTATATTCTATGGACAAAAAGATTTGATCCTTGTAGAAGATGATAATAATAGTGCAAATAGTGAGTAAATAATGAGTAAATAGTTAATGGAGAGATCGAGTATACATCTGTGCACCGTTGTTTAAAAATTGGATGGCTGCTTTTCCTTTCACAGCGACAAGTTCATTTACTGCTTTAAAGACATTAATCACTTCCATATCTACTCTAATAAATAGATTTCTAATACTTACATCCTCAAAGAATCACAATGGTATGCCTATGCGTTTTTAATTGTATTTCTTATGGTTATTTCAATCCAGTACATTGCTTGCTGATTTTCTGTTCGCTTTTACGCTAAGGGGTTTAACAGACCTGATAAGACGGTCTTTGAAATATAATCATTCAGTGTACTTTTAGTTCTAACTTTATACTAACATATTTTATAATTCAAAATACTACTTGTATTTTGTTGAGTTCTATGCTATTCTAGTCCGGTATCCAAAACTTATTAAAAGTATGTAATTCTACTATCCATTTCTTCAATTAGGTTACAATGATTTTTTTTAATGTCATCCAATTCCATTCAATAAGGTTATACTAACTATTCATTTTAATTTTATCCTCCAGACTGAAAAAGATGCACAAGAAATTGTTTCTAAAGCTAGACAATGTATGTATCACACTAATTTAATTTAATTTAATTTAATTTAATTTAATTTAATTTACTTTAATTTGATTTTTTTAATTTCATGAGTTCTTAAAACAAATATTGATTACTAACAAATTTCCGTTTTATATCTAATATAGATCGTGCACAAAAATTAAAGGCTGCTAAAACTGATGCTCAAAAAGAAATTGAAGCTTATAAGACAAAAAAAGCTGCTGAACTAAAGAAATTTGAAGATGAATTTTTAGGTTCCAACAAGAAATTAGAAGAAGATGCTGATAAAGAAGTTCAAGGTGAACTAACAAAAATTAAGAAAACTGCAGCTGAAAAGAAATCAGCAGTTATTAAGCTTTTAGTTGACTCTGTTGCTTCTCCAAAACCAGAATTGCATGTTAATGTCACCAAAGCTTAACTTTGTTTTTCTTTTGTTTTAATACCATTTTGATCATTTAGACTTTTTGATCCTATAAGTAATTAGGTTGTGTATTCGATATATTTATTCTCCATCCTGTCCTCTTTTGTTGAGTAATTAACGAGCCTCATAATATATTGTTGGTTATCCATGTAGTATTATCGTATGTCGCGGTGTCCCAAATTTCATTATACACTATTAACGTTCTGTCTTTCTTCCCTTCTTTTTTTTTATTGTGAAATAAATAAAACTCTTTACAGACAATGGATTCTGTACCTGAAGCTCTATACCCGGAAGAGGAACTTCTAAAATATGATCTAATACCTAACACTGAAACTCGAGAATCAAAATCATTTTCCTCGAATTACAATAATGCTCCAGTTGAAGTGATAAGGATAAAGAAAAAGACAAAACATAAGGTTCAAACTACTAATAAAGCATCAGTTAGAATAAGAAGACATATTTCAGAAAGGTCATGGACTTTACGTAATTGGTATGCTCATGTTCATTGGAAAAATTTTACCGTTGTGGTACTCATTCCAATACTTGGTATATTCCTTCTATGTTATAAGCATCCTCCTTTGCTTAACCAAACATTTTATTTCACCTTGATAAACTACATGGTTACAGTTATCTCTATTAATATTTTGTATCATCGTTATTGGTCACATCATTCATTTAATTTTACAAATGAATCACTTGTACATTTTCTTGCATTAATTTGTTCAGGAGGTGGTATAACATCTGCTAAAAATTGGTGTTCTTCTCATCGTGCACACCATAGATATTGTGACGTTACTGACTCTGATCCTCATAATATTAGAAGAGGTTTTTTTTTTAGTCATATGGGATGGATGATTTTAATTCATCATAGTAAAGCGGCCAATGCAATAAAAGAAAGTAAATTGGATCAACTACCAAGTGAAAAGATAGTTAAATGGCAACTAGAAAATTATTTTATATTGTACATTTTAGTTGGATTGGTTATTCCATGTATTTCTTGTGGTTACTTATTTAATGATTATTGGGGTGGATTAATCTATTCTGGATTTATTAAAATTATAATGGTTCAACATTCAATATTTTCAATTAATTCTATTGGTCATACTATTGGTTCAAGACCTTATAATGATTCAAAATCTGCCAGAAATAATTCGTTACTTGGCTTAATAACTATGGGTGAAGGTAATCAAAATTTTCATCAAGAATTTCCAATGGATTATAGAAATGGTTGTGTCTGGTATTGTTTGGACCCCACAAAATGGACTATTAGATTATTGCAAATACTTGGACAAGTAACTGATTTAAAAAAGGCATCACAGTCAACAATTGATAAATCTCTTATTCAGCAACAACAAAAACTATTGGACAACAAAAGATCTCAGTTAAATTGGGGCATTCCAATTGAAAAACTACCTGTATTTTCACCAGAAGAATTTAGAAGATTAGCACAATCTTCAAAAAACAGGTATTTTGTTGTCGTTTCTGGAATTATCCATGACGTAACACCTTTTGCTCATGATCATCCAGGAGGTTTACCTCTTATTCGTGCATCGCATGGTAAAGATGCTAGTACTGCATTTAATGGAGCTGTGTATCAACATTCTAATGCTGCTAGAAACTTACTAGCAACCATGAGAATTGGTGCTTTAGGAGGTAGTGAAATTTTATTTTGGAAACAACAAAGAATGGAAAATAAAGCTGTTCCTATTGATAATGATTCGGAAGGTAAAAGAATTGTTCGTAGTGGTGGACAAGCTACTAATTTTGGAGTTTTAGGTGGCACTGCTGGAGCAGCATAATAATAGAGATAATACTAATAATAATATATGTATATATAAAGCGTTTTTGTGGTTTTGGGTTTTTTAATGATAATGATTTATAAATTTTATTTAATGTTGTTTCAATGCTTATTATTTTAATACTATATTTCAATCAATAATTTTTTTTTACAGATAGCTGCATTAAATAAAAGACTCTGATAATTACAATACATATCACATAGGTGTTATTATAATTACAATCATCATATTGAAAGAAAGAATGTTTTAAAGTATGGGGAAAAGTTTACTCATCCCAATTGTTTTTTTTTAATTTTTTTGGTGCCAATCCATTTTTTTGATAAGAAATCGATTATTTTTTTTGTCTATACATATGATGTTCACACGTCAACAATACTTATAAACTTGAAATAAAATGGGTAAGGTAACTAGAAATAGAGTCATTAAAAGTTGTCAATATTGTTATGCCCATAAAAAGAAATGTGATAGAAACTTACCCTGTGCTAACTGTGTGAGATTAAATAATGCTGATTGTATATACCATTTCAACAAGACATTCAAACAATCAAAAAGTACTGCTTTGGTGGCTTCCTCAGAAAACTCAACAACTTTATATCATTCACAAGCTTTTTTCCCTTATTTAGAACCTACAATGAATAAATTATTTCTATTTAAACTTAGTGGGTCGGAAAATACTGATGTCTCAACTAAACCTCCTGAAACTGGTTTTTATAATTTTAAAAGACATAATTCATTTTTTTCACTTGAAGATATTGTTGATTCATTTCCTTCCAAAGAAGAATCAGATATCGGTTTTGAAATTTATTGGTACTCCGTCCATCCTATAGTCCCTGTTTTTGATGAATTTGATATTAAAAATGAGTATGAACGATTTTGGAATGATATGCAAGATGAAGAAAAAATTTTTGATGTTAGATTTGGTGTTATTCTTTTAGCTTTATTGTTTGCAGCAACTTTAGCTAGGGAAGTTAATGAAAAGAATGAATCTAAGTTGGATAAGCTACGTCTTCTAAAAAAAAAATATTATGATATTTTTGAAAAATTTCAAGTGGTTTTAAAACTGAATGCAAATCCTTTATTATCTTTTGTCCAAGCTTCAATAGTAGTTTTACAAAGTGGCTGTTTCAATAATATGGGTATTTTCTCATATGCTGCAACGCTAACTAGAATTTCGGAATTTTTGGGGTTACATCGAGATCCTATAATACATGGAGGTGATCTTGAGAATAATAAAATTGATGCCAAAGAGGTTCAAGCTAGAAGATTAGCATGGCATTGGATTAGATTAATAGATATCTCGACTTCTATAACGTCTGGTTTATCTCCACATTTGGTTCTAATTAATGCATCTGCAAAATATCCTTCTGTTTACAACTATTATTCACCTAAAAATGATTATGTTGGTGATTTTAACCCTTTTATGCTTTATAATCTTGTCAGATTTAAATCAACCACTATTTTTGAAAATATTTGTTTATTTTTAAATTCCGATTATTGGGATGAGTATCAGGGAATTAAAAAACAAAAATCTATATTGGAAACAGTGTTACACTTGTATGATGAATTTTATGAAATAAAACAACAAATTATGAATTGTAATAATAATAAATTATATTTGAGATGGTTGGTCGCCAATGCGAATGTTTACGTTCATAGAACATATTTACTGTACAGAGCTTGTAGAGAGAAAACTGCAATGGCTCAAAATAAAATTATCAGCAAACCTGCCGATACATCGGATATTAATTTTGAAAAATTGAGACAAAAGCAAACAAATAAAGAATTTTTGTCAAGATTGTTAGTCATGGAAACTCCTTATGCTGAAGATTTGGTAGAAGTGAGTATTTTACTTTTAAATGAAAGCCGTATAAGGATTTCAAAAACTGAAGATTTTAATAGGTTCAGATGGGCCATCAAGAGTGCAACACCGTTTCAATACCTTTTCGTCGTTCTTAGAGATATTTTTAATCGGCCTTACAAGACTTACAAATTTGATAATATACCACCACAAATTCAGAGATATGTTGACACGAATTTGTTATTACCCCAAGAAGATGTAAGAAGAATTGTTGTGGGTAATGTCATAGATGCATTGGATGAATTCAAACATTTTTGGCCTGAACCGTCTCAGGATTTTTATTCGCTACTATGTAAGTTACGAGCATTTATTTGGAAACATTTCCCAACAGAATCCAAAGTTGAAGTTGAATCAGCAGAGTTTGATATTTACTTGGACTCTTTATTTGAACCATACGCTTACCAATCGTTTTCACAAGTGTTTAGTAATCTGACGGATGATTCTACCTTGCTTACCGATTTTTCGAATGGTTTCTGGGACTTTGGTTTGGAATGAATGAACAATAAAAGGAACTTATGTAGTATAATCATGTTTAGATAAAATGTAATAGAAATGTCTGTAAATTAGCTTTAACCGCGATTCGAGATTTTAATTACGTGCAGTATCGATTTCACGTTGATTCATCCTTTTGATGTTATAGGAGTAAAGATTTGATGTGAAACGTTGAAAAATATGGGGAAACTTACTAGAAATAGAATCATCAAAACTTGTCAGTATTGCTATGATCATAAACTTAAATGTGATAGAAACAAACCTTGTTCGACATGTGAAAGGACTAAAAACGATTGTGTTTATTATTCCAACGATAAGAAGAAAAACACTAAATCAAAAAAATCTGTTCAATCTAATAAAACGGAATTGGTGGTTTCATCTGGATATAAGGATACACCTGTTTATCATTCTCGAGCATTTTTTCCTTATTTAGAACCTGGTATAAATAAACTATTGTTATTCAGATTGTCTGGACAGAATGAAACTTTGAGCGTCGCAAATCCCATTGGTTCTTTTAATTTTCAAAGTCAAGGATTATTTTTTTCACTAGATGAAATTCTTAAATCGTTCCCTTCAAAAGAAATAGCAGATGGAAGTTTTAATATTTTTTGGGATTCTATTCATCCTTTAATTCCTATTTTTGATCAATTTGAAACTGAAAAGCAATATGAAAAATTTTGGTTGGATTTACAAAAACCCGAAAAAACATTTGACGTTCATTTTGCAGTAATCTTAATATCCATATTATTCAGTGTAACAATATGTCAAGAAGTTAACGAATCAGATGAAGAAATTTTGAAAGAAATTACAAGTCAAAAAATACATTTTATGACCATTTTTGAAAAGATTAAAATATTTTTCAAATTCGACACTAATCCAAATTTATCTTTTATTCAGGCATCAATTATACTTTTTCAAAGTGGCTGTATGTATTATTTAAATATATTTTCATACACTGCAATGTTAGGTAGGTTAGCTGAGTATCTTGGATTGCATAGAGATCCTATTTTACAATCCAACAATGCAGATATTAATAATATTTCAAGTAAAGATGTTCAAACTAGAAGATTTTCTTGGCATTGGGTTCGATTTTTAGATACTTCTTCGTCAATTGTCTCTGGTTTATCTCCTCGTATGGCTATGATTAATGCTTCAAGTATTGTACCATCAAAATATGATTTTAATCCGGCTACAGGCAATTTCGATGGGGAGATTAATCCATTTGTAATATTTGCAATTATAAGATTTAAGGCTTGTCTTGTTTTTGAAAATATATCTTTTTTTTTAAATTCAGATCATGTTATTGCAGATAATCAAACAAGTAAGAAGAGGGAAAATCTAACAAATTGCGTTTTAGAATTATATGATGAAGTTGCGGAATTAATTCAAGAGATTTTCAATTGTAATGAAACATTATATCCTTATTCAGTCAAAAGATGGTTGGTTGCAAATGGTGCAATTTTACTTCATAGAATATATTTATATTTTAGAGCTTCTAGTGGGCATCATCATAACAGGATTGTATATAAACCATTGGATGCTTCTAAAATTGAAATTTCTAAACTAATACAGAAATCTACTAGTAAAGATTTTTTTTCAAGAATCTTAACAACTAAAAACAAATACGATGATGATTTAGTGGAAGTTGCAATATTACTTCTCTATGAAACTAAATTCAGAGTCGGTGATCTGGATGATTTAAAGAAATTTAAATGGTTTTCTAAAAATGCAAACCCATTTCAATATGTGTTTCTCGTTATTAGGGATATTTATATTCATCCTTTGAAAATTTATAGATTTGATAAAACACCGTCTTCTATAAAAAAATTCATTTTTGATGACGAATTAATTTCACCCACAAATGATATCAGAAGACAAGTTGTGGATAGCTGTTTAACATCCTTAGTTACTTTAAAGAAATTTTGGTCGGAACCTATTTGTGATCTAATTTCCTTTTTGGGTGAGTTAAGATCTTATGTTTGGAAAACCCGCCCAAACTCAGCAGGCCTGTATAATAAAGGTAATGCTCAACAGTTTGAAGATTTTAATGATTTTGTGGATGCATCTTTGGAACCTTTTAAATATTCATCCTTTTCACAATTTTTCTTTGACATGAATACAGATGCAAATTCTTTTTCTGAATTTAGCAACAGTTTCTGGGATTTTGGTATACCCTGATATAATTATTTTTGTATAATACAAATTATATTTAATAGAATATTTTAGAATGAAAAATGAAAAATGAAAAATGAAAAATGAAAAATGAAAAATGAAAAATGAAGAATGAAAAATCATTATGACAAGGATAGTTACCGCTGACGCTCCTGAAAAATAAACCTTTATTAATCGTCGAGGTATTTAACAGTATTCTTTTTTTTTTTTTGAAATAACCATCAAGATATGTTTCCTTCAAAACCCTTTCTCAATTTTGGGAGATTTGGAAAACTAAATAAAAGGATTATTCATACTTCCAAATTATTCCGCCAGAAAGGAGATTCTGTTCCACCAATTGCACCAATTCCACCACTCAATACAACCAGTACTTCAGTTTTAAAGCTCTTTTCAATTGCAACCACATGTTTAGCTCTTGGTTTCACCATTGGTTATGTTTTATCTTCTAATCCACAATCCACGGCATCAACTACAAAATTATCCACACTAAAACCTTTAGTTTATGCTTCAAACGATAAAGTTCAACATACATTATCGAAAATTGTCAAGATTGTTGGTGAAGATAACATTTCAACTAGTGATAACGAAATTGAAACACATTCAATGGATCCCTCAAAATTTGTTCAAGCACGAAAAGGTGAAACTCCTTACGCTGTTGTTTATCCATCTACAGTTGAAGAAGTTTCAAAAATTGTTAAAGTTTGTTACGATGCGTGTATACCAGTCATTCCATATTCTGGTGGTACATCAATTGAAGGACATTATATTCCGACTCGTCGGGGAATTTCCATTGATATTTCACGTATGAATAAAATTATTGCCATTCATGAAGATGATCTCGATGTTGTTGTTCAGCCTGGTGTTGAATGGATCGAATTGAATGATGCTTTAGAGCCACATGGTTTGATGTTTGGACCTGATCCAGCTCCTGGTGCCTTAATTGGAGGTATTTTAGGTACAAATGCTTCCGGTACTAATGCTGTTAGATATGGTGCTGCTAAGGATAATATTTTATCATTAACTGTTGTTTTAGCTGATGGTACTGTTGTGAAAACTAGACAAAGACCAAGAAAAAGTTCCAATGGTTATAATTTAACAAACTTATTTGTTGGCTCAGAAGGTACTTTAGGTATTATTGTTGAAGCAACAGTCAAAGTTCATGTTAAACCACAAAATGAAGTTATTGCGTTGATGAATTTTAAAGAAATTGGCGATGCTTCAAGGGCGGTTTTAGATTTATTTAAAAGAGGTATTAGTTGTAACGCTGTTGAATTCATGGACAATAGGCAAATGACTGCTGTTGCAGAAATGGGTTCTGGTGGTGATAGAGTTTGGGCACCACATCATTTATTACTATTAAAAATAAGTGCTGTTGATGATGGTGCTTTGAATAGTATTCTGAAAAGTGTTGAAGATATTGGTGAGAAGAATAATGGATTTAATATTCAAGTTGCCAGAGAGAAAGAAGAAATGGAAGATATTTGGAGAGTTAGGAAAACATTACTTTGGAATTCATTAGGTTGGGCCAAAAAATTTAAACCAAATGCAATGGTTTTACCAACGGATGTTTGTGTTCCAATGTCAAAACTACCTATATTAATTACCAAGACTATGGAAAGTTTAGAAAAGGCTAATTTACTAGCAACAGCGGCAGGTCATGCCGGTGATGGTAATGTTCATGTTTTAGTTATATTTGAACCAGATCAAGTTGATGCAGCTCATAAAATTGTTAATGAAATGTCGTTGATGGCAATTGAGTTAGAAGGTACAGTTTCTGGTGAACATGGTATTGGTGTTAGTGAAAAAAGAGAATACTTAGAAAAAGAATTGGGAATGGATACAATTGATTTAATGAGAACCATTAAATTTGCATTGGATAAAAAAGCTATTTTAAATCCAGATCATATTTTTAAAATTGACCCAACAGAAAAGAGACATCCTTTTGAGGACCACCAATAGAATATATTTCACTTGTATTTTTACTTTAGATTATTTGTTTATACTTATTTCATATTTATAGAAACAAACTTTGTTTAACAAAACAACAGAAATAAAACTTAATTAGATTTAGTAATTTTTTAGTTATCAATTTGAATATTTTTCGCATTGAAAACTGAGAACCGAGAACAATTTCCGATTTCTCCAACTAATAACAACAAGACAACAACAAAACAATTGTTATTGTTAACAATTTCAATTGATCATAATTGCTTAAATTATATCATAAAATGACAACTGAGAGTAATAAAGATACGACAATATCAATTCTTAGTGAGACCTTGACTTTATTGGAATCTGATTGGCCTGATCTTTTAAGAGCGGATTGTAATCCATTGGATATTGCATTACCATTATTAAATGAATCATCAGCTGGGTTTGGTCTTAATTATAATGATTTTATGAATTTGAAACAAAAATTTTCAAATGATTTAAAACGTGCAGTTAATTCTCATTATATGTCATTCAATGATAGTATTGGATCGTATGGTATTTCAATTGAAACATTGTCACAATCTCAAAATACTTTAAATAAAATTAAAGATTGTTTAAATTCGGTCGAAGGATTTGTTAATATCCGTACAAGTATAATGTCTGAAATGAATGCCAAAAGAATGCAATATGGCCAAATGATTGAAATTTTGGGGAAAATTGATGAACTTAAAAATGGATTAAACGATTTAGAAGATCATATTTCTAATAGAGATTTTGCTAAAGGTGTTGAATTAGTTAAAAAAATCAAAGAAATTGGTGATTCATGGGATTTATGGGGTTTAGATGGGTTACTAACTTTGAAAAATAGATTGAATTTATCAATTACTGCATTAATTACTGGAATTGTTGAAGAAACTAATCAATTAATTTACTTAAAGGACAATAATAATGAAATTTTTGGGGGTAACCAAAATGTTAGGATTTCAGTTAATAGAGGTTTAAATGGATTTTTAAAACAATTAAATGATCAAATTGTTGACGAAAGTGATGAATTAGAAATTGATATTGGTAAATTTAATGATATCAAATTATATCTATCAAGTATTAAAAAATTAAGTAAAGAAGAGGAATTTTTAAAAATTATAGCTGCAGCATCAGAAAGGGAAATAAAGCAGTTAATTAGAAGAACAGTTGAAGAAATAAAACAAAAATATCCATCACAAATTGAAATGAATATTTCAAATAACGTGAATAATAGTAATAAACTAGATGATATTTGGGGTTCAAATATTTTACAAGGATTAAATGGTACGATTATTCAAGAATGTTTTGAAAATATTTTTAGAAGATGTACATATTTAATGCAAAGGCATATAGCATTATTTGAGATTTCTAAAATTGATGGACATTATTATAATATTGAAAAAGTTTGGAAATTGCTTGAAAAACAGTTAGGATTAATTATTTTTAATTATATTGTTGATGAGAAATTATTAGACGAGGTTGAACAACTCAATTATCATTCAAATACAAATAATGACGGACCATTTTTTAGGGTTCCAAAAGACTTTTCACATGTTGAAAATAAGCCAGTTTTCCAATTTTCAAAATTAAAACTCAGTAATTCAACTAAAAAATTAATTGAAACAATTAATAATATATTCCCTGGTCAAGGTAAAGAAATTCTAATGAATGAATTTGAAAATAATGAACTCAATAAGGAAGATTCGATTTTTATTGGAGTGGATGATTTAAATGACAGCAAAAAAGATGTTTTAGTTTCACCAAGTATATTTAACATGAGTTTTATAAACGATTATTTCATTTTATTTATTTCAAATATTTCAAAAGTTTATCCCATTGATAATGGCAAACCAATTAATAATTTTTTTAATCAATTTATGAATATTGTTTTCATATCACAATTAGAGAATACATTGAATTATCAATTTGATAAATTATGCAATAAAAAATGGAAATCGAATCAATTGTTCAAGGCATCGATATCATTTAAACAATTTTTTAAACAAGTTTTTATAACCCTTGATACATCATTATATTTCAGGCCACCTTATGTTCATATCATTTTGAAACTTTTACATAAAATGAATGAAAAATACATTAAATTAAAAGAGCAGTTATTAAAATCAACAAAACCAAAGTTGTTAAGCATTTGGTTAAATAGTGATCAATTAACTTCGATTTCAACAAAAATAATCAATAAAGCTAACAAAGAAAATATAATTAATCTGCAGTCGAATGAGTTTCAAACTGCCTTATCAATTGGTGAAAAGGCGATTCCTGAAACTTTTAAAGATGAATTTTTAACACTAAATCAATTCAAGTTATTAATTGATTTATTAAATGCAATTAATGATACATTAAATTGGTTACCTAAGATGAAAAGATATGTTCCAGATTTATCAGGT
Source organism: Kregervanrija delftensis (assembly GCA_019155655.1). NCBI lineage: Eukaryota > Fungi > Ascomycota > Pichiomycetes > Pichiales > Pichiaceae > Kregervanrija > Kregervanrija delftensis. The sequence goes on along the minus strand of JAFMZF010000010.1, from coordinate 9,537 downwards.
TCAATTTCTGAATTAGATCGAATGAAGGAAACATGGAAGATTACAAGTAATTCCGGATTTAAGTTAAATTATGATAATACAGACGAAAATAAGAATGGTAAGAATAATGATGATGAATCTGGTTATTATAGTGATAATAATATTGGTAGTTATGATTATTATAATGATGATTATAATAATAATGATGATAATGATGGAATATATGTGGCGTTAGATGCATCAAGCGAGCATGAATTTGATGGAATCATTGAAAGTTTAAATAAAAGTATGATTGATTTGGAATTGGTTATTAGATATGAAATTAGAATTGAAAGTCTTTGGAATATAATTAATTTTATGGGTTCCAAGAACTGGAATAACATTGATAGTAGCATTAACGAAGAAGTTGATAGTGAAATAATGGAATTTTGTGATAAAATTGGCAAGATTGACAGATTTTTCAATAAAATTAACAAGAATTTAAATTATTTTAAGATTATTGAATTCAACAATATTAAATATAATGTTTTAAATGGTATCGGATTATGGGTTGAAAGATTAGTTGTTTTTGAAAGTCGTAGAATGAATGGATTAAATGAAGATGGGTGGTTAAAAATGATGGTTAATTTAAGGATTTTACAACAGATGATTAGGAATGTTGATGTAAATGTTAATGTTAATGATAACATTAATGATAACATTAATGATATTAATAATGGTAATGATAATAATGCTATTAGGATTAAGGATAATAAGGTTGTTATGAGTAAATGTTTAAAATACTTTGAATTATGGAAGAATTCCGAAAAAATAACCGATAAAATTAATGAAGTTAATAAAGAAGGTTGGGGATTTGATGAAGGTGATTGGAAAAATTTGATTAGATTAATTTATAGTGAAAATTTATCAAGAGAAGGTGTGAAAAAAGTTGGATTTGTTAAGAAAAGATATGAAGATTCATTAGTTAAATTGCATGAAAATATGAAAATATCAAATTAGTTATAGTATATAAAATTATAAATAAATAAGTAAAAAATCGTTATACATTCATCAATTATAAGAAAAGATTACAATAGCGATAGATCAAGGATCAAACTTTTGTTTTTTAAAAGCTAAAGAGTTTGAATTAACCCTTCTTTTTAATGAAGAATCTATAGGGTCATATTTTAATTCATCATCTGTATTATCATTTTCAAATTCTGAATCTGAAGATGACTGTTGATTAGTTTGTTTACTATGCAAAGAATTGAAAGAATTAAAAGAATCTAAGGGGTTCAAACAATTTGTATTTTTTCTTTTGAATTCTAAATTGTAATCCGCTAATTTTGCAGGTTTCGAAGGTAAATTATTATTTGAAGATACTGAATCGATATTTGAAGCAGTGGGGTTTTTATTTAGTTGATTATAATATTTTAAATGAGTTGGTCTTGTTGATAATGGAACTTTTGAAGGAGGAAAATTAAATGAAGAAGGTGAATCTATGGAAAATTTAAAATCTTTATTTAAAGAGTTCTGTAAATTATTTTTTGATTTTATTATTGGGTTTGGATTTGGGTCTGGATATGGATTTGTGTGTTTGTTTGTATTTGTATTTGAATTTGTATTTGTATTTGTATTATGAGTGATAATCTGATTTGAACTTTGATTTGAAGTCTGATTTAAATTTAATTTTGAATCTATATTTGTATTTTTATCTAAAGAGCTGTCAATTTTAATTGAATTTTCTCTATTTAAATTTTCATTAATTGGTTTCCCATTTAACTCAGACTTTTTTAATATCAATAAGTTTTTTAAATCCAACAAATTTTCAACATTCCCGTTGTCAATAAATGAAATAACATTTTCTAAACAGTCTAAATAACCCTTGGCATGTAAAATTGAGTTTTTAGTATTTGATAGTCTATAAAGGGCAGCAATAGATCTAGCACCAATTTTAAATTCATCGGATAATTCTCTATTTATGGAATCTAAACAGTCATCTGTTGGAGGATGTGATAGAGGCAAATTAGACGATAATTTAGATAAATCCATCATTAACTAATTAAGTAACAAGGTGTAAACAGTAATAAAACTATTAATATCGATAATATAAAAAATACAATAATGTAGTGACGAAAAGGTATTTTTTTACCAGTAGGAAAATCGAAAAAAAATTCGGACCCATTTCTGTTAAATCTTATCTGTTCCCAAAAAGGCAGCTGTGGCCCCTGCCATCTATGCCAATGTGTCAGTATTGTGCGTCCAGCTGATTTTCCAAATTTGTCGTGTGCCTGAGATGAAAAGCATCGAAACAAGATATAGTCTCTTATAGGAGTGCTGTCTTCTATTACATATAGTTCCAAGAACGTTTTATCTTCTTTCCTTATAAATCTGTTAATTATGTTTTGGGATTTCTATTAGCGTTAAAAATATACTTTTGAGCCTAGAATCCACTCATAAATTTAGGAAAATATACCAAACTTATAATGATATCCAAAAAAAATTGTCTTGTAGCGAGAATTCAAGTAATAGCAAGCTGTAGCGTAGCTGGCATGGTCTGTAGGTTTGAGTAGAGACCGGAACTGCCTCTGGAAAATTCAGAAGTTTGAGAGAGGGATTCCAAGGTCTGACTGTAGATATAGGGTCACCTACGCATCATTATAAAATTATAGACTCGATACAGAAGAGCAAATTAGAGTATCAAAGAAAGAAAGAAATGCACATGATTGATAATAATGGTAAAATTCGAGGTGGATTAATATGAAGAGCACATCCATATAATACAATATATATGTAGATATGTATATATCTATGTATGTTTAGAAGAATAAATTTAATTAAGAGTAAGAAAAAAGACAATAATGTCAATAATTAATTATAAACAAAATCAGTGCATAAAATATCTAACAATTCTAATCGTGAGATTAATAATTGGAAGAGGAATATTAAAGTCTTCTTCATAATAATTCTCGTCTTTTGCTGTTGGGTTTCGTGTAGAGTGGTCTAGAATAGGAGTTGGGTTCTCAGAATTTGCAAGATTCGGAGTTTTATGTTCATTGAAGAAAGATTTCATATTGGGCACTGTTGCTGAACCTTTTCTGAAAAGCTTCATAGACTTATCAATTTCATTTAAACCATCTTTACCGTAAACAAGACCCGGGTGGAAACAAGTTAGCAAAATAGACGTTAAAAGTATCATCAAAGCTTCCAAGATCATTGAATATATCTCTGTATAGAAAATAGGACTATGAATCCAACCTTCAGAATATTCAGCAATTCTATAACATGTTCTGATGGTAATAAAAACAAAGCACAATGAAATAGAGAAACAATATAATATAAAGTATTTACCCTTTTTGATGTGTTCATGAGTTTCATTCAAATTTGCACCACCCTGAGATGAAATTCTTTTCCAAGTACGATACAAAAACGAATACCAGAGACCTTGGGAAAAAACCATTGCTGCAAGTTGGAATGAAAAACCTGCAATTAAACAATTAATTCCACGTTGAGCAACAGCCTCTGTGTTAGCGGATGCAGCGACGCCGATACCAGCACCTATTAAGGCAGTATAAATCAAGTTGAATGAGTCTAAACCAACTTTAAAAAAATCCAAGTTCATTCCAAGTAAAGGTTGGCCAAAAACAATAACCAGTTGAGCAATTAGATAGTAAAGTGCAGAGAGTAAAAAACCCGGGCCAATACTAATACAAACCATTTCCATAATGTATGGTTGTGAATTATCAGGAGCTTTAGAAGCCCACACTCTACCAGCATAACCAATAGTCTCTGTAATTGTACCAGCAGCTAATAACCATAAAAGCCTCTTCTGTTTGAAATATAAACCAAACAGGATCTGCAAAACAACTAAGATACTAAAGATAATAGCAACCGTTAGATTTCCACCAAAAGAAGGAATATGATTGTGATATAAGTTAGCTTCCATGTTATTTATCGTGAAGCTATATGTCCATAAAGATTGTCATGTCCAAGAATTAAATACCAAGTATTTACATAAACGTATCTATATATATTAAATCTTCTAATTTCTATGTGTTACTTTTTAGATTGGCAAAACCATCAAGGCTTGCCTAAGCCTAGTTACCTAAGCCTAGTTTAAAGCATAATCTCGGCAATAAATAATCCTTGTTCCATTTGCTTGATGCGTCTTTCTCTGATTTGTCCCCAACTTATCGAATATTTATGGAATGAAGAAATTGATATTCCGGAAGTCTTCCAACTTGCAAATAACATACCTAGGCTCAATTTCCTCCTCTCTTTCTTTACATCTTTATAGATTGCATAACTGCGAGTTTAAACACGATATATACATGTTTACCTCTGTACATACATATTAGTTTTACAGTTATTGTTTGCCTCTTCTACTTGTTGATCTTACCTATATACCTAGCATGTATTAATTTACGTAAAAAGTCTTTATATCTGAGTGAGCTTTAAACTCTATATTTCGAAACACGATCGTCGCTAAACGCATGAAGTGGTAGGGGCTGCTACGAGAGATATGAACAGTACTATTTGTATGAGTAAAAAGAGAAAAAAGAAAGATATAAAAGACCAAGTCAAATGTTAAGTGGCTACCCGACATTCTAATTCTGATTTCAACGATTTGCTATTTATCAGCGTCCATGTATAACTGTAGTCTCCCCTTGGCAAAACTTTTGCATGCGCCACAAGCAATTTCGGTGTCCACTTAAAGTTTAGACGTCACTGCCACAGGACATTGTCATTCAACACTGCCATACAGCACCGCCATAGAGCACCGCCATATTACTTCCATGCTAAGAGAACACAATTTTTTTAGGATATCAAAAGTTTGGAATATTTGCCTAAATATACGACTGTGCTTAATCATCCAAGCGATTCCAGGCTCAAAAGTACTTTAACAGCATTATTAGGGAACCAAGTTTATTGGATATTTCTGTATTTATGGAATCTGAACAGCCATCTGTTGAAGAATTATATAGAGGCAAATTAGATGATAATTTAGATAAATCCATTACCAACTAATTAAGTAACAAGGTGTAAACAGTAATAAAACTAATAATATCGATAATATATATAGTATAATAATGCAGTGGCGAAATGGGATTTTCACCACCAGGAAAGTTGAAAACAATTTCAGACCCATTTCTGTTAAATCTTATCTGTTCCCAAACAGGCAGCTGTGGCCCCTGCCATTTTTATCACCGTGTCAGTATGGTGCGCCCAGCCAATTTTCCAATTTTCTTTAAAAAAAGTGATTGGTTTATTTGGCACATAAAAGGTCGTGTTCCTGGAACAAAATATATTGGAAACAGGATTTCCTGGCATGAAGGTGAAATTAAAATGGAATGAAAATGGAATAAAAATGCATCTGAACACTTTGTATTTGCCCCTTATGGAAATAAAACACTTTACTTTGCAAACACACAACCCACAATTTACTTGTTGGTTATTATGATTCAGTTGGCGCTGAATTGGGCAATTGTAAGTACATATAAGAAGATTTAATTATGGTGTCTTGTAGTAACGTTATCTTGTATGATATATATTATCATCACATCACTTTGTTGTTAATCAGTTGACCCCACTTGATTCCCTTTCTTCCCTTTCGTTCCTTAATTTTACTTTCCTTTTGTTTAATATCGTTTAATATTTATCCTATTGATTGATTCCTTTTAAAAACAGGAATTTCAAGTATTTGATTGTTTATATTATAAGTTAAATATTCATTTAAAATTATATTCGGCAGTTGAAATATTTCACTGGTTATAATCAGCTATTATACTATACTATACTATACTAATTGATATTATCATTTTTTTCTATTATCTTGTTACTCCATTACTTTGCTATTGTCTGTTTTATACTTTTTTTTTGCCGCCTACAATTATCGAATTTTCGATTTTTCGATTTTCTAATTATACTAATTCAGTTCAACTCGCACATCAATTTAATTTTAATCATTTTCCCATTCACGCGATCAACAGCCGAGGAACTAGTTTTTGAAAAATTTTAATTTCTTCAGCTAATTATACATATCTTTCTTCTTTACTTTTTATTATTAATTATCAATTATCACAGCATTTTTTTTTATTTCATACTCAAATTATTATTTTATTTATCTTATTTATTCCAGTTACTTTATTTAAAAATGAACTACAATTCTAATTACGGTGGTGTTATAACATCTTCAAACAGTTCAACTTTTTCAACGCCAAATAATAATAATAATAATAACAATAATAACCAATCTAGAAAATATGATTTTTCACCTTCTCCACTACCTTCGCCATCTCCAAATCATCAACAACGGATTTTAAACGCAAAAAATTCTAATAATTCAACGCCAACAAGATCAAAAAGAAGAAGTTCAATCAATGATCAAAATTTCAAAAAAGTTAAACAACCAGCAAGCTTTAATCTAAACTCACATTCAAACTCAAATTCTCCTAATAAACTGAATTTAGATAATAATTCAGAAAATATAAATTTAGATAATGTTAATTTAGATAATGTTAATTTAGATGAATATCCTAAATTCCATCATCCAGACGGTGGTTATATTCAATTTACTCCAATTGGCAACATTAGAACTTTTTTAAGTGAGAGTAATGTTATGCAAAGAGTAATTGAAAAAAATTCTACTTTTGATTTAAATAAAATTGAAAACGGCATCGATGGTTATAAATTATATTTAGGTAATAATGGCCTTCAATTGGATAGTTCTCCTTCAAATGAAATTGAAGGTTATATGAGAACAGGTTACACCAATTCGAATTTAAATAATTCTTATTACAATAACCCGGGCGCTTGCTCTTGTATGGGATGTGATGATTTTAATGATTGTGATTCAGATCTTGATGATGAGGATGATTATGGTCATCATCACAACCATAATCATGATTATGAAATGACTTAATAAGATATCTTCTCCTTGCTTCCTACTCATTATTATTATATTAATTTAGTTTGTATATTATTTATTTGACTTATATCACCGGTTTTTTGTTTGTTTTCCTTTTTATTGTTATCTTTTTCTTTGCCTCTTTCACTCTTCCTGTTGCATTTTTTAGTTTTGGTTTCTTTAATAAATTTAAAAGCATTATTTATAAAAAAAAAAGTAAATGCCTTTTAATTACAGAGATAAAAAATAATTTAGTGTTTGGACGAGACCGGAGTCGAACCGATGACCTCCTGCTTGCAAGGCAGGCGCGCTACCAACTACGCCACACGCCCAATTATTGCTACTTAAAATAGCCCTGAAATATTAACCATACTACAATCTATTGATAACCTTATAATTGAGTTTTTATCAGAGGATGGTTAGCATTCCTGGATCTCCTACTATTAGGACATAAAGGATTTTATATTGAAATCCCACATCTCTGCCAGTAGGGTGAGGGTTATATGTAATAATCTACTTCCAATAAGCGTACAGGATGATTAGTTGTTGGTGTGAAAATTACGTTAAATTTTGAAAAGTAAGTCTAGATTAAATTAATAGATAATGATAACCGAGATGATAGCTTATCAGATAGTTTATCAAGATAAGAGAATATTAATAAAGGTAAAACAACCGATCATATTGATGAAAGGTCTGTACTGATGAATAATAATTTTATAATTAGAAACATAAATAGAACATAGTTTCTATTTATTTAATTTATAACTTAAATAGTTTTTATAAAATTATCAATTAATACTATAAATACTTGTCAATAAAACTCAAATTAAAACAATTGGAACTTTTGAAAATTATGACATTAATTTACTAATATACAGGTTACTGAGATAATATAATTTTAAGCCGAATCATTGTTATTTTAATATGCACATACCTTTAAAATAAACTCGGATAAAGAATGTCCTACAAGTACACATAGTTAATGACGATTAATTGGTTAAAAGAAATATAGGCATTTAATTAGTTATTAAATTATTATAAAATGGACGTAGATAATTTCATTTAACCGTGTATATAAGCTATGCTATTCCCACTTTTATTTCTTATTTACTGTGAAAATTAAGAAATAATTTTATGAAGATATAGTAATTAGAAAATGTTATTAATATGAGTATGAGAAATATACGAAGAATATGAAACAAATGTTCAAGTGAAACAAATATTCAAGTGTAACAACTATTAAGGTGAAACAAATATTAAAGTGGTATAAATATTATTAGCTATTATTTAGCAGTGAATTAAGTATTAGTTACTATAATTAGTAATATTATAAGCTTAAAGGTTTCATAATTTATATAGATTAAATAATATAAATAAGGACTAGTTTCTCTATGTCTTATTTATGAATTAAATAGTTTATATAAAACTATCAATTAATACTATAGAATAGTTGTCTATAAAAACTCAAATTAAAACATTTACAACCTTTTACTTCTTTCCTTTCGGGGAGATCTTTCATATAAAAAAATATATATCACTATATTATATTTGTTATTATCTATTATCTATTCTTTCTGAGTTAAATCAATCGGTTACTTTCTATACCACGAATAGTAAGTATTTTTCTTATCTATTTACAGAATCACATCTGTAACCGATCATCCTGTGAGATTAACTTAATCCTCATACTTATTTATTTAGTATTGAGGATTACAAATAGTCTGTCACGCTACTGGCGGAGATGTGGGATTTCAATATAATTTATGTCCTAATACGCAGTAACTGCATTCTATCGTCGTCACTACAAGTGAGCTTATCTCTATTGTTATCAATTAGCGTATCTTTGATGTTTATCAGTGTCGTTGCAAATTAAATCCATAGCTATTGTGAAAATTATTGTCTATAAGAATAGATCAATTTCCACTCTATTTTGTATATTTTATATATCTTATTTTTAGTTTCTTTTAATTGAGGATTCATTATTTAAAATAATACTACAAAGTAAATAGATCATAAGACTTTAGTCACACTTCGTTTTAATTAGCTAATACCAACAACGGTAAGTACTGTTATTTTGTTAACGGTTTAGGACCTCAAACTGTGAAAATTATGTTAAATTTTGAAAAGTATGATAATAGCAAATGTTGAATAGTTGAAGTCTAGAATTAATGGATAAGTCTAGATTAAATTAATAGGTAATGATAAGCGAGATGATAGCTTATCAAGATAATGTATTAGATAGCTTATCAAGATAGCTTATCAAGATAGCTTATCAAGATAAGAGATTATTAATAAAGGTAAAACAACCGATCATATTGATGAAAGGTCTGTACTGATGAATAATAATTTTATAATTAGAATAACATAAATAGAACACAGTTTCTATTTATTTAATTTATAACTTAAATAGTTTTTATAAAATTATCAATTAAAATACAAGATAGTTGAATACCTAATTTAGTATAAATCATATTAAATAAACTTCTAATTAAAACAGATTTCCAATCTTTTAATCCAAATTTAAAAGACTTAATAAAACAATATGACATACCAATTCCAATCAGATTTAAACGTTGAAGCTAGCAAAAGCTGTTGTGCTGTTCTAGCACGTAATGCGCCAAAAGAAAAATCCAATAAGGAACGCTACTGGCCACTATTTAAACAATGGTTTA